>JAWNMR010000492.1:1362500-1962500 GCA_035043845.1 Drosophila picticornis
CTCCGATTAGTTTCATTTTCGGTTAATATCAGGATGCAACACTAAATAAACCTGCTCTAAGCCAGAGTAGAAGAAGAAGGAGCACTGCTCGTGCAGGGAATATAATAGCCGAGGCACTTCTGAATCTGCAGCACTCTTACTTGTAATAAATAAGTAAGTTGGTATTCTCAGTCTGTCTGTGTATATGTTTTTTTTTGTTTGTTGCCTGTTTGTTTGTTTGTTTGTTAAAGTTTGTTCATCTATTTCGTCGCGTTCGACGTGCTCAACGGTATTGGCGGCTTCGCTGTTTGCTGCTTTCTGGTTGGGAGCACTCTTAAGCATACCCTATGCACGATGTGGATGCCATTGGGTGAATCTGGGCGTGGGGAGGTGAAGGGGGCTTCAGGCACCCCACTCACTATCTTAAGCATAGTTTGAACGGAGTCTCTTGTCAAGCAGCAGTAACGGTGCCAACTAGAAAACTTTTCTAATAATTCCTTTGATGAATTTCTTTTCCACAATAAAGCAAAAAAATATTACAAAAAAAAGCAAGAAAAAAAATGGAGCTTAAGAAAATGAAATAAGTGCTTTCACATACATTTATTGAAGCAGCTTCTGCAATTAATACACAGCGAGAAATGTCATGCTTGTAAACATTCTGAATTGGGCCTTTTTTCGGAGGGAAACAAGATAAAGGAAAAATCACATATCAACAGACAACGTAAACAATTTAGGTAAAGGTTCACAAAAGGCTCAGAACAGTATCGCAACTCCATCTCCATCAGTTGGACCTTTAAATTGGATAAGAATAAGGATTCTGAACTGCCAAGGATCTTGTGTGATGAAAGCAGTCAATATATGAGCCATAAATAAGTTGATCGAGCAACCAAATAGCTCCAGCAATCAGAAGGATTACTTGAACTGGACTGAACCAGGGAGGAAGCTTAAATAATCATATGACAATATCAATGATGGCACATGAGTTCCATTGTGATCAATCACTATGCTACTGATTTATCACAATTGAACTGATTGATCAAGTTAGAAACAATTGGTTGGCACAGAAGTTGCCAGTTCTGCAATCAAGTCAAGTATATATTTTGTGCATATCAAGGGAAAAGGGACAAGAAGTCTGTAACTATAACTATAAGTATTACAGTCGGAAGTATTTATCCAGCAGTTAGCTGATAAGCTCTTTACATAATAGCATAATAATAATAAATACAAGAATTTGCAACAAATAAAGTGTATTTCTATCTATATATATATATATATATACACATACATATTTTCTCAACCATCTTGTTAAGCTTTTGACTAGCCGTCTAGGGGATTTATGTTTTTGGAGAAAAGAAAAGAAGAGCATGCAATACTTAAGTTGCGTGTCCAACAGCGGCACTTTTGGCGCGCATGCAATGAAAATGAAAATGGAAATGGAAATTGACAAGTGGACACAACAAAAAGCAGAAGCGAGAAGCAGTAGCAAGAAGCAGTAGCAACAGCAGAAGATAAGCGGTGACGACGTGCAGCAGCCAGCAACCAAGGAAAACGCATTCATATGTGAAATGGAAAAAATTATAATCCAAATAAGAGAATGCAAACCGACCGGGACAGCAAGCTCGCTGTCTGGGGGTGTGCGCGTGGATGGGTGGTGGATTGGTATTGTGGCTAAGTGGAATCGATGACGGATATGTGTTGATGGCCCAGCACTCGTCAGCCAGTCAGTCAGCCAAACGAACCAAGCCAGAGACTGTTCGATGGCTACTTCTGTAAACAATTTTTTGAAAATTTCTTAAAATTCAATAAATATTTATGAGTTGATAATGCCAAAGCGAACCACACACGCACACACACACACACACACGCACACAGACAGCTGACACGCTTGCGTGGCTGAATTAAATAGATTACGTATACGAGCTGTGGTACAAATAAAGGGGGGACGAGCCCTAAGGACGACGGCTTAAAGACGCACGCAGACAGCGCATATCTTCTGTGCGTATGTGTGTGTGTGTGTATGTGTGTGTGTGTGTGTGCGTTGTATTTAAGTAATGCGCATAATTCATATTTATTTATTGCACTTGATCACAATAAACAGGTGAAGGACACATTGAAATATCCAACATCAAATTTGCAAAATCCCATTCAAATTCAAAACAAATTTGTTTGTTGAAAAGTTGCACTACACTTTCCAAATTTTCATTTTTTCCGAATTGGGTTTGGTGAAATCTCTTCTTTTGGATATTAATTTTTCTACTGATTTTGATGTGATACAGATTTGTGCGAAATATTTATTGAAGTGTATTTGTTTAGATACTGAGCACAGAAGGACAAAGCCCAAAGGGAGCGTGTAAGCGAGCAACAAAAGGCCAATCAGCTAAGTAACTGTACTGTAGTTAAACATATATAATATATAATAAATATAGCATTTAATGGAAGTAAAGGTTTGAATAAATATGTTGGTTTTATTCAAATTCCACTTATCTTGCGTTATACTCTGTGAAAATGTTTAAAAAGAGAGAGTTTAAGTTTAGAATATACGCAAAGAATTGTGGATCGATAACTTGTTCTGTTTCACCAATATCGATAAATATAGAGAACCGATAGCAAGAAGAAGCATACAGTTTTAAATTTGTGTCAGTTTAGTCGGTAAAGAATATATACAAATGTATATATTTCTTATGGATAGTTAAAAGGCATCAACGAGTTGAGCACATTCGGCTCGTGTATTCTTACTTTTTTCACTGGGGTAATTATGAAATTACCTTTGACCCTGCGCGCGATACGAGTACGACTAAACTGCTCTTTGACATTTTAATCGCATTAAGTGCTGCTCACATTACAGCTGCTTCTACAATTGAATCATATATTTCAAGCTTTGCAAAACACTCAGAAACAGAAAGCAGAGCACCGCAAATTAAATGGAGGCACACACTTACACATATAGATACATATACATAAACATATGTATATATATATAGATATAGATATTGATATAGATATAGATATAGATACAGATATAGATATAGATATAGATATAGATATAGATATAGATATAGATATAGATATAGATATAGATATAGATATAGATATAGATATAGATATAGATATAGATATAGATATAGATATAGATATAGATATAGATATAGATATAGATATAGATATAGATATAGATATAGATATAGATATAGATATAGATATAGATATAGATATAGATATGGATATAGATATAGATATGGATATAGACATAGATATAGATATAGATATAGATATAAATATAGATATATATAAAGATATAGATATAGATATAGATATAGATATAGATATGGATATAGACATATACAATTATATATATAAATATAATTCTTACACAATTGCAATATTAACTTGTTGATGTGAAGATGCGGTAGAAATAGTTGTGGGGTGGGTTTGATTTGGAGAGAGTTGGCAAAGAGTTGATGGCGTCGAGTGTTTCCCCATGTGCATGGCAGCTCGGAAATCGTTACGTGCTCGAATCTTATTAGCGGTTTATAATTACAGTTGTATACAAGCCAATTACGTTACGAAACAAAGCGTTTGCCGACCACACACACACACACATACATAGATGATGGTGCTGCTAATTAACCAACGCCATCACTGTCCGTTAAGTCCTGCTGCATGTGTGTGTGTGTGTGTGTTGTAAGTGGCTCGATAATAATGTTCATTTCGTAAGCAAATCACATAACACAAACAAGACGCAAGCAGCGACAGAGAGGAGGAAGAGAGAGAGATGGAGATGGAGGTTGGGAGGGAGGGAGGGAGTGTGGTAATGTGATGAAGTGGTAAAGTGGGGCAGCAAGATGTATTTATGCAAATGTAGATTGCAACTTATGCATATGTATTTGTTGCATAAGTGAATGCACGGCTAACCAAGCACCAAAATCTTAAGAAACCACCCCCTCCAAACCCAACACTCCGAAAACTGCAGCCATCTGCTCAGAGATACGGCATGCCGCCAATGTTGGAAGGAGGAGGCAGCAGGAAGGGGTCAACACTTGACTGCCGCTAGACCAAAGTGTGTGACTTGTAATTGAATCTACGTCTGCGCTGCGTCTCTGGTCGATAATTTCATTTTAGGCCCCCGCACTTTGAATACAAATTACACAGTGAATGCAGCGCAGTGAGGAGGCACGTGCCACGAGGCAGCGGCAACCGCCGCAGCAGCAGCGACAGCAACAAGCGGGTAACCCCAACTCCAAGTCCCAAACTCAACTCTAACCAACTAACCCCATATTAATTTCTACACATTTGTATCCATTGTACACTTTCAAGATGTAGTTTTCAATTAGTCAAAAACGTTCTTCAAAATTCTGGGCTCTAATGTTTTCTTCTTTATGCCTTAATATATCAATTCGTTTTTGGATATTGCCATTTCCGATCTTAAAATCGGTCTTTTCAGGAACGGGACCAAAGGAACAAATTCAAGTTTTGAATATATGTGACACAGGTCACGCCATGAAAAGAGCCTCTGGTTATTTAAATATCGAATATGGAATCATAAAATTTTTTGAATTTAATTCTTGGATGGCATTTGGATTAACAGCTTGTGGCAGACGTAAGGAGACAAAAGACTTTCCGAATTGAGAAAATTGAGAAAATGTAAACTCGATGAGCGTCACTGTTATACAGACAGCTATAAAACAGGCTGTTCAATTCTCTTAAGCGTTCCGATTTGCGCCTGCGTCGACTGCAAAGAGTGTACAACTGTTAACTATTAACTGTTAACATGTTAACTGTTAACTGGCAAATAGGCAAAGAGAGCCAGCAATGGAAATTGGTTTTTAGTTAACAGGCAAATGATGCCAATCAATGCAACTCTCTCTTTCTCTCTCTGCTCTGATGCAGCTCTTATACTGGGGTGCGTGTCTCGGCTAAGCAAGCGAAGGATATTCGCAAGGATAACGGCAGTTTAAGTGGCGGTAAATTGAAGAGAAACTCCATTTGAAAAATAACTTTAATTTGACAATAAATAATTGTAAATAATTATGATTAAATCACTTTTATAGCAGACTCCGATTTGTGATACGTTACACAACAGCTGTTATGTATCCTTTACAGTTAGTGAGCGCCAAGAGCGAGTTTCTCACTCTCTCCTCTATCTCTCTCTCTCTCTTGCTGTTAACTTTTGCAACTAACAGCACACAATGCTGCTTAACTGTTACATAATTGCAAAGTGTTAACTGTTATACTGAAGCATTTACAGGACATGTGTGATTTCTCTGTTTTGGGTGGTGAACTGCACCAAAGGACCAAAGATGGGCAATAATAAGCCATGAAGCAAGCTTCTTGATGAAATCCAATTAACTTTCAATATGTGGCAGCAAGCAAACTTTTAAATTAAATTAGAAGGAAAATATATTTATATGTAAAGATTTATTTGAATAATACTTTATAAATATCGAACAAAGAAAATCAACAAATATATTTCAGGCAATTGTGGCACAGTTACAAAATTATGTATAAAACACAACAAATAATTAAAATAAATAACACTTCATATATGGGGAGACACTATCAACATTTATTCGCAGTCATTTGCTATAACGAACTCGGAAAATATATTTCTAAATGATAACTTGTAATTCCTGATGACTGAAGAATACGGCTAAAACTTGTTGAATAACTGCGAGAGTCCTCAGTCTCAGCCTCAACTCACCTTGCCCAAAAATGGCGCTTAGAAATTCAATATCTATCTTTACGTGCCTGTTTATGGAGAGTGTGTGCAATTGCCTCGACTGCCTGGAAAAGCAGACATAATTCGTTTACGCTGAGATTTGAACTTTTCGTCGCCTCGCTGCTTGTATGCACAAAGACTGTTGTTGCAGTGTCACTAAACTGCAGTCATCTACAAGTTTGTTGGCCTATTAGCCTAGGCAGAGTTGCAGCTTGAATTTTTAGCGAAAACCGTCCTTAATAATAGAATACTTTTACTAATTCAGGCAAATTGAGTGCCCGAAACTTAAATAGTTACGAAATTGTGTTAGTTATTGCTTATTGAAGTTTTTAGCCTTGAATCTGCCCTCCTTGGGAGGGGTATTATAACACACAATGTATATATATATTCCTGATCATCATCATTAACCAAATGGATGTAATAAATTCCGTCCGTCTACACAAACGAATGCGTCAGTTTTGAAGTTGGGTTGCAGAAACTTGCAACATTTCGATTAGTTGTAAGTTGTGGAATCGTGTGGAGATTATCTGAATAAATCTGCTTCAAACTTATTCACAAAATGGCATAAAGTTCTTTCATTAATTGCACAAGCAAAGAAATGCCATATAAGTTTGTATATTCCATCTCGAATGTTTTGGAAGCATGAAAGTCTCCATGATTAAATTGCAAGCCCCTCTGAACATACAATCGATTTAATAATTCTTTCTCGCATGACTGAAGTGTTGAGACTTAAAATAACCAAGGTCTCCAAAAGAAATTGTTGCTTAGAATAATAGTTTCGAAATTATCAAGAATGGTTTGCATATATCAGAACTGTTTGGAAAATGGCTCTATTGGGAGTAGCTTGGACTTTTTATAGTTATTTCTTACAGATATTTGTTTGTCCAATAACATGTAGTTCTAAGCTTCGCTTTGCCATTAAAAGCAAAATTCCTTGTTTCTGCAAACATTACGTTCATTTCGTTGTGTATTTATTTGAGCCAGTATCTGCAGTCGGGCACAAATGTGCTCGAATTGAATTTTCCAAGCGACAAAGAAATTATTTGTAGTTTACACAATTTTAAAGGGCTTTTCTTTTTTCTTTCTGGCTTGCTTTGGTTTCGTTTCAGTTCGTTTTGTGCTTTGCTTCGAGCCTTCTTTCTTAGCTTTGCTTCTGGGCTGACTGGCATTTCATGCGAGATTTATTAGGCTCAATAATAATTGTAAAGAATGTGCACAGATACAAGAAAGTCTGCTCACATATTTGGCTTACTCGAGCAGTTGATGTTATAAATCATTCATTTGCATTTACTCACAGTCACAGTCAACCCTCCTTCTTTCCCAACCCACCCACTATCTCTCCCTCTCTCCCTCTCTCTCTCTCTCTCTCTCTCTGGCTGTCTCTCCATCCGCTATATTCGTTATTGATGTGCACATTAAGAAAAGTGCTAAAATATTAAAGCTAATTGTATGCAAGATATGATTTTTATTCACAACGCCACTGTTTGTGTGTGTGTGTGTGTGTGTGTGTATGTGTGTATAAGAATGTGGGTGCTAGGGAAAAATCAAAATTTTACACTTCGCTACACATTCCCAAAGGCTGCACAAAGTTTGCTGCACGCAGAGAAATATTCCGTTATAAAATCAAGTAGAATGAATTATTGTACTTCAATTAAGTGTTAGAGAAACTGAATAGTTCCGTTGCCTATAAAGTATTCTAAATTCTCAATTTAAATGGATATCGAATCACTTTTAGCAGATAAAGTAGCACGAGCTACTTCAAATAAAACATAATGTTTTCAAACTTGATTCAAGCTGATTTCGATTCACTTTCAAATGAGCTTAGCATCGATTTCAGCACTTGAGTACTTCAAATAAGCAACTAATATTTGTCCTCAAGTTCTTCTATTAAGTAGCTTAAGATTTGAATTGGTTAGAAATGAAGGCAAGCTCATTTGACTTAAGCCGATAAAGTCTTACATTAAGCAGATTGCGGTCCAACAAGAAAACGTTCTCAAAATAAGAATCTCAAACGATTCAATTGAGTATAAAAAGTTTTCAATTTTTTTGTTGAGTGTGCTTATGTGAGCGAGATGGAGAGTAAGTGTAAGTGTGTGTGTGTGTGAGTGGGAGTGTGTGTATCTATGTGTGCTTAAGTGCGTGTTTATGGCGCAATAAAACAGACCCTAACAGGCGCTGCACACACACACACTTGTATACACTGACTGCAGCCAAATGAAGCAACCAAAAAATGAGAAACCGAAGCCAAAAGCGAACAAGGATTCACACACAGACTCACTCACCCACACACACACACACACACGCACTCGAATCGAGCCAAAAAGAGCAGTATGTCTGTCTGGCAATCTGTCTGTCTGGAAATCTGGCTGCGTCTGGCAGTCTGGCAGAGCCTGGCAGCCAGCATCTTTGGCTGAGTCTTTCCGCTTGTCTGCGGCGCATTTATGACTTCCAAACACACACACACACACTCGCTGAGAGACGCTGGAGTCGCAGAATTTGGCTGCATTGCCTTTATATAGGCGCGCAGACATATGTCTTATCACACACTTACTCCCACACTTACACACGCCCACCAACACACACACACACACATAGACACATGCGCTTTAAGCCGGTCTGCTGTCAAATGCCATACTAAACCGATAATCCAATCATAAGTTATAGTCAAATGAGTTTGCTCTTCAATAAATTTTCGCCTACATCTTATTTTTTATGCCCTTTCCAGCGATGTGAGTATTTTTAATTGTGCACACAATTTGTGACAACTGCCCAAAGGCAAATAGAATTGTTTAATAATAATCTTTAATAACAATCTCATTTAATATTCGAAATTGACAAAGTACTTCCTCTGGCTTATCGTCAAAAAGCTGGAGAATTTGGGACTCGCCAACTCCAGAAAACTATAGTAATATTAGAAATATTGTAGACAAATTGAATAATATTGTTAATGATATTAAAGAAAGCATTAATCAGCGCGAATTAAGCCATTTTCAAACTTACTTTGTGTGGCAATTTTAATTTAAATCACTTCTTTTGGATATTGCTGATGTGCCAGCTAAGCGCATTTTAAATAATATGCAAGGCAATAAAATTACTCTTCCAAAAATAAACACTCTGCTATAAAATGTACTTGTAGAAGCTAATAATAGCCTCTTATAACAAAAAATAACTTGGGATGCTTTTTTCTTTACTTACGAAGTGAAATGGAGGCTAGCCTACAAGGAACCTCCTCCTAAGATTGGTAGGAACGCGTCTCCGCCCCCTTTAAGGTAGTATGGCAGTATGAATATGGATATCGTGTTACAATCCTTATCATTATCAACTAAGAATGTTCAGTTTGTTCCTAGAAGCCGAACTATGATAACGAAGAAGCGCTGGTTTTGTAACCGACGTTTCATTTAACACAAATCCAATTAGCCAGTTAGTGGAAAAGTTGCCAGCTACTCAAATTTAACGCACTTGCAACTTGCAGCGTGCAACACCTTGAATTCAAAACGAGCCAACGCAAATGACTGCAATTTGCACTTGGAATATGGCATATAGCTGGAAGCAGAAGGCAGAAAGCAGAAAGCACAAAGCTGAAAGCTGAAAACTGAAAGCAGATAGCAAAAACCACCTGCCCGATAAACGGAGCTCAACTTGTGCGAGTGCAAATGGTACAATCATCTCTGCCTTACACGTGAATATGCAACACTTAACCATTTTAATATCACGCCGCCCAGTTCCACCCCCACCTACAACGGCCATAATGGGAATCGAGGCATTGCTGCTGAAATAGGTCAATCGTGAACTGAACTGATCTCTGTTGCAGACTTGCATTACATGAGATGCTTACACTGCGAAAAAGAACGACCAGCTTGAATCAACAATATATGTTTTTGAGCTGTACAAATTTCAGAAACAGAGCAGTTATTATTCAATTCAAAAGGTATTCAAATTAAACAAATCATTTAGAAAAATGGAGCATTTATAAATTGATATTGTTGTACATAATTGAAATAATTCAATATGCCAGAATCTGTTGTGGATTCTTGTCACTCCTCGTCATTTTGCTGCAGGCTGTTCATACATCGTTGCCAACCGGATTGGGTTCGTATTTCATAGAGAACTGAGCATCGAGAAGGGCGTAGACAAATATTTCAGGCCGTATTATAGAGCCGAAGAACCTTTGTGTCTGCTGAAGAAAAACATTCAAAATTCCACAAATAAGTTCCAAGAAATTATCATAATTTAATGAGCACTGCTGAGCACTTCTTAAGTCTATAGATACATGAGTGTGTATGTATGTGTGTGTCCATAGATGGACTGTATTACTAATTAGCTCGGGGTTATGCTTCCAACCAATGCTCCAACATTTTTATTTTGCTTTCTTTTTTAGATTGCCTGCTCCAGAGGCCAATTTAACCAACTGGCCAACATTTTGCGCACCAAAATTTCATAAACGTGGAAAATAAGCAAACCCATAAATACATGTGCATATGTGTGTGTGATAATATCTATAAGGGTGTATCTTGCGAGGGTGCGTGTGTGTGAGTGTGAGTGTGAGGGTGTGTGTGTGTGTGTGTGTGGGGGTTAGCTGGCTGGCTTTTATTGAAAAACGTAATAAGCCCATGCCGCAGTCAACGTACATATGTCGCGGGTTTCCTTTTGTATTGTCATTGGCGTCGATGTCCTTGTTGTAGTCCTTGTTCTCCTTGTTGTTGTTCTCGTTCTCGTTCGCATTGTTTTCGCTGTTGTTGTTGTCGTCGTCGTTCAGCTCGGTGTCGTTTTATGTGTATGTTGCCCTCATGCGTGTGTGTCTGTAACAACTATTAGAAAAGAGCAGCAGCAGAGGCACACTCAGAAAAACAGTCCTACTAAATTCTCCCTTTTATTCAGAAAGTATATTTCGATACACGCTTTCTCTTTTCTAACAATCAGCATTAATTCCAGTACTGAGTTTTCTACAGATTTAACAAAAATTGTATCTATTTTTCTATTTTCGGCACAAACATTTTAGCCTGTTTTTTCATTTTACTTTATTTTGAAATAGGTGTCTCGGAAGTTATTTCTTAAAAATACAAAACATACGAAAAAAGCTATTCCAAGTTTTAAGTAATGTATTTCGTCTATTTAGGAATTATTATTATTAGTTACCGTCTTCAGGGCGATTTTATATATTTGTTTTTGCTGAGTGCAGAAGCAACAAGAAGCAACAGGATTGCTGCTGTTGCTGCTGTTGCTGCCTTCTTTACCTACCTCTCTCCACCTCTCCTGCCTTTTTCTGCCTTTGGTCTGACTTTTGAAGTTTGCACACACACACACACACTCACACTCACACACACATACACACGCACACACTTACGCACACACGAATCGGTGGCTGGCTTTTTATTTTTTTGTATATTTTTGGACTCTTGCCTTGCAAACGTTTATGATGTCCTGCAATTGTTCCTTTTAACAACGTGCGTTTGTGTGTGCTTGGTGTGTATGTGTGTGCGTGTGTGTGTGTGTGTGTGTGTGTGTGTGTGCATGTGTGCACTGTTCTTTTGTTACAACGATTTTTGCGCAATTTCTTTTGTGCCTGGTGCTTTGTGCGGTGCTGCGGCTCTGCCGTCATAACTGTCGCTCTTTTGCTGTTGTTCAGGACGACAAGGACAACGGCGATGTGGACGTGGCTGCTGCTGCTGCTGAGCACATGCAATTAGTGCCAAATGTTTCCATATTTTTGCACACACACACACACACACACACACAGACGCACACATGGACACAGATACGTCCAGTGCACAGTTGACCACAGCATTCCGAGCAGAGCGTGCATGAGCATTCACTGACAAAACATCGCACGTCCTGACATCACAGACCGCCCTCCTCCCTCCCCCCACTCGCCCCTGCCCCTGCCCTTGTCACTCCTTCGCGACTCCTCCACCAATCACCCGCCTGTTGCAACCCTGTTGCACCCGCAACCGCAGCAATCGTCCAATGGGTCGACAGTGGCAACAGCAGCACAAAAAAAAAAGACCAACATTTTCCGTTTCATTGTTGCCACACGCTGCAGCAAAATCAACAGAAGCAGTAGCAACAACAACAACAACAACAACAACGAATAGTTCCACATACTCACAAAGCTTAAATTCTCTCTACAAAAAAGTTTATACGAAATTCACCTAAGATCCTATATCGTCCCAAGATTATTTCAAGTCGTGCCTTTAGCTTTCAAGCCTTAAGGCAGTTAAGTCAAATTAAGATACAAATAGACAATGAAATATGAAAAGTATAAATGTAATTAATACAGCATATGGTTTTATGCCTAAATGTAATTAATGCAAATGTCCTATTAAAAAGTTCATTTAATTTTCGGCATATTTCTATGCCATGTCTTTCTTATGTTAATGAGAGATTTGTAGTATTAAGAAATGTACTTAGTTGTAATTTGAATTAAGTTGCGCTAACCATACAAATTTTATTCTCTCTCAAAAACGGAAGAAGTTGCCAAATTTTTCCAGAATATTGCCAGCTATAATAATGCAATACTTTTCCGGAATATTGCTTGCTACGTATATAAATAGAATTCGGCACATTGAATATTCAGTTTAATTGATGTCAGATGCGACAAGAATCGATAACATGTCGATAAGTTTTAAAGGTGCTTTACATTAAATTGTTCTGTTATTATTTTCATTATTATCATTTTACTATTATTATCAAACATCTCCAGGCCTTTGAAGTCTCTCCAGAATATATATCGAAAAACTTGCACATAATCAATATGGCACAACAGTTATCGAACTATCGATAGTTTCACCACTTTCATTTGTCACAAAGTATCTGCAATAGCTGAGATGCTCCTTTTTGGCCATTTAAATTTGGCTACTGGTGTCCGGATGGAAAGTGGCCAAAGTGCCCGGCCGGCTGCTTGCTGTGTAAGCGGCCATAACATTCTGCACATATTCTTGCTGTGTGTGCGTGTATGGTTAATTATACATTTTGCATACACACACACATTCATTCACACTGAATATACATATATAAATATATATATATATATATGTGTGTGTGTGTATTTATGTGAATCTGTGTGCACATATCCGATTTCGTTTGGGCAACCGTCGATAACAATATGCGTTCAAAATATTTTTCTTCGTGATTTTTTTTTCTGTTGCGCATTTATTGGACCTGGGGGCTGTGTGGGTGTACACAGGGGGTTCCTTTTGTTATATCCATCGTTCACATCATAATTTCGTAGCTATTTTTAGGCTTTTTACCGCAGGAAGTGTGCGTGACGCTTGTCCTTACAATGGATCCCCGGAACCTGTGCACTGGCCCAGTTATCTTTTGTTAAGCATTCCCACACACACACACACACACACACACGCACACATACATACACAGGCACATACAGATGTGCTTGTGTGTGTGGACACGGCGCTTATTTGTGCCAGAAACTTGAAGCTATAACGAGCACTTGTTCGTCTTCTGTCATACTCCATGGTCTCATTAGTTGGCCTCGACATCAAAAACAAATCAACAACAAAGTCAGATTGTACCAAGTACATATATGTATGGATTAGCAACAGGTAGCCTTGTTTAACCAATGACTTTCAGATTATTTCAAGGATATTCTTTCATCTTCCTTCCTTGGCCTAAAAACCAATCACAAAATGTTGTCAAGACGGAAATTAATTAAACGTTAGATGAAGCCACATTCGTCTGTCTATCTCAGAGATTTGGAACATAATTTTATTTCAAATCGATTTAAATCGATTTCCGATATATCGAATGTATATAAATTATTATTGTTCACATATTATTGCTTAAGATCGTATAATAAAATGCATTATTCCAGTTAAAGCTGATATGCATTCAACAGAGAGTGGCTGTCTCAACTTATTCTCAACTTTAGCTTACCGCTTTCTGCCTATCGCCATTAGACTTCTTCTTCGTCTGCTTTTTCTCTTTTCAATTTATTTTGCATAATCTTCTCACTCACAGCCCTTGCTTTGCTTCTTTGCTCCGTGCTTTAGACACTTATCTTTGAACCCGCTCTTCTTCACCTTCTTGTTCGTCTTCTCGTTCAGCTTATTCATCTTCTTCCTGCAATTGTTGTTTGTTGCTGGCTTACGCTCATTATTTATGCCGGATGCTGGGGCGATTCTTCAATTTGTTTGTTTTCAGTGACGCCTTAGCAATAGGCCTTATTAGTCGAAGATTGCGTGTAACCCAACCACCTCTTTCTCTCGTCCAAACATTTCCGATGCGCAACTGCAGTCGCCCAACCACCCTTCCCCTACCAATTCACACTCCCAACCGCCGCGCTTGAGCGTTTAGTCTGCTGCATCATTTATCATGTGAAATACGCCAGACACAATAGCCAATGAGACCAGCCCCAAGGACTGGCCGTGGCAGCAACACCCGTAGAAGCGAATCCTTGCCCTCGATCTGTGTCTAACTCGTCTACACTTACAAAAAAAAATAAATTAAAGTGATTCACTTAACTTTTTTGAAACATAAGAATCGCTTGCTTTTCTGTATTTCAACTTAAATAAGTACATTAAGAAACTTTCTCGCTCAGAAAAATGTAGTTTTTACTTGATAGATGAGAGATTTTTTAGAAACGAAGCTCCAAATAAAAGCAGCTTGTAAATTATAAATGACATTACTGGTTTTTAAATACACAAAATTCCAGAGATTTTGAAATTAAACTTCTGAATTTAAAATCGTTTTGCAAATTGGGTGATTATTTAAATTCAAGAACTTATATCTTAATCTAAAAGAAATGCAATTGTTAAATTTTCATTTTAATTAACTGGAATCGAGTTGTTGCACTTCTAGCGAGTAATTTTTTAATATAAGAACGATTAACTTAAAACAAGCAAAAGTGTTGTGTTTTCTCAGTGTAGGCATGGGCAGACCGACAGCTGCATTCGATGTTTAGCTTGGCCGTGGCAATGGCCCTGCTGCTGCTGGTCTTGCACCCCGTCCTTGTGTCCTGCGTGTTCTGCGTGCTGTGTCCTGCCTTGTGTGTTGCTGGCTTTCGCTTTGGCCCCATAAAAACAAGTGCAAATGCAATTTGAAAACAACATTGAGCCAGCAACGGCAAATGCAGCAGGAGTGTGTCTGGAGAGGAGATGCAGGGCAACTTGCTAGGTGGCCATGGGCTTAACGGTATTTGGTAATTAATAGGCCATATAATGTACGATATGACTGTGTCTGCGTGTGACTGAGTGTGTGTGTGTGTGTGTGTGTGTGTGTGAGTGTCTGTCCAGCACTCTCCCTCTCTCTCTCTCTCTCTCTCTCGCTCTTTCTTTGTGTGTGTGTGTGTCAGGGGTTTTTATGATTTAAATTGTGCGACTGGAAATACAATAATAACTCCGGGCACTTGGCAAACAAATAAATTAATTGAGCTGCGTGAATGGAGCTCTTCCCCTGTCTCGCTCTCTCTCTCTCCCACTCTCTCTCTCTCACTCTGGCAAACAAATGTGAAAGAAATATGAAGTGATAGAAATTCAAACACGCACACACACACACTTACACACACACGCACACACACGCACACACAACGCTCAGTCATCCAATCGACCCGCATGCATTGAGCAAATTTAATTGAACGACCGCAGCAGGCAGTGAGTAGTAGTCGTCTGGGGCAGGGGGAAGGGGCAACTGCCAATGGATCAGACAACTATTAGCAGCATGTGTGTGTGAGTGTGTGTGTGTGTGTGTGTGTGGATAGGGTAACTACTCGCCAGTGTGGGTAAGTGTGTTATATGCAGTGCCTTTTTATTGCAAAAATCCAACAAATATGTTTGTCGTATTTTCAAATGCAGCTGTTGCAAATTTATTTGTTGCCGTTGCTGTTTTTAGTGCTTACGACGTGCCATATCCATAAGTCAGCTAAATAAATCATAATACTAACTATAAGTATATTTATATTATATATATATATACATATATACATAAATGTATGTTCATATGCACAAACCAGTCAAGCCACAAACACGAAAGCTTGCTGCCAATAAGGAATATGTTTTGCAGCACGTTATTAGGTATTTGCCCATACTGAAAACTGCAAATTGGCTTAAACAGTGTGATGGGCTGCATAGCCTGCATTGATTTTTGTCTTAGCCAACAAGTAATTCGGTTAGAAAACGTGTGCGTAATCACGAAATGAAGTCTTCATTCAAATGCCGGATATTCGCATACGCCGTGGACAGTCTTGAATTGTTTCTTAGTCCAACTGAGATAGTTTAAGATGAGTTTCGATGCGTTAATTTGCTGTAGAAACCAGCTGAAAGTAAGGCAAATGTTCTTTTATTCTATTCGTTGTCATCCAGGCCCTTGGACATATAATATTTATTTAATTTACATTAATTTTTTCACCATATGTCGAATTGTGCAGGTGTATTTTTAAATCGTTGCGATTTAAATTTAAATTTAATTGTCAGTCCATGTCAAAACAATTTGAAATGCTTCACTTAATGATTTAATTATCATAAATATTCTGCTGTATTATTTATTCAACCAGAGCAATTATTTTATTTCTTGGAAATATCTCGTTGAACGAATGAAATTTCACAGTCAGTAACAAAATAGTTGTTAAAACTTTAATTATGCCAACGCAGGTGTGTCTTACATTCAACTGTGAACCCTATTTGCATGCTTATGAGTGTTTTTGTAACATACACACACACACACACACACACACACACACACACACACACACATATCCTTGCTTGATTACACTGCATTATTAACGCTTACAATCAGAACTATATTAAAATTGCTGTAAGGCATTTATGAAAGCAGCTGCGAAAAATGCTCAATGGGTGCGTTTCACAGTACAGTAGTCCCTCTACTACGATACTTCTACTAACGTTTATCCACGATATCCATGATATCTGTCTTTATAACCAATACTTCTTCCAAATGAATAAGCTCTCATAAATTTCATCAATAACTTCCCCGATTTCCGATTGTGACTTGTTATCGATCAACAATTAACACCAAATAAGAAGCACAGATTTCGTTAATATGGAAACATATTTTGACATTAAACAAACGACTCGCTGCCAGAAAAGTATTTATTTAACACCTGGCAACAGCGTAACTGCTAGTCGAGTTCTCTCCAATTGGTTTGAACATGTTAACTTTGTTGGCCTTTGCTCAGCATAAATATTTTATTCCCTGCCATATAAACAAATTTTGATATCAACTGCATTTGATGAACATTCAATATACATATATTAATTTTAATGCCTTTTGCCACACTTGGCTGAGTTATTAAATTGAGTGTGTTTGGCAACACTGGCAACCCTGTTGTTGTTGCGGCTCATAAGATTTGCGCGCTTTGCGTTTTCATTTCAATGAATTATAATTAAAGTGGAAAAACCCAAAATAATGGCAACTTTCAAGTTGTTTTAATAGTTTTCGCCCCAACTTCAGTAATCAAATCTTGGCACGGGAAAGTGGTTAAGGATGCTGGCCGGGCATCATGAGGGGTGAGGAAGGGGTGTAGTTTTGATGAGCCTGTGATTTGACTAGGCACAAAATGTCGTTACGCCTGCTCTTGGGTAGTTTAAGCAAGGATTTCGAGGGCTTTATGGCCGGCTTATGCACATATATACATATATACACATATATATTTATATATTTATGCGTATAAATTTTAGCCGCACATAAAACGCTATTGAAAGCCGGGGCTGACTCTTAATTAATAAGTGCGCTCGTCATTTATTGTTGCATTTTCACACCCTCGTAGCAAACAGCGCACACCCCCTACGCCCTCCCCAGCTCCCCAGCTCCCCTCACCATCGTCCATAACACTCACAGCGCCCTTTCGACGTATTTTAGCGATTTTCATTTATTGGGCAAACATTTGCAGCCATGTGGTGCACAGAGCAAGTGCTTAGTGTAGTGTGTCAGTGTGTGTGTATGTGAGTGTGTGTGTGTGTGTGTTCCAATAAACCCATCAAATGTTTGTAAATTAATTTTGTGCTCATCACTGCTGTTGTTATTGGCTTTTAATGCGCATTTGGCTTTGCCTTTTGCCTTTGGCCATGCTTTCGGTGCGGTTTTGCCTTTGGCTTTGGCTTTGGCTTTGATGACTTTAATCATTTGCGCCATATGCGCCCCAACAATGACGTCATAATGTTGAGTCAAGTGTTTTTTTTTTTTTTTGCCTTCGTTTGTTTTCTTTTTTTTGTCTCAGAGATGTGGAAAAGGATTGTTTCAGCTTTGCAAAAAATCATTGGATTTCTCTACAGACTCCGGACTCATCTAGACTCCAAATCAGTGTAGTTGCTTCGGATAATCTAATCGCTTCAAATTCGTGTCCATCTCACGCCCTAAAATCTTTTCCAATATCTTATCTCTGCGCGATGATTTCAGATAGATAAATATTTATATGTATATCAAACTAGAGCCTGTTGTCTTGAGTACAGAGTATTTTATAGTAGAGCATTTGTATACTCGAATACACATTTATTTTTTTTTACTTTTACTTTCGAATCTTTTTCCTTCTACTCTTACTGGTTGTCTGCCAATCTGGCTTTCCTCTCCTATTCCCTCTTAGCTGTACTTGCGTAAATGTTTTCTTTTCGTTCTTTCTGTCTATATCCAATTTTCGGCTTACTTCTTATTACTAGTTTTGTGTTAATCTAATTTTTCTTCTTTGCTTTCTTTTATTTTTAAAACTAGTTTTTTAAAGTTGTATTCTCTCTCTCTCTCTCTCTCTCTCACTTTTTCCTGTCTTTTCTCTCTCTCTCTCTCTCGCACACACTATTTCACCTACTTCACTGTACACTCTTTCGTTTACTCCTAATTACTTTTTTTTTTATATCATTTGCTTCATTTACTTCTCTGTTTTCATTTTGTACTACACTTTCTATTCTCTCTTTCTCTCTCTATCCTACTCACATGACTCTTCTATAAGCTTACACTTTCTCCACATCGCTCTCTTCTTCTCTTTTTCTCTCTCTCTCTCTCTCTTTCTCTTTTGTTGCTGAGTACTGGCTGCTGGTGATAATGACGTTTATGATGCATCATTAGCTTGGCTAATTTTAATTGCGCCCGCGCCTAAATTGCTGCTATCGTTTTTAATAATATGCCGTGTTTCTCGCCATGTCTCTTCTTCCAGCTCTCTCTCTTTCTCACGCTCTCTCTCTCTCTCTCTCTGTCTCTCTCTCTCTCCTCTCTGTGGGTATGCTTGGGCTTAACTTTTGCACTGGCGGCAGCTGTTGCAATCGCTCATGCTCGTCCTCGTTTGAGAGCTGTCTGCCGACACGGCCCTGCACAAAGCCAACAAATTATGCACTTACACACACACACAGGCATATATACATATATATATATATACATTTATATATATAGACACTCGCATAACTGTGTTGCTGTTTGAGTTATGTAGCATGTGCAGTGTGCTGGGGCACTTGACTTTTTTCTTCATTGCTCCTTTGAGGCATTCCTGTCTGTCCCTCAGTCCGTCTGTCTCCTTGGGAGTGTCTGCCTGCCTGCCTGCCTGGCTGGCTGGCTGACTGGCTGGCATCTTCTTTCTCTTCCCCTTGATCTTCTTCTTGCTCCATTTGGACGCGCTGTCGTGTTAATTTAGCGCGAAATATTTGACAAGATGACGCTTTGCTTCTTCCTCTCAAACACACACACACACACACACACGCACACACACATGCACATGCACAGACTCGCTACATATTGCATTCAGGATTCTTTGGGTCCGCCCCCCCCACCACCGAAATCGAGGCGAGACATGCAACGTCTGCTCTCTGTGTGTGTGTGTGTGAGTGTGTGTCTGTAATGATCGAAAATCGTCTGTCTAGATATTTATACATATCTACATATGTATATATACATACATATATCTAGCGGGTCTGTTCCAAATTGCGAACGGAATCATTTCGTGTTCAACAGTTCGAATTCATGTCAAAACTGTCCATTAACAAAACCATTGACAAGCAACCGGAACCGTTATTTATTTATTATCTGTGTTCATTGTTCGGTGAACTCTTTTAATAATTTAAATATTTGTTCTTCAATTAATAATTGATATTTGAACCGTTAATCGATATATCATAATAGGAGTTTTCAGGAGAACCCACAATTTTTAAAGAACCAGTAGAGAAAAATGAATTTATTATTAAGCAAAAGCTTGTAGTAAAGCAGTACAACGTAACGGTATTTCTCACCACACTGAAAAAGAGCATAAAAATAATTTGGTATCCTAATTGCTGGAAAATTGTATTCCTACGAAATAAATTGTATGCAAATGAAACAAGTTCAATATTATTCATTTTGTATTTGGTTTTCAAAACAGAAAATGTTATCGAAAATGTCGATCTCCAAATTGGGAACAGGACTGTGCCTGTATATATACATATGCAGACTGGCACTCATATCGATTTATAGGGTATGACATACACACACTCCACTCGGTAGACACTGCTGTAATTTGATACTCGGATTGGCATCCTCTAAGCTGTCCTGCTCCGCTTGCCCCAAAGCACGCACCCAACTGGCCTGGCACAGACTGTGATTGAGTTGGTTCAAGTGATTTGATCTCCCAGCTAATTCACAAACAACATTTCCACACTAAAAGCCGCAAGCAACTTATGACAACTTGATGCCCAGTGCAAACTTGGCAGCATTGCATTCTGAGCCCGCTCGGAATTTAATCGAGTCCGCTCCACGCTCCTGATTATTGCTTAGACAGTGACTATTTATGATGGAAGAGTGCGATAAGCAAATACATTTTACATTCACACATTAATTATTTACACAAGCCTTCAATCATAATGTGTCCATTTGTATTTGAGTAACGGTTCACTTTTCATTTATGCACAACTGAACCGGTTCAGTTAACAAACTAGGCTTACATATTGAGTGTCCGCCTTATCAGTCATTTAGCTAATCTGTAAACTATTTCACTCCTCTACTTGTGAAAAGCTTCACTTCATCTTTTGCACACATTCAACATTTCAGGGAAACACCGAACTGCACAAGAAAAATAACTGAAATACGGCTAATAAGAACAAAAGAATTTGTAATATGGATCCAAGCGAACTATCAGCACGACTGGGAATTTCCAGTTATTGGCAAACTTATAAAAACCATTTTCAATTGCAGTTGACAAAGTTTGAATAGTTGACAAGGGGCTCAATTTAAATGCATTCATAATGCATTCAATTACTTAATAGTTTTTTGAGCACGAGCCACCAAAGCCACAAAATAATCGGCGCCGATGGCAGCGAATCACAGAGTGTGACACCAGTTAAAACAAACACTACACACACAACACACACACACACACACACAAACAACACACACAACACACACACACCACACACACATGAGAAAGACGGACAGATGGAGTCATTTATAAAATTTCTAACAGAACGTGTTAAATGGCGTCAATATTAAAAGTTCAAATATGACGCTGACGAGCCAAAAGGAGTTGGAGCACGATTGGAGCAAGAATCGGTGCAAGTATGAGTGAAAGGATAATGTCGATGGTTTCGATGATGATGATTATGATGATGATGATTATGGTGACAACGACGACGACGGCGAAAACGCAGACATAGTAGACACCGAGAGTTGAAGCTATTATCGTTGTCGCAACATGACACACACACACTCACACACACATACATATATACATATATATATATATATATATAATGTGTTTATACACATGGTGTGTGCTGTTGTTGTTGTTGTTGCTGCTCATCATCTTCTGGCGTTAGCAAGTGCTTCGACGGGCAACTTCTAATGGCGGCATTATGCAGCCAGGCCCTTTAGCCACCCGTTCAACACACCCATCCCCACACACAGCCTCGCGCCCTCCCCCCACCAACATACGCTTGGAGTGTGTTTGTGGCATCGCTCTTTTGGCCAAAATGAAAATGAAACTGTTGCAAAATCCCATAAAACGGCCAAAAAGCTTTTGTAAATGACGCCAACAGCTGTCGATGGCAAAAACGGCAGACAAAGTCGCGTACACTGAGACAAACATCTGTCCGCAATAACTTCAAAAAATATATATTTATTTTTAATTTACATAATGACGAGACAACTGCTTAAACTCTATTTGTTATATGCGTTTTCAGCACTGCTTTCGATAAAGAAAATTAATGACAATGCTACTGGTGAGTAGAAATGCAAGCTTTTTGTATTTTCTCACAATCAATTGAATAATTAATTAATTAAATTGGCTTAAAAGCATTAAGCTTTGCAATTTATGTGTGTACAGGGTATCTGACAGTTGGACCGTCTCAAGTGGAGCTCTTTTACTTGTAGCTATTTTTGCAAGACAAATTCCAAAAATGGGAACGTATTTTTTGCGAGTGCACAATTTAGCTGAACCCCCCTCGCACATAACACATCTATTAACCATATCTATATATATACATATATGTATATACATACGTATATATATATATATATTTATATGTGTGTGTGTTTGAGTCGCTTGTCCTGCGTTTTGGCGCGTTTTAATAAAGCGACAATGACATTTTATGAATTTTCCACTTTGTTCTTGCCTCTTTGCCACATTCACGTGCCACGTTCCACGTTTGCCGTTCATCGTTTACCGTTCACGTCCACGCCTACGCAATCTTCAGCCCGCAGCCCCCCCTCCCACCTCCCACCGCTCTATCCGCAAGCTCTGTGTAGCCGTGGCAACCCTCTGGCAGGACAAGTTCGTCGTCATCGTCGACGGCGTCCATTGTTTGTTTGTTTGCTTAGAACCGCAGCGGAGAGTTCGCTTTTTTGTTCCCAGCCACGTCGCCTACATCCCCCCCTTTGCCCACCATCCCTCCTCCTCCTCTACCGACTGATGGCGACTGTTTCGCCAGCGGCGGCTTCAAATGAATTGTCATTATTTGTGTCTATTCGTGTGTGTTGGTGTGTGTGTGTGTGTGTGTTGGTGTGTTGGTGTGTTATGCTGCCCGGGTGTTGCACAAAGGCGTGTTCCAGTCGTCTTTGATATCCGATTTCATTTATAATTAGCTGTAAGGTTTACGGTTGCCATACCTTTGCTTGTGGTTGGTGCGGCCGGGTCAAGTAATTTAGTGTCAATCGCGAACGAAGGGAGGGAGGGTGGTTGAGACACAGAGAGAGAAGAGAGAGAGAGAGAGAGAGAGAGAGAGAGAGAGAGAATAGATGCTACCTACTCTGGCTAACTGCCCGACCAAGTGGCAATAAAGTTATCTCAACACGCACTTAAAATCTTAGTTGGAGAAAATACAAATTACAAAAAATACAGCTTTAACTATAAGACGAATCTAAATAGTTGCATTAATTGGGTGAGACAAAAAAGCTAGAGTGATCTAGAGTCAACACAGGTCGCAGCGACTAGCAGATACTCTGTAGCCAGCAGGTAAATACAGACTTGCCAATAGTAATTTTTCAACCAAATCTGTGTTTCTTATCTGATGTTGTTGCACTTTTTGCAGCTGATTAGTCATGTGTCGTGGGATATTATATATACAAGTTAATAGCCTGTATCTTAATAACTGCGTGTTTTGATTCAATAGAAAATCGTTTAAGAATAATAATAAAAATTCATAAATGAGAAAGTAAATTAAATAAATCGCCTCGCCTGTTCATTCTGATACTAAATATACATCTGCATATATGTGCCATAAGTCCCTATCTGACGTGATTTGTCTGCTATTGGCTTGGATCATAAATTTATAAATTCTTTTAGCCACTATCAGTGGCCATTTAAGGTTAAGGGTCGTGCGGCAAGTTCAAGTTGAAATGCAAAGTGGAAAGCTAAAAATGAAAAACATTTTGTGGCCCAACTGCCAACCGGCGGCCAAAATTAACAGCTAATTACGTGCGAATGCCAAATACTAAAGAATTTTAAATGGCACGTGCGCTTCTTGGGGTAGACTCGGAGTGTGGGGTGTGTTTGACAAGCTCCAAGTTGACGCACAAAATAATAATAGGAAAAAAGAGCTCACGTAGCCAGCAAATGCAAGGGGCGAAAGCAAAGGACGAGCAGCAACAAAAACGTTAAACATTATTTGAATACAAAATGTCCTTGAAAAGGGTTACCACCATATGCCAAACACCTGAAAGCCAACACACCCCCTCCCCCCTACACCTTCCAATGCTTTTTCTCTTTCTCTCTCTCTGTTAAGGGCGTCCCTAAGTCCAGCGCCAAAGTGACAAAAGTAAGAAATTAGTCGATGTTGCCGACACGATTGAGTAGGGGACACTGCCGACAACCGCAACCCTTGTCCCAGGCTGCTTTTTTTTGTTACCCCGGGCTGAGTTCAGCTTTCTATCGCAATAATTTTATGCTGAGCTAAAGAAAATATGTAAAAATGCGCTAGTCGAGAGAGAGAAAGCTCGACTAGGAGATATCCTGAACCCAGTTGTTAAATATACGGTGGGTTGGCTGAATGTAGTTTCTTCAATATAAAAATATGTGTTGGTTAACAACTTAATTGGAATTCGATTTGGATTAATATTCGCAAAACTTGTGCAGCTGTCGATCAAATTAAATAAACTGAATCTGCGTGTGGTATACGTAAAATAATATTCTAAATTTGAATTGGCTGATTCCGGATCAATAATATATATACACCCTATGGTCCCTTTTGAATGTTCCATACTTCATTATACAATTTTTTGCAATTTATATTGGGTTTGAGGTCTGTCTCTGTTTCGCTCTCTCTCTCTCTCTCTCTGTGTCCGTCCCTTTTTCTTTCATATTATTTTCGATCTTCTTTTCTCTCACTCTCTGTCTATGTCAAGTTTCAAGTCGAGCATTCCCCATTTACCACTTTGGGCTTAGAGTATATAAATGTCAAATGTTGGACTTGAAGCGGGGTCAGCGTGGTGGTTGTTGTTGTTTTTGTCGTTGTCGCCTTTGAAGCAATTAAAATTCAAAGAGCAGAATGCATTTGGCTACACTTAAACACAGATAAAGACTGAAAGAGAGAGAGAGGGAGAGAGAAAGAGAGAGAGATAATGTCTGTGAGAGTGAGTAAGATAGAGAGAGAGAGAGAGGGAGCAAGTTTTTGTCGACTCACAGGATTCATAGATATCCAAGTTCGGTATTGTAATTCAAATTCACGTTTAACATTAGTTATAGCTGTACATATCTGTATACATATGTGGATATATTTATATATATATATACATTTAAATATATATATACGGCTTAGAAATAGTGGCCTGTGCATAATTATATGCTAAATTGTGGGACACAAATAACGTGGCATTAAAAGTGGCAAAGAAAGGAAAAAACACCGTATTATACTCACCTGAAAGTAAAGTGTTAAGGATCCGCTACCTGGCTTGCCTCGTGCCCCACTTGTTTGCTTCTTGCCAAGAGTCAGCAAGGAGTTGGCATTAGCAGCAGCGTTCCATATTGCTTCTATTTGTGTGCTTTCGACTGGCAACTGGCAACTGGCAAGTGGCAACTGCTTCTTATCTCTGCTGGCAAATTAACGCCACAGATGTCTGGCACCTGCACTTGCAATTTGCATTTCAGGTTTCCCTTTTTTTCTTCTTTTTTGAGCACGTTTGGGACACATGTATTGGTGCGGGGGCAAGCAGCAGTTGTATTATGCAAATATGTGCTAAATATGTATTGTTTCACTTCTTGTAAACAGCTTTAGATACCTGATTTATCGGCACGTTTTATTGGCCCCGCAAGAATGTAATCTGAAAGTAGTCTGCGCATCCTTCATGATAATCCTTGATGCAACACTGCTTCTCTTTCAACTATCAGCTGTTATTATATAATGTGATCTAATTAGCTCTTTTCAGTTTTGGCGGTAATTTAAATGCTTCTCAATCGTTTCTTAAATTTCCTCTGGAACCCTTATGAGCCTGCTGTCCCTAAAACAAGTAACAAGTCGGCCATTTTTGTTTGTTTAAATATATAAACACAAGCAAGTGTTCTGTTTTTTATCGGTCGATGCTTAAAGCAATATGCAATATGCTAAAATGTTAGCTCATGGTTGAAATGAGAGCTTTAGTTGCTTATTAATAAGCCACTTTAGTTTTAGCTTAAGTGCTGCTTTTTGCCCTCTGTTTGCATAACTGTAAACAGTAACTGTAATGGCATTCTACACTCACATGCACAAACACACACACACACATACAGAATCAAACAATGAGTTAGATGGCAAAAGATACTTACTCGAATTCCAAAACACTCAAAACGAACAAGGCTAAAAGGGCGCAACTGCAACGAGCCAAAAATAATGAACTCCAAATGAAGTAAAATAAAACAAACAAAACAAAACAAAACACACAGGAAAAAAAGAAGCGCACACAATATTAATTATTCATATTTCATTAGTGAGCAGCTCGGAACCCCTCATTACCCCCTGCAGTACCGCCTTCAAGGGAGCCAAAGAAAGGCGTGTGCCGTTATATAAAATTTATAAAAATCAAAGTAATACTGCCAGGCTGCGCGAGCGAGAGCAAACAGAAATGGGCAACAAAAGGGGAAGCTGGATGGGGGGAGGTTAACAGTAAATGCCATCCAAAACCAAGATCAAGCAACGGGATACCAGCTACCTGTCACACTAAGAATAAAAGCAGGTAAGCACGCTCGAGTATAGAGAGATCGACTAAAAGACCCTGAACTCAGCTCAGCTGTCTCTCAATCAATTATATGTCAGGGTATATTAAATATAAATTGGAAGCCCATATTGGATATTTTTCTATCGGAATTCGATTTGTATCGATATTCGTCTCTAGTCTCTCCTTTAGTCTCTACATACTCCTGTTCAAAATTAATTTTGGAGAAGATATGGAATTGTTATATGTAATATTTAATTGTATTGATTTGTTCTTATCGATATTATCGATTTTCCAGTTTTTAACAGTTTGTACAAATTTTGTCTTCAGAAATATACATATATTTTTTTAGAGTGTAGTAATTGGTCTACCTTCTGGCTGGCTGGCATCTTTGGAACCTGCGCCGTTCCATTTGGTAGACATAATCATTTGTCTTGGCGTTGCCAACCAGTATTTTTTCGGGGGCTGCCGCGGCGCCATTGATGAATGAAGTGCGTACATTTTGCCAGCTTTTGAAAAGGCCAAAAGGCCAGGCGACATTAAAAATGCACACGCAATCAGAAAATGTTTCATGTTGGCCCAGACAGGGAAAGCCAGTTACCAGTTAACATTTAGCCAACAGGCAGCAGCAGCACCAGCATGAGCAGCAGCAATCCAGGTGATGGATCAACAGCGACCAGATAAGACAGCCGGGTTGAGTTGGGCCCGGGGGCTGCCCGTGATGTGGGCGGTGATGGAGGAGTATTGGGAGAATGGGGAGTCGTGTTGAAGTGGGTGGGGTAATGAGCAAGTTGAAGTGGGCCAACACATAACACACAACCGTCAAATTTCCTTTCCTTTTACACTCTAAGTCCGTTAAAAATTGGTAAATGGGTATAATGAAGATATGCTTAATTATGTAACAGTAAGAAAAGAGCAACTCCAACCCAATCATATATAAATATTCTTTATATTCTTGATAGTCGAGTTACCTGTCTATCGATTCATCGATAACTACCAAAGTTTCACGAATAACGACTTAATTTGATTCACATATGATTAATAATCAACTGCACAAAATTTCACAAAGATCGAATAAGAAACATAGATTTGGTCAGAATACCTCCGATTGATCTCTAGACTAGACCAGATCATTTTGCCTTGTTTTCTTAGCTTAATTTTTTACTAACCTTGTCTCAATTAACATGTCTAATACAAACACATACATGTATTTAAGATGTCTTTTATAAATAATGTCTTCTTTTTTATGGCACTCACATGATTTCCGATTGGTAGTTTTTGCAAATGAACACGTTTTAAGTTTTGTCAAGAGAAAGAGAAACAAGAACATACTTACTATTAAACCGACTTAGTATTATATATACTTGATCGAAATCGTCTTCTTCTTCAGGAATAAATAAAATATGTGAGTACGTACGCCAAATTAGAGCTATATACGGAGTATTTTATGGTCTAGCGTATACTATAGCACTCTTATATTTGAATTTTTCTCTCTTTAGTTGCAGTAGCTGCTTTCTTTCTTAAGCCTTTGAACTGGGCATAGCTATTCAGCATTCAGGATTCGCCGTCGCCGTCGTCGTTGACGGCAATTTATAATTTGTTTGGGCTTTCAGCGAGCCGTCCAAGGCAATTACCGTGCTCAAGGTGCACTTTTGCTCAGCTTGCCACATCCACTAGCTCACTCCCATTCCCATTCCCAACCCCCTTCTCCTTTCCATTCTCACTCCAAGCCCGCCATCTTCATTCACATTCAGCTCGGACACCTACGCAACGAGGCATTTCGACTTGACTTAAGGCGAACTTTTGCTTCTCCTCCACCACGGCCAACTCTCTCGTTTTATCGGGTTTACTTACTGGGTCAACGTTGTCTCCTCCCACCAACCGTCTGCATAAACCCCTCCCCCAACCCCTCCAGTACCTCCTTCAACTGATTTATTATACCACCTTCTCTTCTCTTCACAAAGGTTATTTTCTTTGGCACGTTTGCGCGGAGAATACAGACGGTTTGTGGGTGGAGACAACGTTGACCCAGTAAGTAAACCCGATAAGACGAGAGATATATATTTAAATTTATATATTACCCATTAGTGTGCTGCTGATACTAAGATTGATATTGCAAAGGATCATATACGAATTGATACTTCTCCCTCACTTTGAGCAGATCACTCGGGTTGCCCTCGTTGTAATCGTTCGTATTTTTTCTTAACATTGCCACTTTTAGTGGTCTTCTTCTCGGTGGTTATCTGGGAATGCCTGCCATCGGGTGGCTTTGGTATTGGTGTCAGGGTTCTTTGGTTTGGCCATTGCAATTCCTTTCTGGCCACAATTTCGAGGTGTTTTTCGCCCAAGTTCTCAATATGCATTTTGACCACCTATTTGATAAGAGTTTCGTCCTTAGTCTTGACCAACCTCTCGATGTAATTGAAAATTGGTTGCAGGTTACTTTCCAGTTTACAGAAAAACTCTTGATCGTTCAATCGAAAAATTCAATTTTAAGTAGTTCATTGTACAATTTGTCAATCGTATCGAGCCTTGAATTTTTTGTGACAGCTAGTTGTGGCTCATTAGCTTTCTTCGACATGCTCGTAACTCTGATTTAACTCATTTGTGCAGTTTGCAGGATGTCAAAGTGAAAACCTATTATTTTCTGTTATGCAAAATTAAATGACAATAATATCGATAATACGTCGCTCATGCGATAGTTCCGTTTTTTTTTTGTAATTGTTTGCGAATTTTTATATGCTTTGCAATTTGCAAAAAAAAAAAAATACATACATTTCAAGTATTTTAGGAAAAGCTTAGCTGGAAATAACCCAAAGATTTTCATTGGCAAATTGCTGCACAGAAAAGAAAGATTTTCTGTGTTTGATACGTAATTTGTTAATAAATAAAGCCGTGAATAAATTGAAGCAAAAATTTTAAAATAGTTAAATGCCGAATGTTTTTAAATGTTTAAAATTAACAAGTTTTGCCCAAACAGTATTGCAAAATTCCATTGAATAGAAATGTGTTTCGTTGCCTTTCAATATTTTTGTATGTTCGCAGACTGTTTGCTGGTATTTTCAATAGTACAATATGAAGGTATTTTCCAGCTATCAATATTCCATTGCGTATTCGCCCCAAGAATAAATTCCATTTTTAATAACACAAAACTTTATCAAAATTTTATAAATAAAGGGCAAGAGTAACGCCAGCAACAACTACAAAAAATCCCATTGCCATACGCAGAGCTCAAAAGTCAAAGCAAACAAAGCAAACGGGCAAAGGGCAGAGGGCAGATGGCAGAAGCCGAATGAGGGCTGCTCGAGATTAAAGACTACCAACTGGGATACAGAGTGCTTCAAGACAGAAAGAGAAAGAGAGAGAGCAATGGGATGAAAATAGTGAGAGCAGGAGCAGGAAGGACAGAAGTGGTTGGGCCAAAAAACAATTGAAATATGAATATTAAATATTCAAGTAAAAGATTTGATTTCTTTTCCTTTCACTACTGGTGCTGTTGTTGCTGCCGTGACTAGCGGTATTTGCAGGTGTTATGCAGGCAACTCCGCCATTTAACCCAACGACCTCCAACGAACACCTCTGTGAAGTGTTGTGACAACTCCCTGCGGCGTCATTGTGTGCATTGCAAGTGGCAACAAAATAAACCGTTTGATGGCATCAACTGATTGATGTCGATATTTGCTTGGGGTTAAGCCTTTTGACGCTTCAAGTTCTTATCACAGATTGGCAATCAGATTGCCAGATGTTTTCAATACAAAAAATACCTACCTACATACATTACTTACATAAAGACATATATTAAGATGAGATGTTTAACGCATAGCATATTGTTGCACGATCCAGTCTGTCATATCTTATACATTTGTGGACAAGCCCTAAGCGCCTTTTCTTATTGGATATAGTTTGGGAAATCGGCTTGTGTATTATTTGAAATTCTGTATTTAATATCCGGTATGATAATCCTCGTTTTGGCATATATTTCAAATATCAGATTACAATTTCTTTTCCCCTGTTGAAACATGTTGTATATTTAATAACAAAAAACATGAACACAAAGTACTTTGTTATTTATTTGATTCATTAAAGCGGCAGTCAAATTGTATATATCACTTGTTGTATACTGTGTGTGTGTGTGTGTGCTTGTGGGGCAAGCAACGAGGCACATTAATTAAATAAAAATTGATTTTTCAAGCGCCTGAAATCCAATCAGCGACCAGCTCCAAGTAGGGCCCAGCAACTACGAGTGGCTCGCACATGAAGAGGAGCTATGGCCTGGAACAGCGCATCAGTGCCCTGTTGTTGCTCTCCCCCCGACGCCCGCTCACCCCTGCACCATCTCTTTGCTGCTGCTGTTGTCAAATGAAGTTAACAAAGTTCTACGTCTTTTTCCTTTTTTATTTATTTATTTATCTCTCTTTTTTTTCCTTTTTTTGTGTACGCTTGACTTTCCATTTTTGTTGCTGATTTTTTTTTGTATGGTATGCATAAGTATATAATATGGACATGGGTCAGAGCCATCGTGCAGCTGGTTGTTGTAGCTGCAGTTGAAGAGCACTATATCCGCCACTCGGTTACATGGTTACATGATGCCACATGCGTTTTGTATCGCCTTTAACCGTTGCCCACAGTTTAATGGCCGATGTCGTCCTTTTTGTGGAACGACGGCATTTAAACCGCAGCAAGTCATCAGGCAAATTGAATTTTCAACGTATGGCAGTAGTACACTAGCACACACACACACACATACACACACAAACACAGTGTAGGAAACGCCCACAATTACAAGGAGCTGGCTTAAAGCTCTACTTGCTCCATTATATAGCATTTATTGTAACAGCACTACATACCCACAACACCCAACTGGTCTGCCACTACCGCAGTTTCCTATCTCCCCATCCAGACCCACACCGCTGGCCAACACCATTTGCCATTCGCTTCTTTCGTTTCTCGTTACAAAATTACCCACGATAAAAATTGAATTACTTCGTCGACGTTCATCGCTGGCGTTCGCATCGCATTCTAGTTTTCCCTTTGTCTCCTGGTCATGCCCCGGATTCTGGCTACGGGTCGGGGTCCTGTTCCTGGCTCTCGTTCTGGATCTGAATCTGTTTGTGCTCCTCGTCCTGTTATGCTTACTCTTGACGCGCCCTAAGGTGACGCCCACGTCTCAGCAACACTACTTAGACGACGTTGAAACTGTCGCCGAGCCTGCTCCTGCACCCTGCTCCCTGCACCCTGCACCTTGCAGCCTGCACCCTGTCTATATGTGCACTACCACTCCTCTGTGTGTGTATGTGCGTGTGACTTCATCTAATGATAAATGAGCTGCAATGGATGACAGCGAATCAACTTAAGTGTATTGCTCTGCTTCGGTGACACTACCCCAACCAGCACTCCAGCATTCCCCCTCCCCCACAACCATCTCTCTCTCACTCTCTAGCGGCACTGTGACTATGTCCTGCTGGTGCGAGTCCTGTGCCTTGTCATCCAATGCACTTTCCCCTAACGCTTTTTGCTTGTGTTTACGTTTCACTTCAAATTTCTATGCTACACTAAATATTTACATAGGAAAAACTTTCCAAGTGTAAGTAAAACGCTTTAAAGATGGACGACGTACAAAAAACTTGAGCAATTTGTTGCAACTCACGAACTTATCGGAGCTTATTCCAAAGTGCGTTGATAATTAGAGAGATTGGTATTTAATGATTCCAGCTGTGACCGGTTCTAAGCAAAACAAAAAAAAATAGAATAAATAAAAAAAAAAAATAAATAATAAATTAAAACCACGTTGGCAATTAGTTAAAGTGCATTTCGGCTCAATCAACAGAGTGTTTAAATTTTGTGCAGGTGTGCCAACGACTCTTCAGTAAGTTGTCAGCAGCCTGCTTTCGATTAGTTGGCAAGCCAAAAATCAATCTGGTCAAATAGTCAACAAGGCGTTGAAATTCGTGCTTGAACTTTGGTCAAGGCCAAAACGATAGATAGAGTAGGTTATTTTTAGCAAATTTCTGTAGACCGAATTTATGTTTCAGTTTTTATTTTTATTATATACGTATTTTATTCATTTTGTTTTTGACGTGTACGCCTACGACCCACAACTATATGATATCGGCCCAGAGTAACCCAAGCCAAGTTTCATCAAGAACGAAACTGAACAAGTCCTAGGCCATACAGAGAGAGATACATTGTTATATTGAGTTGGCTATTGAAGCTGATCCAGAATACAAATATATTGTAAGGTCGGAACCGTTTAGAGAAGAAATTATTTCCAAAAAGCAAATTAACAGCGGACTTTATTGATTAATGCATATATATAAATTATATTTTATTTTTCGAAAACTAATTTTAATTGTTTTAATAAATTAGAAAAAAAATGGTAAGTACAGATATACGTACTATATATCATTGCTAATATCATTGAATTTATTGTGAGATTATATTGTACGAATGCTACAGTTATCGTTTCCGTTTAGTTCGATCGGCATTTGGTTTTGTTGCATGTTCGGGATGTTGCAGCATGTGGCTTCCTTCTACTTATGCAGACACTTAGCGTCATTCCGGGAGACGCATTTCAAGCTGCGATAGTCGAAGTGTTCCTTGTTGTCGCAGCGCAAGTGAACGTACCTATGCTTGCCAGATTTCTTGACCTCACAGCGATAATACTTTTTGCAGTCGCGCACATCTGGATAGACATCGTCCTCATCGCATTCCTCCTCATTCTTCAGCTTTTTAATGACGTTCCTTACGTATTCCATTTTCTCCCTCCAGCTTTGCGCTTCGTTATCGTCATCTTCGTTGGACTTTTTCTGTTCGCCGTCCCGCTCCTCTTTGGAATCCTTTGATTTATTGCTGTCTTTGTAGTTCCCATCGTCTTTCTTGTCGTTCTTCTCCTCATCGGAGCTACTCTTCTTCTTATCGCTGTCCTTGTTACCCTTCTTCTCGTTCTTCTCCTCATCGGAGCTATTGGACTTCTTCTCGCTGTCCTTGTTACCCTTCTTCTCGCTTTTCTCCTCATCGGAGCTATTGGACTTCTTCTTGCCGCTGTCCTTGTTACCCTTCCTCTCGCTTTTCTCCTCGTCGGAGCTATTGGACTTTTTCTTATCGCTTTCCTCTTTAGAGTCTTTGGACTTGTTGTTGTCCGGCTTCTTCTGCTTCTCGTCCTGCTCCTTAGATTGATCCTCAGAAGATTTTGGTTTATCCTTGCCCTTAGAACCTTTGTGGCTTTCTTCAACTGAGGCGTTCTCATTGGAGACGGCTCCACCTGACGGTATCTCAGCAGGTTGTTCCACAGATTCACTTGTTTCCGGCTTGTTGTTGGACTCAGTTGGGCGAGCTGTTGGAGCTTTTGTGGGGGCTAAGGTTGTGGCTGCAGTGGGTACAACGGTGGGCTGATCGGGCTTTCTAGTTGGACGCCAACTGTTGACCCAATCATGCCAATTGGGCCAAAAAGGCTTTCCAGTCGGTCTGTGATGACCGCTGTGGTGGCCATGGTTGTTCCCTGGTCCATGAGGACGATGTGGCCAGGATGTTGAAGGATGTTGTGGAATAGGCCGACCGGTTGGCCGTGGATACCATGGCCACCCACCAGGACCGCTCGGGTCAACTGGTGCATTAGGATCAACTGGAGCGTTGGGATCGACTGGAGCGTTGGGATCTACCGGTGCATTGGGATCAACCGGTGCGTTGGGGTCGACTGGTGCACTGGGATCGACTGGTGCATTAGGATCAACTGGTGCGTTGGGATCGGCTGGTGCACCAGGATCAACTGGTGCGTTAGGGTCGATTGGTGCATTGGGATCTACTGGTGCGTTGGGATCGACCGGTGCATTAGGATCAACTGGTGCACTGGGATCCACTGGTGCATTAGGATCAACTGGTGCGTTGGGATCGACTGGTGCGTTGGGATCTACTGGTGCGTTAGGATTGACTGGTGCATTAGGATCAACAGGTGCATTAGGGTCTACAGGTGCATTAGGATCAACTGGTGAGTTGGGATCGACTGGTTCGTTGGGAACAACTGGTGCGTTAGGATCAACTGGTGCGTTGGGGTCGACTGGGGCGTTAGGATCTACTGGTGCATTAGGATCAACTGGTGCATTAGGATCAACTGGTGCATTAGGAGCAACTGGTGCGTTGGGGTCGACTGGTGCATTGGGATCTACTGGTGCGTTGGGATCCACTGGTGCATTAGGGTCGACAGGTGCAATCGGATCAACTGGAGCGTTGGGATCTTCTGGTGCATTAGGGTCGACAGGCGCATTAGGATCAACTGGTGTATTAGGGTCGACTGGTGCGTTGGGATCAACGGGTGCGTTAGGGTCGACTGGTGCATTGGGATCAACCGGTGCGTTAGGGTCGTTGGGATCTACTGGTGAGTTGGGATCAACTGGTGCGTTGGGATCCACCGGTGCATTAGGGTCGACAGGCGCATTAGGGTCCACAGGTGCATTAGGGTCGACTGGTGCATTAGGATCAACTGGTACGTTGGGGTCGACTGGTGCGTTGGGATCGACTGGTGCGTTGGGATCAACTGGAGCATTAGGATCAACTGGTGCATTGGGATCTCCTGGTGCTGTAGGATCTACTGGTGAGTTCGGATCGACTGGTGCGTTGGGATCTACAGGTGCGTTTGGATCAACTGGTGCGTTGGGATCCACTGGTGCACTAGGATCAACTGGTGCATTGGGATCCACTGGTGCAGTAGGATCAACTGGTGCATTAGGATCAACAGGTGCGTTGGGGTCGACTGGTGCGTTGGGATCGACTGGTGCGTTGGGATCGACTGGTGCGTTGGGATCGACTGGTGCGTTGGGATCTACTGGTGCATTTGGATCTACAGGTACATTAGGATCAACTGGTGCGTTAGGTGAGTTGGGATCAACTGGTGCGTTGGGATCCACCGGTGCATTAGGGTCGACAGGCGCATTAGGGTCCACAGGTGCATTAGGGTCGACTGGTGCATTAGGATCAACTGGTGCGTTGGGGTCGACTGGTGCGTTGGGATCGACTGGTGCGTTGGGATCAACTGGAGCATTAGGATCAACTGGTGCATTGGGGTCGACTGGTGCATTAGGATCAACTGGTGTATTAGGGTCGACTGGTGCGTTGGGATCAACGGGTGCGTTAGGGTCGACTGGTGCATTGGGATCAACCGGTGCGTTGGGATCAACTGGTGCATTAGGATCAACTGGTGCATTAGGATCAACTGGTGCGTTGGGGTCGACTGGTGCATTGGGATCTACTGGTGCGTTGGGATCCACTGGTGCATTAGGGTCGACAGGTGCAATCGGATCAACTGGAGCGTTGGGATCTACTGGTGCATTAGGGTCGACAGGCGCATTAGGATCAACTGGTGTATTAGGGTCGACTGGTGCGTTGGGATCAACGGGTGCGTTAGGGTCGACTGGTGCATTGGGATCAACTGGTGCGTTAGGGTCGACTGGCGCGTTGGGATCTACTGGTGCGTTGGGATCAACTGGTGCGTTAGGGTCGACTGGTGCGTTGGGATCTCCTGGTGCGTTGGGATCAACTGGTGCATTAGGGTCGACTGGCGCGTTGGGATCTACTGGTGCGTTGGGATCAACTGGTGCATTTGGATCTACAGGTACATTAGGATCAACTGGTACGTTAGGATCTATAGGCGCATTAGGATCAACTGGAATGTTGGGATCTACTGGTGCATTAGGGTCGACCGGCGCATTAGGATCAACAGGTACGTTGGGATCTACTGGTGCATTTGGATCTACAGGTGCATTAGGATCAACTGGTGCGTTGGGATCTACTGGTGCGTTGGGATCGACTGGTGCGTTAGGATCAACGGGCTCGTTAGGATCTAAAGGCGCATTAGGATCAACTGGAATGTTGGGATCTACTGGTGCATTAGGGTCGACAGGCGCATTAGGATCAACAGGTGCGTTGGGATCTACTGGTGCATTAGGATCAACTGGTGCGTTGGGGTCGACAGGAGACACTGTTGTTCCTTCAGGATTCACAGGTGCATTAGGATCAACTGGTGTGTTGGGATCTATAGGTGCATTAGGATCAATTGGAGCGTTGGGATCTACCGGTGCATTAGGATCAACTGGTGTGTTGGGATCTACAGGTGCATTAGGATCAACTGGTGCGTTGGGATTTACTGGATCAACCGGTGCATTGGGATCAACGGGTGCGTTGGGATCGACTGGTGCGTTGGGATCTACTGGTGCATTTGGATCTACAGGTACATTAGGATCAACTGGTGCGTTAGGTGAGTTGGGATCAACTGGTGCGTTGGGATCCACCGGTGCATTAGGGTCGACAGGCGCATTAGGGTCCACAGGTGCATTAGGGTCGACTGGTGCATTAGGATCAACTGGTGCGTTGGGGTCGACTGGTGCGTTGGGATCGACTGGTGCGTTGGGATCAACTGGAGCATTAGGATCAACTGGTGCATTGGGGTCGACTGGTGCATTAGGATCAACTGGTGTATTAGGGTCGACTGGTGCGTTGGGATCTCCTGGTGCGTTGGGATCAACTGGTGCGTTAGGGTCGACTGGCGCGTTGGGATCTACAGGTGCATTAGGATCAACTGGTGCGTTGGGATCTACTGGATCAACCGGTGCATTGGGATCAACGGGTGCATTGGGATCAACTGGTGCGTTGGGATCAACTGGTGCGTTGGGATCTACAGGTGCATTAGGATCAACTGGTGCGTTGGGATCCACTGGTGCATTAGGATCGACTGGTGCGTTGGGATCGACTGGTGCATTGGGATCTCCTGGTGCTGTAGGATCTATTGGTGAGTTCGGATCGACTGGTGCGTTGGGATCTACAGGTGCGTTTGGATCAACTGGTGCGTTGGGATCCACTGGTGCATTAGGATCAACTGGTGCATTGGGATCCACTGGTGCAGTAGGATCAACTGGTGCATTAGGATCTACTGGTGCGTTGGGGTCGACAGGAGGTACTGTTGTTCCTTCAGGATTCACAGGTGCATTAGGATCAACTGGTGTGTTGGGATCTACAGGTGCATTAGGATCTATTGGTGAGTTGGGGTCGACTGGTGCGTTGGGATCTACTGGTGCGTTGGGATCAACTGGTGCGTTAGGATCGACTGGTGCGTTAGGGTCAACTGGTGCATTAGGATCAACTGGTGCGTTGGGGTCGACTGGTGCGTTGGGATCTACTGGTGCATTAGGATCAACTGGTGCATTAGGATCAACTGGTGCATTAGGATCAACTGGTGCGTTGGGGTCGACTGGTGCATTGGGATCAACTGGTGCGTTGGGATCAACTGGTGCGTTAGGGTCGACTGGTGCGTTAGGGTCAACTGGTGCGTTGGGATCCACCGGTGCATTAGGGTCGACAGGCGCATTAGGGTCAACTGGTGCGTTGGGGTCGACAGGGGCCACAGTTGTTCCTTCCGGATTCACAGGTACATTAGGATCAACGGGTGTGTTGGGATCTACTGGTGCGTTGGGGTCGACAGGTGCGTTAGGGTCGACTGGTGCATTGGGATCTACTGGTGCGTTGGGGTCGACTGGTGCGTTGGGGACGACTGGTGCGTTGGGATCTACTGGTGCATTAGGATCTATTGGTGCGTTGGGATCCACTGGTGCGTTAGGGTCGACTGGTTCGTTGGGATCTACTGGTGCGTTGGGATCAACTGGTGCGTTAGGGTCGACTGGTGCGTTGGGATCTACTGGTGCGTTGGGATCAACTGGTGCGTTAGGGTCGACTGGTGCATTAGGATCAACTGGTGTATTGGGATCTACAGGTGCGTTGGGATCTACTGGTACGTTGGGATCAACTGGTACGTTTGGGTCGACAGGAGTCACTGTTGTTCCTTCCGGGTTCACAGGTGCATTAGGATCAACTGGTGCGTTGGGATCTACTGGCACGTTAGGGTCGACTGGTGCATTAGGATCAACTGGTGCGTTGGGATCCACTGGTGTGTTGGGGTCGATAGGAGTCACTGTTGTTCCTTCCGGATTCACAGGTGCATTAGGATCAACTGGTGCGTTGGGATCTACTGGTACGTTGGGGTCGACTGGTTCGTTGGGATCTACTGGTGCGTTGGGATCAACTGGTGCGTTAGGGTCGACTGGTGCGTTAGGATCAACTGGTGTGTTGGGGTCGGCAGGAGACACAGTTGTTCCTTCCGGATTCACAGGTGCATTAGGATCTTCTGGTGCATTGGGATCCACTGGTGCGTTGGGGTCGACTGGTGCGTTGGGGTCGACTGGTGCGTTAGGATCAACTGGTGCGTTAGGATCTATAGGCGCATTAGGATCAACTGGTGCGTTGGGATCCACTGGATCAACCGGTGCATTGGGATCAACGGGTGCACTGGGATCAACTGGTGCGTTGGGATCTATTGGTGCGTTGGGATCCACTGGTGCGTTAGGGTCGACTGGTTCGTTGGGATCTACTGGTACGTTGGGATCAACTGGTACGTTTGGGTCGACTGGTGCGTTGGGATCCACTGGTGCGTTGGGGTCGACAGGAGTCACTGGTGTTCCTTCCGGGTTCACAGGTGCATTAGGATCAACTGGTGCGTTGGGATCTACTGGCACGTTAGGGTCGACTGGTGCATTAGGATCAACTGGTGCGTTGGGATCCACTGGTGCGTTGGGGTCGATAGGAGTCACTGTTGTTCCTTCCGGATTCACAGGTGCATTAGGATCAACTGGTGCGTTGGGATCTACTGGTACGTTGGGGTCGACTGGTGCGTTAGGATCAACTGGTGTGTTGGGGTCGGCAGGAGACACAGTTGTTCCTTCCGGATTCACAGGTGCATTAGGATCTACTGGTGCGTTGGGATTCACTGGTGCGTTGGGGTCGACTGGTGCGATGGGATCTACAGGTACATTAGGATCAACTGGTGCGTTAGGATCTATAGGCGCATTAGGATCAACTGGTGCGTTGGGATCCACTGGATCAACCGGTGCATTGGGATCAACGGGTGCACTGGGATCAACTGGTGCGTTGGGATCAACTGGTGCATTGGGATCCACTGGTGCATTAGGATCTACTGGTGCGTTGGGGTCAACAGGTGGATTAGGGTCAACTGGTGTGTTGGGATCTACTGGTACGTTGGGGTCGACTGGTGCGTTAGGATCAACTGGTGTGTTGGGGTCGGCAGGAGACACAGTTGTTCCTTCCGGATTCACAGGTGCATTAGGATCTACTGGTGCGTTGGGATCCACTGGTCCGTTGGGATCGCCTGGTGCGTTGGGGTCGACAGGGGACACAGTTGTTTCTTCCGGATTCACAGGTGCATTAGGATCTACTGGTGTGTTGGGGTCGATAGGAGTCACTGTTGTTCCTTCCGGATTCACAGGTGCATTAGGATCAACTGGTGTGTTGGGATCTACTGGTGCGTTTGGGTCGACTGGTGCGTTGGGATCGACTGGTGCGTTGGGATCTTCAGGTGCATTGGGATCAACTGGTGCATTGGGATCCACTGGTGCATTAGGATCTACTGGTGCGTTTGGGTCAACAGGTGGATTAGGGTCAACTGGTGTGTTGGGATCTACTGGTACGTTGGGGTCGACTGGTGCGTTAGGATCAACTGGTTGGTTTGGGTCGGCAGGAGACACTGTCGTTCCTTCCGGATTCACAGGTACATTAGGATCAACTGGTGCGTTGGGATCTACTGGTGAACTAGGATCTACTGGTGCATTAGGATCAGCTGGTGCGTTGGGGTCAACTGGCGACACTGTTGTTCCTTCTGGATTAGTTGGTGCGTTAGGATCGACTGGTGCGTTGGGGTCGACTGGTGCGTTAGGGTCGACTGGTGCATTAGGGTCAACTGGTGCGCTTGGGTCGACTGGAGCGTTGGGGTCGACTGGTGCGTTTGGGTCGAGAGGAGACACAGTTGTTCCTTCAGGATTCACAGGTGCATTAGGATCAGCTGGTGCATTGGGATCCACTGGTGAATTAGGATCTACTGGTGCGTTGGGGTCGACTGGTGGATTTGGATCGACTGGTGCGTTGGGGTCGACAGGTGACACTGTTGTTCCTTCAGGATTGTCAGGTGCATTAGGATCAACTGGTGTATTAGGATCCACTGGTGCGTTTGGATCGACTGGTGCATTAGGATCAGCTGGTGCGTTGGGGTCAACTGGCGACACTGTTGTTCCTTCTGGATTAGCTGGTGCGTTAGGATCGACTGGAGCATTTGGATCAACAGGTGTGTTGGGATCTACAGGTGCATTTGGGTCAACTGGTGCGTTGGGGTCAACTGGTGCATTGGGGTCGACAGGAGACACTGTTGTGGCTTCAGGTGCATTTGGATCGACTGGTGCGTTGGGGTCTACAGGAGATACTGTTGTTCCTTCAGTATTCGCTGGTACGTTGGGATCCACAGTTGTTATGGGATCAACTGGAACGTTGGGTCCATCAGTCGTTATTGGATTGGTTGCTGCTGTTGTTGTTTCCACCGGCAGCGTTGATTCTGGCTCAACGGGTGCGTTGGTATTGGTTATTGTGGTTTCAGTGATCGGTTGAACAGTTGTCTCTACAATACCCTCTGTGCTACTGGGTAGCCCGGAGGTCGCCGAGCTTGTGGTGGACTCAATTAGAGCCGCCGAGCCACTGCCACCAATCGGATGATCAGTGATTGTCGTCATTTTGGCGACAGCCGCTGAATTCGCCTCACCATACGGTTTGATGGGCACACACAGCTCGATGCCATCATTGATGCAGCGAGTGTTTTCCGGACAATGTTGAACAATCCCTGTGGCCACATTCGACTGGCATGCCTGATAGCTGGCAGGCCCCACGCAGATTGTTGATCGGCCACTACAATTGTAGTTTATGATCGCCGCGCTGGTCTGGATAGGCTGATCTCGGCTACCGATCAGTGCCGATAACTGTAAGAGACGACACCATGGTGGAAGAGAAAGGAATAGGAATTTATTATAATTGTTCAATGGGTAGCACTGGTGCACTGTCTGTCACAAGTCGGAGCCTCGGGACCGTAACAATTACACTTTAAGTTTAGTAACACTTGCATAGGGTTCTTTCGCGTTGCCGCCGAAAGCTCTGAACGATATCCAAAGTAGCAAGAGTCCCGGCAGCTTTTGTTAGTTTGTTTGGTTTGGTTTGGTTTTAGTCACGCGTATCCAAAATAGCCCGTAAAGTTGCCACACAGTTTTGGTTAATAAAATACAACTCATCAGTAACAGGAAGCAAAAAAAAGGTTGAATACAAATTTTGATTGGAGCTTCTGGCATGACAATGTGGGGAACAGGAAGTCGGGTTTTGGGTTTCTGTGACGCGTTAGTAAGTTGTATGCAATTACCACAAGTATTATCAATATTCTGGTTAATTTTTTCGTCATCGTCGATGTGTGTTTGGTTCGAATGAAAAATCGTTACTATCCCCTATATAGTTATGAAAGTCGCTTTTATCTAGAACGCTTCCCATTCAACACTTATCTCCGAGCAAATCTGCCTGACATTATGCAAATAGCCAATGATTATCTCTGTTTGCCTCAGATAAGTTTGCGACCAATTTATGATATTGCAGTTAAATTCTGAAGCAACCCAAAGCTGTTTGCGCCTCTTACTTTTTTTTAACTACTGTTGGTAAACCTAATTATTTATTTATTTATTATAAGTATTCTTCTCTTAAATACATTTTTAGTTCCTAATGTTGTTTTCGCTTATCAGCTGACGTAATAGAAATTGTTGTTTTGCTTCATAAATTTTAAATATACATTATAATTATCAAAACAGTGCTCTGACATTCCATTGAAGATGTGACAAAAGCTTTTTGATTGAAAATAAATAGTTAAGAAGCTTAACAAACAGCAAGTTCGACACGCTCTCTTCAAAAAACCTATTCAATCATCGTTAAATCGTATCCAAAATTTGAAAGGGATTCCTTCATCTGTAAGCAGCTCGAAAGTGTTTTGAGACAGTCATATACCTATAAACACATACAAAATTTCAAGGTAAATGCAATTAAATGATCTTAAACGAAATTAAGTTAGCTTAACTTAATTAGCTGTAAAGACAACCTTGTTGTTACTTTGATAGCATTGAGAATTTCGCCGTAATTCATATAGTGATCATTGTATTTATTTTAACGCTCGATTCTTAGTAAGTTGCTTGGTATGAATTAAGGCTCCTGCTCAATAATAATACAAATAAAGCTAATATAAATTAATAAAAGGCATTATCTCGATGCTTCCGATGGTCATTAAGTTAAGACAATTATGATATTTCACACATCTGTTTCTGTCGTACGCAATCTTAATCTGAGCAAGTCAACATAGTAGAAAAGCACTTGATAAAAAATATTTTAAAAAAAATACAAGTCGGCTGCGCATTTCCTGTGACAAATTTGCGCTATTTGCCTTATTTCACGAAAATGACAAGAAAGTAACATAATTAATCGGGTCATGGAAGTTTAATTACCCTTGCCCAGAATCGGAAAAGTAATTAAAATAAATATATTTGTATTATTAACAAGAAACTGAAGTGAAGTTTCATATCGATTTCTTGTACCAAGATTTAAATAAATACATTTTTGCCCCTTTTTTATTTTATTAACTAGTATTTCAAAATAGCGCCCATTTCATTTATCATTTATAATAGTTTTCACAATTAAATTAATTAAAAAACGATTTTTTCCAATGTGAACCTTGGGTGTTACACACTTGATAATGACATTGTCATACCCAATCAGAGTGTGAGTAAAATTGTTGATTGTTTTCCACGGCTGGCCGGAAATGTGGTTCAAAGTGGATTCCTACAAAGATCGTGACTAAGAGCAGAATTGTCTTATCTGGCGATAACACATGATGCACTTCTCACATTTACATATGTATGTATATATATAGCAGAGCAGAGTGTCTACTCAACCCGTTCCATGACGCAGGCAAAAGCATTAAGTTTGTATCTTTTGCGTATGTTTTGGCAAGAATCATGATAGCACTGATAAGGCTACACCAATTAGCAGCACAGGCAAGTGAGCTGAGCAAGTAAGAGCTGCAACGATCATGATCATGAATTCGAATGCGATAAGAGCCACAGCAAACCAGTTGGCAGATTACAACTGATTGCTGTCCAAGCAATGCATAGCCCCAAAGATACAAGATACACAATCCCATCAAGATAAATAGCGCGCTAGCGTTAGCGTCAGTTATGTTAATCTCAACACGAACCGAGTCCGGAGAGAAATAGACTCATCCGTAAACTGTCATTTGAGTTGTATAACAGACAATCCTCTAGCGTCTGGCATTAATTATAAGCCACTCATTTATAATATCTATATACTTTATGCACAGTTGTCTCTCGATAATGGTGGTAAACAAAGTATTATTACCCAAAACAAATAAACTACCTTCAAGTGAAATTGAGAAGCGCCTAATAAAAGTTATATAGAGCACAATAAAATGTTTGCATCATTTTTGTGGTGAATTTCTTTTGCTTTTGTATTAACGTTTAGGACTGGGAGGATCCCCTCAAAGGAAAAAAGAAAGACGCGTACACAGGACAATATTACATGCAAACATCATAAATGATGAATACTGTACACACTTAATTAAGAAATTAATCCAGAATCGAAGCTACAAAAATTGAAATCAAAAATAAATTTAACTAAATTTAAAATTGCAGCTCAGAACTGGGAACAGTGAGCGATAAGAGTCATCGGATTGAATATCTTCAAAAGGGGGGAAAGGGTATTATATTTCGTGCCCATAACCGAGTCCATAAGCAGACCACGCAGCTCCGTGGTTCTCAGCTGAACGGGAGCGTTAATCTAATTCTTAGCTGGAACTGCCACTGTTTGGCTGCTGCTGCTGCTGCAAACTTGCTGTTCGCAGCACCGTCGACTTGTTTTGCATTGGTCATTATTGTTGTTGTCCTTGCTGCTAATCGGCCAGCAGCAGCAGTTGTGCCAATGGCGCCAGTTCGCATCGAATTGGAGTGGGGCGCGTTCTGTGGCTGCCTCGTTTGAAGACGTTTGAATTTCTCCTCTGCATTCTCGTCCACAATCACCGCCATTTTGATAGTTTTGCTTTATTTTTAACACAAATAAATATATTATACGAAATCGTTTTCGGAACGGGATTTCTTTTTTTCTATATATAAATTGGGATTTTTGATAATTGACTCGTCGTTGCTAGTTTACAGAGTGCACAAATATAGTTGTAAAATGAATTTATTAACGATTGCTGCTTTAGTCAGTCTTGCGAACTTTGCGCCGTTTCCGTTTGCATTTTTGTATACATGTATATATATAAATATATATATATATATACATCAAGTAATTCTGAATAAATTGCCGGTTATTAGCTCAACATCTGGCCATTCCCGCCCTGTACAGTGATACCTACATTAAACATAAGTTGAACAGCAATTTGTAGACAGACGTCGATTCACAAATTCACATTTCGCATTTCACATTGCGTATGCTCTTTGAAGCCATAAATTGCATGTAATTGTACAATTAAGTGTCTGTTTTAATGCACAGTTTGTGGTACCCATTGAAAAAACGTAAATGGTTTGCGCAACATGTGGCATAGAAGAGAGATTATTAAAGTATAGGTAAAATAATTGTGGCACGACAAAATAGGTCAAATTTACACTGTGGCTTATCTGGATTCTGTACTACCCTGATTCTACAATCCACATTTCTGACGTTTTAAATGTGTCCTGTTTTTAAAGTCTTGTTGGCTGTACATGTTCACGTACGTCATTTTTTGATTATTTATTGAATTCCGTATCGATGCTATGAAAAGCATCAATGTCACAATCAGATAAAGATAAACGGTGTTTCAAAATACAATTATAATTGAAATAATTTTTTTCTGAAGCTTGAATATAAAAAGGTTCCTTTTTAATTTAAAAATTAGTTTCCCTCATTATTTTTAGGGCATATTGGCTATCGGATATTATATGTTTTCGACTCACAACTGAATCGCGTAATTTTAAGAATGTGAATGTAAGCAATTTTAGACACAATGAAATCAGACTGTTTTTGGAATCGCTTGAAAGCTTTGGATATGAAATTGATTAGTTGTGGTAGTGGCACTCTCACGCCACTTGGTTGCAGAGTATCATTTAGTCAAGCACAATCAGCATGCCCTTTAATTCTTTCACATTTTTTGTCAGTTGCTTCATTCAATGCGGTTAAATCATAAAACAAAATAAAATAAAATAAAAAAAGGCGAATTGCAATGCAGCCACTGCGGTTTTTCGTGTCTAGACAATACAATAAATACAGTTAGTCATATATTTGCATTATCATATGCTGCACACGCATACACAGATGTGTGTATGTATATCCGATACGTATATTTTATAATTGGCGTTAATTTGTTGGCTTATCACCTGCCACCTTCTAATTCCCGTCGCTGTTTGTGCCACAAAGTGTGCAACATTACGCACAAATGAGATACAATTTTTTTAATCTTAGTTTATTTGTATAAGTGTTGCACGTAATAATCACAAAAGTAATTAAAATTAAATTCGCTAATATTTGTAAATATTCTAATTATATTGCAATAAGTTTGTATAACTTATAACCTTATTGTTCAAGAAGTTTATTGCTGAAAGCAAAGAGTTTCTTTACTTAATTTTAGTTTAAATAATATTTGTTGTTGCTTAATTAATGACTTTCTAGTTTTCAGTACGATGGTTGCCAGCTGGTAGAAACTTGTGCTGTATGCATTTCAATTGTACTGCATACATAGTCTTAGTCCCTTATAATTATTAACTACTGTGTGACGACATCGTCTCGTCTCGACCCTCTGCAGTTGATTAGCTGCATGTGGCTCATCGTAGGCTTGCTGCATTAAATGACCTTTGTGGGTGTTTAACTAGGTACTATGTGCTCCAGCTGCAGCTTCTTTTACAGCGATTTCTTGCTCTTCTTGTGCGACGCCCCGGCCCGCTTAGCTGAGTGGCAAAGAGGCAAACAGAGTCAACGCGCTAATTCGTTGTGCACCCAGTTGAGCCCTGAGGCGACTCCTGCCGCAATTCTTCCGACTGTTGGCCCCAGTTGCGCCCCGTTGTGCTCGACATTGACAAAAATGTAACCAGGACGCAGTTTGCAGCAGATAGCAGACAGCAGATAGGAGCGGCAGGTACAGAGGGGATAGAGGAAATAGCGGGAATAGCGTGAGAGCAGCAGTGGCAGCGGTTCCATGCAAATCAAGCAAAGGCGCCATCGCCGCCGCACCCCTTGTGCCAAATTATGCAAGTCGTATCAGTGGTTATGGTGGTGCAACAGCAACGTTAATGTTGTTGGCGTTGCGGCCGAGGCTGCGGCAACTGCTGTGGCCTGAACAGACTGCTGGCAGCTCTTTCTCTGCCTCATTGGCGTTGCATAAAGCGGATGGCGGCGGTGGCTAAATTTGCATAAATTAACAATGTTTCGCAATTGCACAGCCACTGATGCAGCGAATTCTTGCACACAACCCACCCACGACTATGTGTGTGTGTGTGTGAGTCACAGTGTGTGTGTGTCAGTGTGTGTGTGTGAGTTGTCCACCATGTGCAATGTGCGCGTTTTATTGATTTGATGCCCCAATGCACTTATTATCCCTCAAGCAGCCAGTGCCAGTTAATCCCGTGGCGATGCGGCGCCATTTTACACACACAAAAACACACACTCGCACGTAGGATTTAGGGTGTGCCCAAAAAGTTGGTCAAGTGTGTGCATAGAGGGGGAGAAAGAGAGAGAGAGGGAGGAAGGGAGAGAGGGAGAAAGAGAGAAGGCTCATTAGCCCAGCCAAGTGGAATTTATAATGCGTGTGCTTCATTCGCGCGCGGAGTACGCACACAATTGGCACGCACTGTAAGCACTTTTAATAATCATTCATAAATTATTTCTCTAAATATTTATTTGTTACATTTTCACTTTTCAATTATTACTTTATGCTATTCTCTTTTAATATTATTGAAATTCCTATTTAACATTTATTATCATATCTGTCTAATGCTACAAGTTGAATATTATATTTTGATAACACGTACTTTGTATGCATGTATTTGTAATTAATATATATATACCAATTGAATAACTAAAAAGCTAGATGAAAATCTTCTTTACTCTAAATTTTTTTATAACGTGTGAAAACATTTAAAGGAATTCGAAAATAAAACGCGCTTATTTTTCGTCTTTCAAATACAAGTAAACATCACAGTAAGAATTATACATATAATATTTAAACATTCATATGTCGAAATAATTTCGAGCGACTACTGTACTTACAGTGAAGACTGCGCCACAACTACAAAACTAAATGTGGCTTATTCTCAAGGGCAACAATTTAGCAATCTGTAACTTTAAGTACATGCATGTGTGTGTGTGTGTGTGTGTTCATGAATGCGTATAAATTTGAATGCATCATGCAGTCAATTAATCAAACGCTTATGTGCCCTAATTGGCTGCTAGCGAACGCCAGGTGGCGCTTCATGCTTGCCTTGCACTCATTGCCTGGAATTTGTCCCTGACAACAACGCACACAAAGTGCAAAAGTGCATTCATCATTTTTATTTTTACGTTTTTTCATTATATATGCACATTTAAGGTTTTTAAATAGACAAATTCTTGATATTGTGAAGCCAGAGTGCCACAGTGACTAAGGAAAGTTGAAAAATACCCTTGGTATTTGTTGGTGAATGAAAAGGCTGAACAAGTGAGGATGCTGTAGTAGAGACGATCGGATACACTGTTAAGTACTAAGTATTCTTGCTCAATATCTCTGGCTATCTCTGGCTCTCAGAGGCTTACTGGTTCACGTAGACAGACTTGGCTAGTGGATTCTGTTCTTGATTAGAATGTATATACTTTATGGGTCGTAGATGCTATCTTCTGCCCGTTACATAGTTTTGCACAACTTTCCTCTACCCAAGTGGATTAAGGGTTATCAGCAATCTGTATATATATCTTATCATATTTATTTGTCTGTAGTATATATCAGGCTCTATGGTTTTAACAATACAGTTACTGGAGATATCTATAAAGCGTTATCGCTTTTCGGAATCGGGATTGCTTAGATATCTCTTAAAGTATTTAAGGCAATTGGACTCTTCTATTAACTTTTCTATTTATTTTATTTATTGATTTTTGTGAGTATTTTGATTGGACTCATTTACAGCTTGAATGATTTGAATTGAGTGCAATGAGTGCATGCTTTGCCCGCTCAGGGGCAAATGTGCTGTGCAGCAATTCAATTTGCATTTTAGTTAACTAAAAATGGATTTCGTGTAATGCTTCAGTGGACTAGCTGGACCAGAGTTCGTTCTCTGCTTTCAGCGTTATCATCATTATTATCGTCATCGTCATCATCGTCGTCATTGTTGTCCTTATTTGTTTATGTTGCGCAAAATAAACAACTAATTTTAATTTGCCGCAGGAGCCGCAGACGACGACGACGATGTCGACAAGAAGATGATGACGACCAGAACGAAAAGAACGACCAGGACGAGGATGTCAACTGGTTGGAATTGCCAGTGGGGACAATGCTGGGAGAGAGCAGCAGGGAACCCACCGTAAACTTTTGAGTGAAGCAGCCACAAAGGATTGGATCAGTCGAATTAAATAAAAGAAGAAGAAATCCAACAGATACACACAACCACGACAAGCGAACCATATTTATCTGTCTTACTATCTCTCTCTCTCTCTTTCACTATCTCCCTCTCTGCCTCTGCGTCTATCTCATTCTAGTAAGGCGCTTTTTCTTATTTCTTTCATTTGTTTGTTATTGCTTTTTTTTCTTATGCATTTTGTTAGTTTGCATTTTTGTTTTAACTTTTCATTTATGTAAATACCAGCAACAATAACAATAACAGCAACGACAACTACAAACCAGTCAAATTATCTTTAAATAATCTGGTTTTGTGTGGACGAGGTTGGTTGGACGAGTGCGGGCGTGACCCAACCACAACATGAAGGCAAAGTCAGCTCGGCGAACTTTTGCGATGATTTCAGACTTATTTCTTCTTTTGGTTACTGGCCAAAGGGCAAGGCTGGCTAATGTTTGTGTGTGTGTGTGTGTATATATATGTGCTGAGCATCATGAAAGCGGAAACGGAAGTGCTTACCTTCAGCACACACGTGCACACGTAGATACACACACACTTACGCAAACACACAGGCATACTTTTTTATAGGTATGTAAAAAATGTTGCTGAGCCTTCAAGTGCTCCCAAAACTCGTTACTAAAGGGGCATGGGTGGGGCAAGTAGATTGCTACATACGCGCACACACATACACACTCACACACACACACACACACATACACATGCACAGAGAAAGACATTGCGACAACTGAGCTTTAAAATATGTCCACAGGTGCACAGGCTGGAACCGGGGCTGGAATTGACTTTCAGCTTTTGACTTGTGTGCTAAACGAAACGAAACACATACAAAACACACACAAGCACATACAAATTTGCCAATTGTGCGCAGGACGTTCAAGTTCTTTGCGATAAATATAAGCTGATTATTTCTACATACATACAAATTGTACACGATTCTGTTAGTTATCATACAAAGTGAACACCAATTACACTGTTTCATCAAATACTCAATTTAATAATTCAGTTTTCCATATTTAACGAATTTGTTTAAAAAAGAATTTAAAATCAAGTTCAGTTTACCATTTGGAACATAAGTTATCATATAACATGACCGATAATGCCGATATAAATAAAATGCTCAATTTTAAAGATATGTAATTCAAATTGATATATACTATATACCCCGATAAAAACCCAAGATTCTCAACTCGTAATTTTTATGAGCTTCTGCTATAGAAATGAGTTTGAAAGGATGCATGTAGAATATTAAAAAAGCTCTCAATACACCACTTTAAGGTTGTTTGGCAAATCAAGATGGGATTTGAAAATATTCCACTAAAGTGTAAGGCAAATTTTAAATGACCTTATTTACAATTCATTCGTTTTCTGCATTCAAGCTCAATTGCTTATTCAAGTTACGCAACCCTTTTGTTTGACCTCAAGGGTCAGTCACCAGTTGGACCATCATCATTCGTGCTTAACTGCTACGTAATAAGAGTGTCTTGAGCCGAACTTGCTGCTGCTCCCCAAAGTGCTCGATTAGCCCTCGTTTTGTAATTTGGATTCTTGGTCTGTTGCGTTTACTGCAAAAGGCTAATTGAAATTTGCCATTAATAATGCAAAAAGGTCTCGGTGAGAAACTTTTAGGTCCACCCCTCATGCCACACTACACATTGGAGTGGCTGTCTTTGTGTGTATGCTCTTGTGTGGGTGTGGGTGTTGTATCTGTGTTTGCACATGTGTGTATGTGTGCTATTTTAAATATTTCAAATATTTGTAGCATTTGCCGGTGCCGCCACTCAAGTAACCAAAAGTACACAACAAGCCAACACACACACACGCACATACACTCCACTCCTCCCCTCACATCCTACTTTCACCTCTTCAGTTCAACTACCCGCTTTCACAATTTCGGCCGTCGCCATTTACCGCACGCCAAAAACATCAACAGCGAATGTGAATGCTTATTTTCTGGTCCGTCAGCCGCTGGCTGATGTCGACGTCACAGTCACCACATGTAAAAATGCTGCTGCTACCATGCACCGTGTACCGTGTACCTCAAACCGTGTACCTAATACCGTGCCCCTTGTACCTGAAGTTGCCGTACCGTGGGGTTGACGGTGCTCTTTCCACACTCGCCGAAAAACCTACTACAAAACTCAAGTTGAAGTGGATTAGATCTATATAAATTTTGTTATTAATAGCACAAGTTCAATCTTCTTTTTATGTTCCTAAATGCCGACTAAATATGAAGAATACTTCTTGATTCAAGTATAAATTGTGGAGTTTGACCTTCATTTTACCCGCATATTTATTGCATTCTTTATTTTATGCTTTCTCATTTTTCATTTCCATTTATTTATTAGTTTGCAACTTTTTGCGCGGCTTTTAAGTAATTCCCCAACTCAACGCATCGATTAGAAAGAGAAAGAATAGGAAAATATGTGTGAAGATAAGAATGTGGCAGTATAAGCCATATTCTTTAGATTTTAATATAACATTTTTATTTTAATATATAGATTTAGACAGTCATAAGCTCAAGAACGTTCTACTTCCTTATATATATATATATATATACTTGATTACACCTCCTGTGGACAGACTTTGAAGCAGAGCCATCTAGTTGAACATAAACCGAATAAGTCATATATTTGGGAATTTATTGATAAGTTTGCGTTCCTTGCTACAAGTACAAAGTTTACCATTTAAATTCCCAGTGTGAATGGCAGGAGGGTATTGTTTTGGGGGCTGCTGCGCGAGTTATGCCGTGATTTCACGATCTGGTTGTGTGGCAGAGGAACCGTTGCCCCCAAAGGACGCACAACACATTCATATATGTAAACAGAGGGGGGAAAAAAAGTAAAACGAACTCATGATAAAGATGAAATGGTATAAAATACGAGTGTGTGCCCAGCTGGAGTCTGGGGTGCAAAGATAGCGTCCCATCAAAAGGGCGTCGGCCTATGCCACCCCATACATACACATGCATACCTGTACACACACGCACATACACGTACACATGAGTGACAGCAGATATGTCGCGGCGCGTTGAGTGTAAAGATTCGTCTATTTTGGGTTTATATAGAGAGCAGAAGCCAACTGAAGTGGATATGGGAATGGGTTTTGTCTTCAAATGCCAGAACAATGCGCTACACAACGCGGCTTTTAAGTAATTCCCCAACTCAACGCATCGATTAGAAAGAGATAGGATAGGAAAATAGGTGTGAAGATAAGAATATGACAGTTTAAGTCATAGTCATAGTCTTTCGATTTTAATAAAGAAACAAATTTACATTTGTTGTTTTGCTGTTGTTGTTATTGACTTCACATCTATTTACTGTCCAGAGGTGTGCGTAGGAGTTAAGAGGATCGAAGTGGGAAGAGTTGAATTCAAGTCGAAACATGTTTCAAATACTTCGCTCTGAAATACTTTTGAGAGTGTGAATTTCAAAAACAATCATTAGTTTTGTACATGGTGCACAGGAAAAATTGAATACCAGAACTCTGTTATTTTTAGTAGTATATTGGTTAACCGATGCATATCGAAATAACCGATAACACAAATTGTAGCGCATTTAGATTTTAACTGATTTTTTTTTTTTTTTTTGACTGATTCCCCAAAGTTTTTTTTTTTTTGTTTGACGTTGCTTTGCTTTCTGTATTATTTATTTCACTTTTTATTTTGTTGATTGTTTTACAAAAAAGCAGCAACAACAACCGAAACGAAACGAATGCCAGGCAAGCCTTAGGGTGGCTGGTTTTTCGAGCGTGTGGCGGAAGGGGGTTGGTTGTGGTGATGGGGGTGTTTGATGCAAAACAAATGGAAAAAAATCTCTCGAGGCTACTGAAAACTTGGATTTTCCTTTGCTCCGCTCTGAGATGCTCTCGTCGGTGTTCTTATACCCTTGTAAATGGTTCAATAAATTTATCACGAAACGTGTAACGCCTTGTCGGAGAGAAGTCGTCGATAAAATATTTATATTCTTGATCAGCATCACAAAGCGAGTCCATATAGCCGTGTTCGTCTGTCAGGATTCTGATTTCCCTTATTTTTTTACACCCAATTTTTAAATAAATTGGACTCTCTGTAAGTTTTAAAGCTATCTTGATGAAACTTGGCATATACACAGCTTTTTGATTCAGTCATTTGGATTCGATGGACGTCAGGATCGGACCACTATATTATATATCTCAAACGATGATTATTATAATAAAAATTAATTCAATTATTAAAATTACGATCAGCGAACTAAACTAGTTTTGACCAACATGTTTTGGGCTCAAACTAAGATTATACTTTAAATAACAAAAACGTAATAATACTTTAAGCTGTGGACTAAAATGTAGGTGTAAACAGCAAGAGTATTGAAACTTCAGTCACAAGGATAAGCGTTCTTTCTTATTCCTTCCTTACTTTGTATTTTGTGTGGCATTCGCATTCAGTTTTCAGTTTTCAGTGTTCTGTTCGGTTTGGTTTGGTTCGCTTCTGTATATTTTTCTTGGCCAGTTATTTCTTATGCTGCTTGGTTTTTAGCTTTGCGCCTTGGCGGTCTTCCCTCCATTCCACTCCACTCTCCCTCCCCCCGGCATGATTCACGGCCATGTTGACTCGGGGGCACGGTTCGTACACGTTGCTCGTCGTAGTTGGTGGTTTAAACACATGAAACAATTATAAAGTTGCCAAGAAATGTAAACCCAGAGAGAAAACAATTTAATTGAATTTAAGCAGGGGTTGTCATATCCTAATGGATTTAAAACAACACCAACAACAACAACAACATCAAATACAAATAAACCATAATACATAAAAAATGAACGGAGGCCACTACCAATGGGGAAAAGTATACAGAATTGAGTTTTCTCTGGCTGTGAGGTAGTCTGGGTTGTCTGTGTGTGAGTGTGTGTGTGTGGGTGTGTGTGTGTTGCCAACTTGCTGTGCCGCTAAATGGATGCTGAGCCTTTTGTTTGTGCCGGTTGTGCACTCGAAACTGAAAGCCAAATAACCGTCTGAAGAGTAGTGTTCTTTTAGATTGGGTGTCTGCTTGGATGTGTGTGTGTGTGGGTAATTACTTATATAGATATGTATAAGCTGATTATGCCAACTTGTCGACAGGTGTTGTTTTGTTAATAAATACAGATATGAAATCGGAAAGAGTATATAGTAAATGAGACATATTTTAAAAGCAATAAACTAAAATCGCCCACACCTCAAGCTCAAACGCCCCCAAAAGCCACTCCTACGCCAAGAGCCGTGTGTTTGCATTGTTTTCACTGCCTGTGCACGCACCACCATGCTCCACATGCCACCCACCCACTTTAGTATGGCGGTGCCACTTCGATTTGGCATTGAAATTGAAATCCGCTTATTTTGGCGGGCACAAAAAATAAATAAATCCAATATGCATAGAACGGGAAGTGGGGGAGTGCGGGAGAAGGCGGGGGAGTGGGGAAGCAATACGACATTTCCCAAAAAACGGCATAAGTAAAGCACAATAATATTTTCCTAATTTTCGCGCGGGCACGCGACCAAAATAAAAGCCAAACAAAATAAAACCAAATAGCAAAGAAAACTGTCAGCAACAGGCGGACTCTGTTGCCACAGTAGGAGGTGGGCGGGTGGGTGTGTGAGTGGGTGGAGCATCCCTGAACCCACGCACAATCCGATGGCTGAAGTTGCAAATGCAGCCAACCGACTTTTTATGCGTTTGTATTTGTATTTGTGTTTGCTGCCTGTTTGCCTCTGATTTCCGCTGCTTCCGATGGCTTTGTTATTTATATATATATATAAATATATATATATATATATATATATATTTCTATTTATTATATCCAAATACAATTTTCTGGGAGATAGGCAGCATGGCATTTCCAGTGAAATAACCTTGATCGAAATAAAACAGACGAATACGCTAAATTTAGTTTTCAATTACGTTTCTCTTCATCTCAGTAGACTCACTGCAAATTTAGTTATTTGTGGAAGCAACTCAATTGGAGAAGCAATTTTCAAGAGCTCTACTTTAACGCACGACTAAAAAAAAATAACGATTTCATCTTTCTCATTTATACAAATTGTAGTTTTTGGGTTTCTCTGAATTTTACCAATCATTGCAGTGAATATTGAACAATTTTGCATATTAAAGCCCACAGATAAAAAATATACAAACTCTGCTCCCAAAAATGATTACTTCTGCTATATTTAGCTACCTTAGGAAAGTCATTTAAAAATATCTGAAAAACAAATATTAAAGTATAAAATATTATTTTCAACTCATTTTACACAATACATGCATTTTGTATTAACAGCATATAAGAAAAAAAAGTAGTCGCATTGATTGGACTCCGAAAGAAGAAACCATATCGAAGAGCGAAGAAGGTATTTAAAAAAGGTTGCTTTAGTTGGTGTCTGGCTTAAAGCCAACTGAAAGCAAAATAAAACCCATCTTGCAAAACAGCGCAGGGCATTAAAAGTGGCAATTGCAATATCTAATTCATAGTTAAATTCATTTCTAATTTAAATTTCTATCAACTAAAAACTGCAACTGATGCAGATACTAATTTTGCCTTAGATAAAAATTTCAAGTAATTAAATATTAATGCAATTATTTGTGTCAGTTGCGAATGAAACTTAAGAAATGGAATTCAATTAGATCCGATAAGCATGTCCCTTGACTCACTTGAACGGAATCCTGCTTCGGCATCTCTCACTGAATTGACAACTTCAATTGTATTTCGAGTGCAGCTGCGAACTAATCACACTGATGTGCATCATCGCAGACGTGTGTATCTCATCTGTGTGTGCGTGTGTGTATGTGTGTGTGTGTACATATATAAGTAATTTATAACTGATCAACTATCAAATACCGCAAATCCAATATGTGGCCAAAGTTTCTATTTACACAGGAATTGTTTGACTGGCCAAATATGAAAATGTTCTGCATATATTTGAATTTGTTGCTTGCTGTTTTTCTTGTTGTCGGTTGACTGGCGTTTTGTAAAATTGATTCAATTATTCATTTGCATTTTCATTGATTTGTTTGCTTTTATTTAATTTATTAAATTATTTCAACTAAATTAACGCACGACACACTCAAAAACCAAAACAAAACCAATCTCTGCAACTGATTCACTCTCTGAGCCTTCAAAGTGTTATTATGTCCTGTCCAACACCCAAAACCAAATACCAACCCCCAAAAGATTTTCATTTTAATCAATGAAATTGATGTAATTGAATTTGTTCAAAATTTTGAAAGTGCATTTACAGCAACTCTGGCGACGTAATTATTATTATTAGTAAGCGTTCTTCTCATGATTTCGATCATCTCTATTATTTCCTAATCTTCACAAAAGGAACGAAAAAGTGGAAATATTGGCTACACTTAAATTCTGATATTTTCCAGGATGGGGCTGTACCCCAGAGAAACATGTTTTAAACTCGTGAGAGGGTTTCAATCTCAAGCCGAGAAAGATTTTCGCTTTTGTGCTGTAATTACGGTTGATGGAGGAACAGCTCATCTGAGGTCCCCCAATTATAATAATAATAAGAAAAAGATATTCTCTTTCGACCGGTTGTGTTAATGATAGCATGACTTTTGCTCAAAACTGTTGACAATCATGGTTACAAATATATATTTTGAACAAAAAATTATTCATTCGAGAAGTCATCTCTCGACCGATTCTTCCTATGACAGCTACATTATACAGTGATCTGACATATGTATACATATATACAAAGTGGTGGAGCAGTGGACTCGAAATGGACATACACAGGGAGACAGGCCGCCGCACATCGGGCGTTTTTAATAATAATTTAACATTTATTGACACGAGGACTGAAACGGGGAGACACAGAGAGAGATTTGTTGTCTCATCTGTTTTTTTATATACAAATATGATTTGTGGATATTGCACTTTGAATGCCTGCATAATCCGACGTGCTGTGGTTGTTGGCAAATTCAAGCTGCAGTTCTTTTGAGGCTGTTGCAATGGCCAAATGATGATTACAAAATCAACAAACAGCAAATTGTTGACATATTTTAGGGTTAACATTCCAGAACGTTTAACGGCTGGCTGGGGATGGTGGGTTTGGTCAAACCAACAAAATATATCCAAAAGATTTGTATTTAATCTCCTGACATGACCATGACCAAAACTTGCAAAATGGCAAGCACAATGTCAATTTGTAAATATATTGTTGTGTATAAATATGTGGAACAGGTGTGTGCGTGTGTGTGTGTGTGGGTGTGGGTGTGGGTGTGGGTGTGGGTGTGTGTGGGAGTGTGTGCATAAACAACTAGGATGTTTTTAGCTTTTTGCAGCTTGGAGCCATGTTGTATGTTGTTAATTTGTTGCAGCTGTGTATTGTGGCTGATGTTGTTGTTGTTTCCATTGTTGTTATTTGAATCCAGTGCTTCAGGGATTAAATATATACCCACACAAGCACACACGCACACACATGCAAGCACGCATAAAAAGCATTTATGTATTTATGCAAATTTTATTTTATTTGTTTTCAATATTTTGGTAACTTTGTCGCTGATATTTCCGCCATACAAATAAACAAAAAAGGCCAGCTGCCGTCAACTAGACGCAAATGTGTGCGTTAAATTTCACACACACAAACACACACACACACACATACATCAACATCACATGCCTGTACACGACGGCGCATTATTTTCCATTTTAATAATTCAAATATCAATTTGTTGTTACATTAAATATTTAATTTGTACTCAAATGTGTTAAATTCTTTTGGGTATTATAAACATACACCCCCCGCACACACACACACACACACACACACAGACAGACGCATACAAATGTGTCAGGCAATTTTTGCTCTGTTTAATTACAGCTTAAAATCTTTGATTAAAATAACAATCGAACCAACGAAATGAATGGCAAACCTAAAATGTTTGCCTTTGCTAATTTCTAGTTGGAAATTTAGTCGCATTCCAACTGAATTATTTAAGTCCATTGAAAGTCCCAAGCTCGAATCGAAATCAACTCGAACTGAATATAAAAATAATACATAAGATATTTAATACATACATAAATACAGTATTTTCTATATTTATGCTTGTCCAACTTACTGTACTGTATAATTAACACATTGTCCGACAGTTTTGTAGGGATTAATGCAAATAAGCCACAGCTACAGAATGTGTCCAATTGTGTCTACATATAAAATACAAATGAAAAATCCGATTAAGCCCATTGATCCGACACTTTTATATAGGAGTACATAATAAGTATTTCAGTGCTCATTTACCAGCATCATTTGCATTTCAATCGACTGCCAAACGCAACTGTACTTGACATCACATTGGGCCATAAAAGCTGAAAAATCAACACAATTATTCTCCAGAGAGTAGGCCGAGAGTAAAAAGAGCGAGCATTAGAGAAATAGAATAGTAAAAAATAGATGTGGCAGAGCGATAAATATTCGACAAAAAAAATGTGGAGAAAGTTAAGCTCGACTAGGAGATACTCTGCGCGTAGCTAGGCTCGCTGAATGTTAGTTCTATATGAAAATACGATCTGATTTCTGTCTCTTGTTTTTCATCAGATCTTAAAGTTTGTACAGTTGATCAATAAATGTCAGGGTATATTATAAATCAATTAAAGGACTATATCTTTAAAAACTATCCGTCCCCTTGATGAAAGAGCTCTTTATAATATGTTTTCCATCCTTTGCATTTTCCGGAAAAATACGAAATGTTATCTGGGAAACGCGAAGGACAGATTTTCGCTTATTTTTGAGGAAGCTAATATTAGTTCATTCATTCCATTAAGTTCAGCTATAACCCTAATTAGAACTCCTTCATAACCACTTAAAATAAAGCGTATTTTCGGCTTATGTGTCAATGCTCTGGCACTGGATGTGTTAACTTTTTGATGTTCGATTAGATCAAGTTATGTAAACGATGAATGAAATCGGCAAGTATTTCGCTATACTGAGACATTTTTGCCAATTGGCGCTGCCAACAGTTTCTTGCCAAGACCAACCAGAATACGTTGCAGTCAAAGTTAAGGCTGAAGTCTATCCGCTTTTAAATGCTCAGCTGAACACTGAAAACTGACCAGCCTAACGTTGAAAGTGAGGAGAAGAGGGTGTGTGGAGTAGGAGGGGGACGTGGATATGGAGGGGAGCAGGGAGCGTATACCGGGGAGCGGCACCAGCTGCAATTCCCTATCGGTATCACCCAACCAACTGAAGTAGACGTTACCTTGGCGATCAAAAAACGTAGCCAATCAAGTGCAAAATCATTGAATTTTTAATTGATTCCAGCGACGCAGCACAGGAAAAGTTTACATTAGTTTTTTTTCCCCCTTTTTATACCCTTGCAGAGAGTTTTATAATTGTGTCGTGCAGCAGCATAATAATGTCCTCTAATGTCTGTCTGCTAACAGGCAAACTAGTCCCACCGTTAATAAAACTATCTTGAAGATACTTGAAATATCTAATGAACAAATTTAATTTTTCCTTTGTTTGCCAAGTCCTCCTTATCAAAATCGGTCAACTATATAATGTAGCTGTCCGAATGGGCCTAGATGTCGGCAGGATAGTTCCAGTCTGTATAGGGTATGCTATCATCGGTATTCTAACGAAATATTTTTCCGACTACGCCAACTGGCAAGTGCCTAAGAAGTTCAAGGAAACACTCCTGCAGCCATGAAGAGTGTGCTTTTTATTTATACATAGTGTGTTCACAGCATTTTTGATTAATATGCCTTTAAGGTCAAGAAATACCAGAATTTCGAGCCAATAAAAACCTTATTTTTAATTATAATAATGTTCGAATTCAAATTGACAAATGCTAGAAACAACTTTTTGGAGTAGTTGGCATCCTTCTGTTTCTGCATCAAAAACTAAAAGTTATTAAACTTTTACAATTATTTATGTATAAAGGGTATTCGAGCTTTAGCAGCCCAAGGCTATTTATCATGAACAATTTTTCTTTTCTATTTTTTTTTTTTTGTTTTTCTACGTCTCCGTTCGATGGGTCTGGGGGCACTTGTAATGCCTCGGTGAGCATCGTAGCCATCGCAGCGGGCTGTTTTTTTCAAGTTAATTGGCAGTTTGTGTAACTATTGTTGTTGTTGTTGTTGTTGGCTGCCTGGCTGGCTGGCTGGCTGGATAGCTAACTGGGTGGCTGGCTGGCCCAGTGCGTCATCATGCAGCGTCATTCGAGCTGTTGGCTGAACTGTGGAGCCTCGGAGCATGAATCCATCTATATGCCTAATGCCTGCCTTCCTGCCTGCTTGACGTGTCGTAGTATGTGCCTGACATTTGCCACAGTTCAATGTGCGTGCATATGACTGTGAGTGTGAGTGTGTGTGTGTGTGTATGTGTGTGTGTGTGTATGTGTGTGTGTGCCTTGGGTTTCAATTGCCAGTTACAGGTGCGGATCTCACCGGACCGTACCGGACCGGAGCACTCGGCCAATTGAATTGTCTCCTGGCTGACGCACAGTGTTCAATTTGTTGTGCGACTTTAGTTGGGTTTTATGTGCCTCTACCTCAGAATCGGATCCACCTCCTCTAACACCACTTACCCTCTCCCCCTCTGCCTCTTATTTTTCGGCTCTCTCTCTCTTTCCGCATGATTCGTTGATGTTGAACAAATGCAATTGAGCTGTGAGCTGTGTGGGTGTCGGCATGTATCGGTGAGGGTCAGTGGAGGGGTCAGACAACTGTAATCAATTCTGCGGATAAAACTACATGCGAAGATGAATTTTAGGTGACAGCAGAAACAAAAACAGAAGCACAACCAGAAGCAGAAGAGTCATGAGCACCAGGGCAAGTGGTAGATGCATTTGCCACAAACCAGTAGCTAGACAAATTCATCGAATTATCATTCAAATAAAAATCCAACTAACTCCCAACAAAAACAAGTAAAAATGCTGGAGTCGAGTGACTATTAAATATATTTGAATTTCATTTGACATATTTCCCTTTAAACGATTTTGCAAATATTCGTGAAAATTCACTGATTTCTTATTTCCGGCACAGGAACTTAGGGGTAGAAAAAACGAAGTCTGCGGAATCATCTTCTTACGACTTTTATCATCATCATGAATCAATTTGAATTAAATGTAAGCTTTTATTTATTGAATTAAATATATGTCGATATTCGCATATCGAAGTCAGTTGATGATAAATCAAAATTAATTTGTTAAAAAAAAACCATTGGATACAAGCCACAAAAGAATGTCCTTGTAAACCAGATTTTTATTCCGAAATTCGAAATATTTGAACTAAAATTTTATCTATTTTTCTACTGATATATAAATAACATAAATTTCTTGAGTACTATAGTAAATAAACTGAACAAATTAAGCAAAACCAAACCTCACTGAAGCCGCAAACTCTTCCTGCTTACATCTACGTGCCGAAATTTTAATAGCTGTCGACTCAAAGTCAGTTTAAGTCCAACAACCGAAAAAAGAATGGTACAAATCTTGAACTCTGTGGCTATTGTCATTGTCTTAATGCATGTCTCGCCAATTTGTGGCGCTGTCGGCTCCAAAATCCACTCAGAAGCCATAAAAAAAAGGCAAAAAAAAAAAAACCAGCGTGCCAAATTTGACTTAAGCCAGAGCTTTAACAGCGGGTCAGGAGTGGGCTGAAAGGGTGGCAGAGGCGGTGTCGGGGTCGTGGTTGGGGGCGGAGGCAGAGGCGGGGACGATGGTGAGGGGCTCGAGTTCGGCCATTAAAAAAATGCCAACAAGACAATTGACAAATGTAAATGGGCAAGCGTAATAGATGTCCACGTTTCCACACTCCACGTTCCACGTTCCACGTTCTGCCCCGAGAAACTCTCACCACACGCAACGCAATAATTTGCAAATTTGCTCAAATAAATTCCCATGCAGAGAAGGCCCACAGCAGAAAGCGGAAAGCGGAAAGCGGCCAACGGAGATAGACACCGTGAGCGGGAGAGGGCCTAAAATACTTGCCCAGTCCAAGCCATTGGCAAATATATGCAAAGTCCCCAAGTAGGGCTTTTCTAAGGCACTTTCTCTGCCTCTATCCCACTCTCTCACTCGCTCTCTTTCTCTCTCTCTCACACAAACACACACACACCCACATTCCCTTGGCAATGATATGCAAAACATTTGTTACGCCCCGGGTCCAGGTTCGCGACGCCCACAAAAGCCCAAAGCCGAAAGCCCAACGCCGAACGTCAGCTTCACCGTCAGCATCAGCGCCAGCGTCAGAGATAAGCGGCAATTGTAGCCAATTGAAGGCGGCACAGCGTGGCATAAATAAATAAATAATCGATTGTGGCAGACGGCAGCCGATGGCAACAGCAAAAGCCGCCGCACCAAACTGGGCACCAGTCTGAATACACTCGAAAAAAGTAGGTCATTATAAATCGTCCTTGATACATAATATTATTAATTTTATAATCCAGCTTACTTGATATTTATAACACGTATTTTGCATTGAATATTTATTAATTTATTTGCTGTCGACTAGCATCAGTCGACACAGAAAACTACAAAAAGTAAATCAGAGATTAAATGGAATCAAAAATATGTATTAATAAAAGTATAAACTACAAAAATAGAGAACTTTTATTATAATCATTGCAGAGCCCTCGGAATGGGATAATTAGTAGTACAACGCTTAAGAGAAAGTGGGAAGAAGGAATTGGTAGGCCTGGAAAGGGAACACAAAATTGAATTTTGCTCATCAACACAGCGGAATCAATTGTAGCACTTAGTAAGTTTAGTTACGGCAAGGAAGCTCAACAAGGAGGTATTGGTTTGAATATTTGATAGTTCAATTTTCATATTTCATAAGTTAGAACTTGGGTTAATTTCTTTCAGTGTATGGCTAGAGTCGATAGCTTCCGGTTCCACTGGCAATTAATTGGCCATTTGTTTTTGGGCCGTCTACACGGAGTCCAGCCTGATATACACGTCGGCTATATCTCCATCTCTGCCTCTGCCTCAGTCTCTCCCTCTCCCTCTCCCTCTTCCTCTCTCTCTCTCTCTCCTCTCTCCTCTCTACCCCCCTTTCATTCTCCCTTTGGCAGTCACGCACGATGCTGCAAGCGCTGTTTCACGCACGCAGGTTGTCAGGCGACTACAAAGGCGACAAATCCCCAATACGCTGATGAGAATGAATGAGCTGCCGCCAGTTACACATGTATCTATCTATCTATCTATCTATCTATCTATCTATCTATCTATGTATCTGTGTAACTGTCTGTGTATCCATCTATCTAAATGCATACAAACGTATTGAGCTGTAGATGCTGTTGGTCTGTATATCTATCTGTCTGTCTGTCTGTCTGTCTGTGTGTCTGCCCCTCGGTTCGATATCCATTTTATTGGCTTCCATTGACCCAAGCCTTAAAGACAATGTACGTTCGCACACATTGACATAGATGTTGCACATGGATAGGTGAGCTTTTACAAGCTCTGCATTGCAACAGCGGGTTGTGTTGTACGTGTGATAAGCTCTCGCACATTTCAATGCATGCATCGTGCAATATTGTTGCAGATGGATATATTTATTGGAAATATTTTTCAGTGCAATTTCCATCATTGTTTTCTGCTCACAACAAAACAAAAACAAAAACAATAATCCCGAAATGAAGCTCAACAGACTTGGATATTTTTCCTCGTTTTCCAGAAAATTTGAAGTTAATTCAGCTCATAAGTTATTTATGTATTTGGAATTCGGCTTAAGATTTAGCTAGAAAGTTGCATAAATACTACAAATCTATCACAAGTTTTATAAGGAATCAAAGCTAACTTCTCTAAAGTGATAGCTTACCAATATATAATCCGCTAAAAGATATACAAGTTTCATACTTATCTATTTTAGTTATAATATGTATAAACACAGTTGTTGTATTCGTCAAAGTCAAATAATTTCAGCAGAAAATATATTGAAGAAGAAAACAAGTTCTTTATTCAAATGTCGAAGCTCAAAAATCAAAACAATTTTAGATATGTATATAGCTGGAAATATTTTCAAATACATGTTTCCAAATGGGGGAAGCACTTGGAAGAGATTTTCGTGGTTTTTCGCTGGTCTGTTGAACAATTTGATGCGTTGTTGTGGGCGGGCCAGAAGGGAAACCGAAACGGAAAACTTTGAGCAACTTTTGGGCTTGTGGCCAGAAGCTGTGCGACTGTTTAAGTTTTGCCAGCAGCGATGCTGTCTCCGGCTGTGACGGCTGCTCTTGGCGGTTACGAAAAGGGGCCAAACGAAGGGAAGGGCAGGGGTTTGAGTGTGTGTGGGAAGTGGGAAGTGGGGAGGGCGAAAATGGAGGCGTGAATGAGGTTGGACTGTGTCTTCAGGCCACTAACGTTGCTGGCACAGTGCGGAAGGCAGACGACGTTTTCATTGCCACAGTGACTTGGAGCCAAACACTTAGACAGAGACGGAAACACATAGAGAGAGAAAGCGAGAGGGAGAGAGAGATAGAGAGTGGGCGACAGAGGGAGGAAGTAATTAAAACACAACTCAAAGGACATTTTAATTTAATCCCTTTGAGCTTGTCTCGCTGCTGTCTCGTCGCCATCAGAAACATGCGCCGACCGCCAAGCCCGAAATTTTATTTGCACGCCGGAAGACGATGTCAATGGTAGCCAGGGTTGGGGATTGACGTAACGAGGGGGTCGGTGGTGAGTGGCGAGTGGAGAGGATAAGGAGGCTGTTATACTAGTCCACGCTGCTAACTGCTGGTGTCGCCTTTGTGGAGGATCAGGCGCAGCAGCGGCGCATAAATCATAACGCCTTCTATTTTTATTTGCCAGTGTCCTTCGCCTGATGCTGCCACTGTTGCCGCTGCCACTGTTACTGCTGCTGGCACTGCTGCTGTTGCTGCAACTGCTGCTGCTGCATTTTATTTATGCCGACAGTTTATTAATGTCAGGCTGCAAGTTGCAACAGCGCCAAGCGTAAAAGGATGCCCAACTCGAACTTCAGTGTCTGTTTTCAGTCTCCAGTTCGGGCTGCAGGCTCCGGCTTGGATCACACTGAGACATAAATATTCATTTTCAATCATTTGTGCTTAGTTCTTTTTAAGGTCTAAAAAAATTATTTCTGTGTCATCAAAAAAACATCAATTTTCATTATCTTTCTAAAGCATAAATTGTATATATGGATAATAAAAAATTAAAAAAAAATAAAAAATTAATAAACAAAATTTATATTATTACACTAACGTGCTGAAAATGAACTTCCAAATTAGGGAAAATAAAATTCGAAGTTTCTAAGTTTATTGGTCTCTGATTTTTCTGAGTGCAAGACAGGGTGGCAGTGTCCCGCTTAGCTTGTAATTGTATTTGTTTATGGCCATGTGGCTGCAAGTCTGTGTGTGTGTGGGGGCGGAGAGGGGTCAGTGGTTTGGGCGGCTCATTTCAATGCCGCAACTTTTGATGAGACAGCGAGAGGGAGATTGAGGGAACCCTTGGAATAGCATCTAGACCAGACGCTGCTTGCTGCATACACACAAGCGGAAGCGCCAAGCACACACTCACACACACACACACACACACACACACACACACACACGTATGCAGCTGGCCAGCCAGTCAAAGTAACTAGGTTGGCAGCACCACTTGGCTTTGTTCCACACCCACTCAGCACCACCAAGAGCAGCAGCAGCAGCAGCAGCAGCTCCACTTTGGTTCGCTTTGTTGCTTGTTATGCTAATTAGTTTTCGACGTTGACGTTTGCCAACAACGCCGGACGACGGCGACAGCGACGCTGAAAACGATGTCTTTAATTGGTTCTCATGTTGCCCATCGCCCATCGCCCATTTATAGCCACCCACTCGCATACTGGTCGCTGACATGGGCAAAAAAAAAAAATAAAATTATGAAAGTGGAAGCAAAATCAAAGTCAACAGTTTTATTAGTTTTTTTTTCATTCTTTTGATTCCCTACTTATTAAATACAAACTTGTCAAAAATCTATGAGAGAAAGAGAAAATTCGTTCGCTATCTTAGACAAGCCAAAAACTACATTTCCTAACAGAGAAGAGTTGAGCTGTTCTCATCTCAGTATTTTTCAACTATAAATTTAATATGTACAAATCTATCCGCATTTCAATATGTAATTTATTTGTTTATTTATTTGTTATTGTTTAATATTATTTGTTGAAGTGTTTCTGCGTTTCAAAAATAATTTCAAAATATAAGGAAAAAGAAAAGGAAGAATTTTAAAAAATTAGAAAGCATTCTTTTCCGTTATTATCCTCCAGGATTCGAGTTCAAGGAAAGATTCACGGCATCCGTTCGGTTAGCTGCGTAGTTTAAAACTTATACGACTGCTGCTTTGAAAGCTGTGAAGAGTGTACGAATAATTATTGGTCTGACTGTAATAGTCATATTGTAATATAGAGCCATGAACAAATATTTTTGACCGCTGGCACTTTGCTTGTGGGACCACGGTGCAACGCAGCAGCAGCAAGAGGAGCTGCCACTTGCCAGTTGGCAGCGACTGCAACTGCCTCTGACTTAAACTCCAGCTTTTTTCTTGCCACTTGGCACTGGCAATTAAGTGCAAACTGCATGCAACTTATTTGAGTTGTCATTGTTAGCAAAGCAGTCGCAATTTGAATCCTGCCACCCACCTAACCCCTCATCTAACTCATCCCCAAGAGTGTTGCAACTGTTGTCCCCTCTCAGAAATCGGTAAATTAATTGTAATTGCGTGTGAACAACAACCACAGAAGTTTGAATAATCATTTCCGAATACTCTGAACGACTGAAACTAGTTGTGTGCAGTTGTGTGGTCGGGCAGTCACTCCAGACAAGAATACTTTCCTGTCTCTAATCTGCTGTTACAAAGCCAAAAATAACTTTTTTCTATTACTTGTATATTCTTTTATATATTGTTATTACCGTTATTATAATAACTGGTGCCTCGTGCACTTCCATCAACACTGCACGAACATCTCGAAATTCGAGAATCTTCGTTGAGAAGAGATAGGAAATAGGAGATACTTCATCCTTTCCTGGCTAGGGAGACACAATCTGCCATGATGGGATTTGTGCTTTATATCTAGTTTAGCTAGCTGGCTTCTTAGTCTGCAATGTCCTGTCAAGAGACTGGCTAGAATTCTAAGTTCGTTTTTGGTCATAGCCACCCAGAAGGCATCTGCTGTGCCGCATCTTCAGTAAAAGTTGGTTGCACTAACTGCAACAAGCATCAAGTATATTCATGGCTCACATGACTCACACGTTTATCATATCAGTGAAATTGAAGAAATTTAAAATTTTAATTAATAATTACATATCGTTCTACCAATTGTCGCACTAAAGATATTCATATGCAATTCGTTTCAAATGTGGTTTTGCCTCTAGTTGAATACTGAATTTCGATCGAATTTCCAATTGCTCAACTTAATCTTTATTCAGCTACTAAGCCTAGGCTTGTTTATTATTTAAGCAGAGAACTATCACAACTCAAGCTCTGACACAGTGTTGTGGAACACACACACACACACATACACACACACGCACACACACACACACACACACACACATATGCTGCTTGTTCTGTTTTGCGGTTTATGGTTACTGGAATGCATTTCTAAAATGAATGCTTTGACTGTGCACTGCAATTCTCGAATTTAAACTGAGCTCTTGATTCGCTGAATGTATTCCGTAAATAACCCCATCCGATGCAAATCCCCTCTCTGCTCTCTCCTCCCTAGTCCCAACCATGAACACTCATGCAGCCAATAGCCGCAATTGTGTTTTGTTGTGCCACCCAAAACTGTCAACATTTGCAGCTGGTTGGTAGGCCCAACTGTCCAGTGCAAACGTTATGATAATCACCGACAACGATGCGGCAGCAGCACCACATCGAGGAGCAGGAGCAATGGAACCGAAGCCAGGTAATAAACAATTCCATTTACCGACAGCTGTCAGCAAATAATGAAAAATTTAATAAAAATATATACGCACACATGAACGCATCGGCGTCTACACAGCGAGAAAAAACGTCCTACCACAATCAATCACTCACAATTGCAGCAAACAATACTTGACAGGTGAATAAAATGAGCACAGACTCATTTTATACCCTAAACTCACCAAACATATGAAAAAGTCCATAATAAAGTTGTGATTGAGTACGCAACAGTCAGAAGGAAGCATAACCGATTTAATTAAGTATATATGCTTCTATATACTATATATATTCTTGTTCAGTGCCAACAGCCGAGACTGAGATAGGAGCTAGGTACTAGAGAATTTTTAATATAGGTCTTCGTTTACCATAGAGATAAAGTTTACATAATTGTATCGATAACTGCTTGCTGTTTATGAATATCGATACAAATGGATAAAGATATTCCCTTCCAATTGATATATATAATATATACAGACATACTTTAGAGCAATTGTGCAAGTTTCAGAACTTGTTAACCGAAACACATTTCCCTATGTATTTTGTATATCTCAGAACAACTGAGATCGGTGTTGCTCCTGGTCGACCTGTCTCGACTAGAGCACTCTAACTTGTTGTGTGAATAACTTTTTTAGATATAGATTTCACTTAAAGTAAGTTTGTATTCGCCCGTAAATAGTAAACGATCCTACTTCAAAGAAAATGAAATAATTTCAATACACAAATCAAGATTCACTTGATTTTTTCTGCTCATGTAGTGGAGCATAAGGGGCAATCAGTTAACCGGACGCGAAGCATCACTCAGCTCTTCCAACTGATGCTGAATGCTGATGCCCATCCACAGCTGGACCCATCCGACCTGTCCACAAACTGTCCAAATATGTTTGGTTTGGTTTGGTTTTGTTGTCGTTTTCTGAATGAATCGTTCCGCCAGCGTAACGGAACGGAATGAAATGGAATGGAAAGCAATGGGATGGATGTCCGAATTGGATAGGAAATGGGATGGAAATGGAATGGCAACGAAATGTTGAGCGAAAAATTGACATGCATGTAATTAGTGACATAAGGACATCGACCATTTGCCGACCATTTTGCTGTCTGGATCTGGATCGCTATATGCAAACTGCCTCACTGTCTGACCATGCACACACACACACACTCGCACACATATCAATTATGCCGTTTATGTCCGCACGAACACTCAACTCTGACTTTTCCCGGCTTGTGTATAAAATTAATTTTCGTTTACGCAATAAAAAAAATGCCCGAAATACAAAACCGAACTAATTGTAGGATTCACACTGGGTTCACAACGCACTTGAAATGACCTACAAACTTCACAAAGAAAGAGACAAAAACAGAGAGAGAGAGAGAGAGAGAGAGTGAGAGAAAGAGGGACTGCATTTCTCAGCCAATCCTTATGAAAACCAAAACATGTAATTAAAATTCGAAGTCTGTTTCTCTTATTGCGTGTTGAGGTCTGCTAGTTAATGCTGATCAGAAATATAAACATACTTAGGAAGTCACAGGAGCTTCCTCTTGCCTGTCAAATACATTGATTCACTCACATCACTAACGACTGGCAGTAGTGAAGAGGAATACTGAGCATTTCCAGGCTAAGCGATAACTGGATACTTCCCTTTTCTTCAAACTGCTAACGAGTTGTTAAGTTGTTAAGGGCCAAGCCACTTGGCCAAAGGCCATGGAACCGCATTGTGGCATAGGGCATATCAATATTTAAGCGAAAATGATGACAGCTACAACAAAAGAGGCAAGAGTCCAAGAGTCCGCTAGTCCTGCAGTCCTGCAGAATCGACCAATGGAGCCCAGTGTCCTGTCTCGTCAGCATCCGCGCTGGTGTCGACGCTGACGTCGCCGTCACTTGTCACATTCACGTTGAGTCTTCTGACACGTCGACAAATTGTCAACAACGTTGCCACAGCATTTACCATGAAAGAAGCCGAAAACGCCAACAAAAATAAAACAAAAACAAAAAACAAAATTTTATATGTATGTCGAAAAAAAATGCAAAGGAAAATCGTAGCAAAATTGAGAGGAGGAAAAACTGGTCATTCACACAACGCCATGGTGGCTGTCCTCTATTAGCTGCAGCTAGCAGCATTTCACGCTGGATGACGCAACATTTTATGCCGCTCACTGGATTTGCAACACTTAACAGCAGCAGCAGCAGTAGCTGCGGCAGAAGGACCCTGGTCCTGACCCTGCAGCTGAGTCCTTGCTTGCTGCAACTGGCGTTGGCGTCTGCCACATTTATCAACGCCTCGTTCAACAGCAGCAGCAGCAACAGCAACGGAGGGGGGGAAGGGGGAAGGGTTAGTTGGCGCCAGTGCAACTATTCAAGCTCTACTCGTACTCGTACTGCTGCCTATAAAAATTTGTGCAGTTTTGCCCAAAATTTTGCTCGCTGATGCTACACCGAAAAATGCAATTCAGCACGATTTGCATTTTTGCGAACAGTTGGCGCGGGTAAGTTTGGCCTCGAGGCTGTGGGGAGGGGTTCGCAGTCCGGACAGTCATCCATTGCCACTACATGCATGGGTCAAGCCTGGCCAAATGTACAAGCGCGTGCCGAGTGCAACAAAGAGTCCTGTCCCCCCCTTTCTCTGCCCAGCTAAGCCACCCAAAAAGGGCGACACTGTTGAAGAGATTTGGATTTGGAGACCAAAATAAATGTGCATCCGCATTTACTTCAAATGCGTGTTTAAACAACGCATTCCAAAGAGCAACAAATGGCAATCTAATCTAACAAGCTGAAGAACCGACTGCGGAATGCTCTGATAACAGCTGGCAAACAACCTGCTTGTCGAGGGATTCTGCCTCCACCAGTGAATAAACAATAATATGCCATTCCAATTTCGGGGAGTCCAGCTTACCATACAAAAAAGCAAAAAACATTCCCAGCATTTTAGAAGACATGACAATTATGATTATTGATTAATACTTTCTTTCATTAAGAAATGCATTTCTTAAAACCACATTTTTAGAAAAGATTCTTTCTAAAATTGAGAAAGAAGTAATAAAATTAGCCGGCTTGGCTTTTATATGAGACTATAACTGTCGCCTGCCTAAGAAGTCGAGTGGATCTGTAGGAAGTCTCTTTCCGAGAAATCAGAGATGGACGTCGCTATTAATCTAATATCTAAAACTAATGACTATATATTAAATATAGTAGCAAATATAGTCAAATATAGCCTCACTAACCAAGTTAAGTCTAGTTCGTAAGCCCAGATCAAGCTTGCTTTTAAGAATTATCTGAGCACTTCTAAAATGGAGCTGTAAGCTGAATGAATGCTTGTAGATAAGAAACCCCTGATCGGTTCACACTTTACTGAATAAAGAAGAAGTCGGAATTAGCCATCAACTTTCCCTATAGCAATTTGAGCTTTGTAGCCCATGATTAACACTTTGTCTGGCGGGCAACACACGAAATATATTCCATGTGGCAAGTCACTAGGCTTAGGAATGTCGACAGACTGAGAATATCTTAGCGAATCGAAATTGTTTCTGATGGGGCTGATTTCTTGATGGCCCTTTGACTTGGTGTAGATTGTACTTCCTGGACAGTTGTGGAGTAATCGAGCAGTTGAATACTCGATTTAATAGAGTCTCACTGCTTTTAAACAGAATGCGTGGAACATGGCGTATACGCAATATATATTTATATTTTTCTCAAACACAGACAGTTAATAAATTGCTGGCACATCGGAAAATTAACATATAAAAACGAATTTGCTGTTTCCAAATTTCAAATCCTTCATTTTTTTGTAACTTTCATTTGTTAATTCTGTTTTTGTTTTTGTTAATTTTGCAATATGCCCATTGACAATATGAGCTCAGTTTACGCTTTTTGCATATTTTTGAACGTAAACCAAGTGAAAACAAACAAGACTTTGGAAATGTTAAATGGGAAACACTTGTGCAACCGATTGTTAACTGGCTTTTGTGGCAAGTTGAGCTGGCCGCAAAACAATTGCAATTTTTTGATGGGCATATTTATTAAGCAGGCGCCGTAAAGGTGTCGTCTCGAGTCTATCCTTTGGATGACTTGCCAGACATGATGCTTCACACACAAATATATTTTATCACTAGCGATTTTTCTGCCCCTTCAGTCAAACACCACCAAAGCACCACACCCCCAACACCGCAACGCTTTCAAACATTAATCAAGGCAAAAATGCAGGCAAAATTTCCATGCGAATGTGTTTCGAGTGCCTTTTTCAGTTTTAAATTTAGGGACACTTCCACACACACCAACACAGTTCAACTCGAGGCATGCCACACGCACACACACACACTTACGAGTGGCACGATGGGGAAAGTGTCAAGTTAATGCCAACACCAACAGCAGCAGCAGCAGCAAAAACAACAACTTCAGCTTGTGTGCCGCCTTCGTACAGGTGGAGTGGGCATGGCTGGGAGTCCACCAGCCCAACCAGCATCTAATGACTGCGTTGACGGCGCCATTTCCTCGACAAAAAACGCAGCACACACACACACACAGACACACACCTAGACACACACACACAAATAGTACTTTTGCACTTGAAAAAGTTTCCCATTAAAACTACTTTTAAGTGTTGGAAAATATTTGAAAATGATACGCAAGTCGCGAACTTAATTGCATTTATTCAATAATTCAATATTTCAATATTTACAGTTCGAGTGTGCAAAAATCCATTCTAAGATTATGTTCGGGTTTCGAATCAGTTATTCTCTCAAAAATTACCCTTATCATTTGTAATATTTACTTTCAGTTTCAATTTGAAAGCACAACTCTGACTAAAAATGTTGGATCAAGTTTGCAATATTCAAATCATTTCTATTATAAAAAATATAATTCGAAATTGTGAGTATTGTGAGTATAAGAGAAAGAGTTCAAGAAAGTTACGAATTTAATTGTGCAACTCTATTTTAAGAAAAGGAAACCTCAGCAGGAACCATTTGAACAAAATACATTATAATAATAATTAGGCTCACAAGTAGATAATTGCATCGATGTCCTGCTGCTGTATATAAGCTATATAAGGTTGGGGTTTTTGCAGTAACTAAATCAGATTTCAAATCAGTCACCAAATCGAGGAGCTGAAAGAGATGCCTTTCTTGCAAACAGCTTGCCATCGATTTAGATGGGAATGTGCCACAATAGTTTCTCGTAGTGTATATCTAGTTTATAATGATGTTAATGCTGTTGTTGTTGTTGTTGTTGTTGTTGTTGGAGGAGGAATCGCTTAGTTACTAAGACGATGCCGACAGTTGGACCCGAGTCTTTAGACAAGTCAAGCGAACTGAAGTTGAGGCACGGATGTGCTCCACTGACAATGATATGTGTGTGCTGCCAAGCTGAGAGTACTCCACACACACACACACACACATTCTGTCAAGGCCACACACACACACACACACACACACACACACAGAAAGACGCAGAGTTGTTGTGCCGCCGCCTGACAAGCGGGAGTAGAGCATAGGTGCCGGGATGATGCAGGGATTGCGGGGGTAGTGTGGGTGTGGGGAGTGGGGAGTGGGGCATGCTGCTCATAGCAGACAGAGACGCTTTTGCAACGGAAATATTGTTGACAGTAGTGGCATATTATCATACGAGGAGGGCTGTCCCAGGCGCTCTCCTCGTAATTGCTCAACATTTGTCGCACGGCATTTAAAAGCAACTGGAGACAAGTACACTTACATATCTATGTGTGTGTGTGTGTGTGTGTGTGAAGCACACTTACCTGCCCCCTCACCAACATTGAAAATAAGACGTGTCGTTACGGATGCCCTCATATTATTTTGTCAATTATTGGTTGCAAATTCAACTCCAAAACTTTTGAAACACTGCTGTCGAAAGGGTCGAAGTGCGAGTGGGTGTAGATGTGTGTGTATTTCGAGAATGCATTTGGACAAAGGCTATTAATAAACTAATATTTAAAGCTGTCTAAGACACAAATGTGAGCAAAAAAATGTTATAAAAATGCTATTGAACAAAGTTGACAATGCTTAAAAATTTTGTTTTTGCTTCATGAATTGTAGTTTCTTAAAAATTAATTGGTTAGCCTTTCTTTTCTTAAGTCGATAAACATTGAGCTTCGAATTGTTTTTTCCCCTTCGGATGTATTTTTAAAGAAAACCGCGTACAATTTTCACATTGAAAATTCACAGAAAATGTTTAGCTTTGATAAAAAAACACGAAAGATTTGATTCTACTGCAGTGAGTCAACTAATATACTAAAATTTCATATGTTCATTACAATTGTTTTTTATTATTATTACTTTTATATAATAAATTAATTGGCAGCAGTTTTTCATGGCTAGACATTGATTTGGGTATAAAGTACATAAAAGTATGTTCTTTTTTGACCTTCTTTATTACCGCTCGCTTTAGTCAAGGCCCAACAATTATAAACAAATAAAATAATTTGAATTCAAAACTGTTTAAAAACTTTTCAATTTGTTTTCAAACTTGCCATGACGATGCCAAGCTTTAGTAAAGCTTGGCAATGGCTTCTTTTAATGAAAGCGCACACAGTGGCGCCATCTAGCTGTATGTTTGCAAATGGTTCAAGTACGCGCTGTGTCAAGAAAGCTTTGATGTAAAGCTCAAATTCAAATAGAAGGGAATTTTGACGAGAGTAATTTGCATATGGCTTTGAAACAAATAGCTGGCTGACAAACGGAGCACGTTACAATTTAAAAAGTAATATTAATATTATTACGACCTCCTCTAGAAAGAAAGCAGTGACACAGCCTTCAATCTTTCCCTGGAGCAACCCAAATCAAATCATCATTGAATAGGTCTCTCAATTCAAATTTAAATTCAACTAATCCCCTAATCCTAATGCACAACCTCTTTATGCATTTGAGCATTTTGAACGGGTTCAGGGGCATGCCACAGAATATATACCCATGCAGATCACATCAGTGAATACCACGTCAAAACTAATAGATTAATCGATGACTTTAATTTCATATTATTTTTATTTTTTTTTTTGCGAGTATTTATAAAATTTTTTTGACAAATTAAAAGCTATTAAAAAAAAACAAAAACAAAAAATAACATATTCACAAATATGAATAATTAAATTAGGAGCTCTTGTGTGGCTGTATTTGAAGGAGTATGTCGTCGGCGTTGCGGAACTTGAGCGAGATGCCCTCAACGAATTGGAGCTGCTCCAACTGAAAATCGCTCTTAAATTCAAAGGTGGCCAACAGCTTGACCAGGAACACCTTCATGATGAAGAAGCTATATCGACGACCTGTCGATGGATCAGTGAAGCAATTCATATATAGATAAATATATATATATATGTCAATATCATTATACAGGTGAAACTCACCGATGCAGGTGCGCAACCCCTTCGAAAAGGGCAGAAAACTGTAAGAGTGTCGCCGCTGTGAATACTTCAAGTGGTCTGGCTGCTCTCCGTTCTGCTCATTGGCCTTTTCCTTTTCCTTTCCCTTTGCTTTCTGCTGGTCGTGCTGCTGGTCCTGTTCCTGTTCCGGTTCCTGCATGAAACGTTGCGGATCAAACTGGGTGGCCCTCTCGCCCCACCATCTCTCGTCGCGTTGCATGTTGAACGTATCGAGCACAATGATCGTATTCTGTGGCACAATCGCCACCCTGCCGGCCAACTGAAAATCTCGGCTGACATGCCGCAAATTCATCGGCACCGTTGCCAGCAGCCGCAGCGCCTCATTGACAAAGGCATCCAGGTAGCGCAGCTGCTGCAGGTGCTCCACTCCCACATAGCTGGCATCGTTGCCGGGCGGCAAGACGCTCTCAATTTCCGCTCGCAGCCTCTGCTGGCAGTCGCCCTTGTTGGTCGCCAGACAGAGCAGTGCTATCATTATGCTATTCGAAACGGTCTCAAAGGACTGCAAATAAATTGAAATAGAGAATAGAATTTCATTACATGTTCCCCAATTTTGGAAGGAATTCAATAAATTTATATATTTTGGCTTTGCATTTCTTAATAGAAAATACTTTTAAATTTGTAAAAGAAGCTGTCTTAATTCGATTTTCGATTTTCTTTTGATATTTAGATATTTCCAAAAATTCAATGCGATTTATTTTCAGAGTGTCTAATTTGCATATCGTCTTTTACTCACCACTAAAACCATGGACTGTGCCTCGTCCTCGATGTCCTGGAGCGTTAGTTCTCCATTGGCGGCCAGTCGGAACATCTGCTCGATGAATATGCGACGCTGCCACGGCGTATCCTCGTCATCCTCGATGGCTTGGCGCAGTTGCCAATTGCGATGCTTGCGCTGCACAATCTGTGCCACAAAGTCCACAAGCAGCTGGTTGCATGCCTCCGCCTCCGCATAAAGCTGTGGTGCCAATAGACGATGCAACAAATCGATTTGCAGCCAGGGCTTCACAGTTTTAATAGCCGAGATTTCGAGCAGCCTATGCAAAATACGGCACACATATAACGGCATTAGTACACACTGAAAAAAAAAAACTACACAAAATGCTCAAGTCGAGAGGGGCTTAAATGGACTAAACGAATCTTGAGGCCAATGTCATTTATAATTTTTAATTTACAAGGAACAATTGCTTTTTTCTCAAGCGTAAAATTGAGTGTAAAATTGTAAAAATCAAAAATTATTTTCTAAAAATATGAAAAATTCGATCTTTTTATTTTTTAAATCTGAATTTGATATAAAAAAAATTATGTTACCTGAGCAAAATGTCGTACAATTTATGATTAAAACTTACATTGCTACTTTGATGAAATTCAAAAGTAATTTTAAAATGTGAAAAGAACTTTGATTCGCTTCAGCTTCAGCTTTTTATAATACATTGATTTCGAATATTTCGAAATGTTGTCCAAGCAAACCAACATAAAACGATGCTCTAAATAAAATAGTATCTATTTTTTCAAGTGTATACACAGATACACTGCGAGAAGCACTCACCGCTTGTAGGTGGTGGCGATGTGGGCGTCATCTGCTTGCGTAAAATTCGTCGGTGTTCCCATAATGGTGACTGCAATAAAAGGTAACGAGGTGTTAAACCAAAAACAGAGACAGCAAACAGGCACAGAGAGAGAGAGAGAGAGAGAGACAGAGACAGAGAGAGAGAGAGAGCGAGTGAAAGAGATAGATAGAAGTTGAGCCACATGTGTGGCATTCAAATAAAGGCAGCTGACAGCAGGCACAGAAGGAAGCCACAACATCAGCTCCTGTCGCCATAATTTGACAGACGACCCGCTAAACCTCGACATTTCAGCAACCATCCAGCCAACCAACCCAACCACCCACCTTGTGGACTCGCACTGCTTGCCCCGAGCCAACTGTTAATGGCCAGCGCTAACCATTTTATCCAGCAAATTGTCGAATCTCAAGTAATTAAATTTGGCCTCAAATTGAAGTCAACCTCTGGCAGCGAATACTTCCAGCACCACACAGCACCACCACCAAGCGTGTGGTATAGATGGATCCAGTGGATTCCAATAACCCATACATTTGAATACTAACTTGAAAGTCCACTTATCATTTGGTTTTGATGGAAACCAGACAGGTTGGGCAAAATATGAAAGATCGATTTAAAATACCCTTGAAGACCGGAGTTAATCTGCTGGCAACTAAATTTTAATTCCAAGTCTGAAATATTATTATGTTTATGTATCAATATATATATGTATATAGGACTAGGTGATTCCGTTGTTGGTTATATTATTTAAATAGTTTATTTGCTCAAGAATAATTTTGGATTGAGCCAAACACATTTTTGTAGTTTAGCTTAACTTTATCTTGTTTGATTTATTTTAAAACTTTTCTTTTCCACTATTCACTAAGATTCAACAATCAAAAAATGCTGATTTATCTGTCTACTACTATCTCGATCCCATAACTAAAGTATTTCTTTCGATTATTCCTATGGCATCTATATAATTGAGTCGAGTTCTGAGTAACCGAAGCAAAACGTCAGTCGTTTTATGTCTTATGTCAAGATTCATCAATATAGATTTGAAATTGGGGAAGTTTAACTTGTAAAAAAAAATGGATACAAAAGAAACATGGCTATATCAACTCGGCTAGTGATGTTGACTTAGAATAGATATACACAGTGAGAAAGTTGGTGACCAAATTATAATACTTAATTTCCTCCACAAAGGTATAATAAAATTGTTTCAAAGTCTTAAAAATCCAACCAGTAAGGAATAAAATTGTGCGATGTCAGCTAAAAAAGTTGCTAACTGAAGCCAAATGTCGGATTTGATACAAGTTTCAATAAGCTGACTGCAGACTAATTAGATGGATGGATCGTCTATAAATATATTGATGCCGATCGAGGCTTAACTACTACGCATATTTAGTGATAATAGGAAATACCCTGTGTGTAGTCAACGGTTTTTTCGTGCAATCAGAAATGCAATTGACCATTTTCCGCATGGCCCTCCAATCATAATTTACATTATCCATTACCCACTCCCGCACTCCACTCCCCGCTCCCAGCTGCAACTATTGGCTGCGGGTGGTGACCATCGACACTCTCCCAATGACTCTGGCTTCCTCTGTTTGGGATACCGCGTACGTGAGCCGCATGGAAACTGGACAAACGTGTCGCGACCCGAAGGGCGTCAGAGCCAGCAAACTACAGCCACAAGCGCACAGCAGCGTTCAACATAATAGTGGCACCACGAAACAAATGTGAAACGAACTCTTGCTCGCTGGCTGCAAGACATATTTGCCTTAATTTGCAATCAATTTGGACAAATGGAAAACTCAGAATGATAGTGCAAAAATGCTGTGCAAGTATCAAAGTTATTTGGAGCATGGAATATTCACAAATCACATGGAATACTTCCATATAAATACTTGAATAGTTTTTCAAGAAAATGGGAAACTGAAGAATAATCCACTATTTATTGCCTTCTTTCATTGAAATTAATTTAGGACCAAAAACCACTCAGAAAAAAAACCAACAACAGCTTCAAACTGACCATTAAAAACTTATAAAAATTGATGGGCACAGCAATGTTAACATTTGATAACCTTTCCTTAACACACTTTTATAATTGTTCAACAAAGCAAAAATAATTGGGCATTATAAAGAGCTCCTGAAGCACTATGCTATATAGGAAATATCATGTTGCAAGTTCACAGTTGTGGCTCAATAGTTGTGGCAAATAGCATTACTACTATTCTGAGCGCAACTGTACGCACAGAAAAACACAACACACACAGACATATGTACATACATTCATATGTGTGTAATGGAATTTTGGTGAATGTAGATATGTAGATATGTAGATGTGTGGTTTACGATTTGTGGCACTACTCACGGCAGGATACCTCCAGAACGGCGCGACTGAGCATATCCTCGGCGTCCTTGAACTTAACCGCTTGGCCATGCAAATGGGATTGGGTGGCAAATTGTTCAACCAGCTGATTGCCAACCGCATTGAATACATCAAAGAAACTGACAACGATATTGTGATTGAATGCCGGATTCAGCTGCTTGCGGCGCAGCTTCCACTTTTGACCTGCAACAAGCAATTAATTCACAGTCATCGGTCCCAAAAATCGCCCAACCCCCCCAATTACCACGCGCATGGAGCAGGCCGCGTCGGGCAAAGAAACCCTCCTGCATGAAGGTCTTGTCGAGGCACTCGGGCGCATTCAATATGCACTCCATGCCAGCCGGATCGTCTATATAGAGCAGCGCCCGAGTCCCGACCAGGATCGCCAATGGTCGCTGGAAGATTACCCGCAGACGCGTCACCTTATCCAGAATACCTGAATTAATCAATGAATCAATTAAGTGATTCAAATACTACGACTTAAAACTTAAATCTTAAATCTGTTCAAGACACTAAATGGCAAACATTTTGAACTTGAACTTTCGCCTCAGACAAGCACTTCGCTTCTCAGCCGTAGTCGGTGGAAGTCGAGTATTGCGAGGAACTAAAAATTAATTATAAATTTTGGGATGCACTCAACTGTTCGGATGCAAATTGATGCAGAGCAGGAACCAGAGTAGGGGCTGCTGTGCCACTCCCCTCCAGCCGTTCAGCTGCCAGATGAGGCGCCAACATTTGCGCTGTTGGAAGCCCAGCAGCAGCGCCAGCAGCGTGCCACAAACCCACATTGCCACAACCAAGTGCATCGTTGTGGTTGTTATTCTTGTTCTTCTTGTTCTTGTTCTTGTTGTTGTTGTTGTTGTTGTTGTTGCGGTTGCCGCTTAATGCGGTGCTTTGTAAGCAGCTCAGCTCTTTACCCGTCGTTGTTGCTGCCGATTTTCGATTTGTGATTTGTATTTCGATCCGTCCGTTCGCTTGGCCAACAAAAACGCAACTGAATCCCAAAAAAAAAAAAGCAAAACAAAAAAATAACTCAAAAAAAACTCGTCAGCAACGAGCCAACAGACAACAGCGAAATCAATTGTGGCATATTATTCATTGCGGGTCTCTCATTAATTAGCCCTGCAATGCACATTTGGCTACCCTGTACCAAATAAAATATGGCTGTAATAACCAAACATCAAAAACACTTTAAAGTCGAATATATAAATATGAATATATATTCAAGAAGGAAACCATTTCTGATTCAAGTGCATTATTTATCTAGAAGACAATACCTGTTCCAACAGTCTTTGCTTTTCCAAACCGGTTAAGTTTCGACAAAAGTTTTGACTTATTTCTTCTTACTTACCTTAACAGTTCCGTCATAATGTATTCCTCCCAAACGATCCGATTCAAATCAGCTTAAGCGTAATACTTTATATCAAGCTAGAGCTCTCGATATATATCAAATATATTAAATGAACACTAAATGAGTACTCCATATTTTAGTATTATTTATATACCTACACTGTAGCGTATCTCCAAGTCAAGCACTCTCCATTTGCACAGTCTTATTTGTTTTAATTATAGATATCTATTTTTGTATATGTGCACATAGATATTTTTTTGTTTGGGCAACACTACGTGGACTTTGTGGCGTCGATTCGAGGCTCAAGCTGAGCTCAAGTGAAAATAAATATAGACACGCATGAATATGAATATATAACTCAGCCCTTTGAAACTGGCTGAAAAGTCTATGGTGAAGTTTCGCAAAACTATGCAAGAGCCAGAAGAAGCATCGCCAACTCCATAAGATATATTTATATATATATATATTAGCCGAGTCGATCTAGCCCTGTCAGTTTGTAGAAACAAGCGGATATCAGAGAATAAAATAACTAGCGACTTCAAATTGGTAATAAAACCTCTCGAATATCAACGTAAGTAGAGGGACCGACTATAATGAATGATAATGTAAACAAATAACAACCAATATAAATATAATTTCTGGCAAAATTTAAAGTTAGATTTCGATTTCGATTTGAAACTCTAATTAAAATGCCAATCTTAACAGTTGTGTCATTAATGGCTATCGGAAATCGATTTGTATCGATATTATCACAATCGATCTAATTAAATAAACTTGATCGGTTTCACATAAACAGGCAGACTGATAAATCGATAGGTAATCGACTCGAGTGTTGATGCAGGTCAAGAATACACGGACATATATACATATCTATATATATATATATAAATAATGCCTCCTACTGCCTCTCACCAATACTCAAGCACCAATTATATTTTTGCCATTTTGAACTGATTCCGGGTATAAAGCTACGTGGCTTATGAAAGCTCGTGGAATTTATAGAAAACCGAATGAAAATTCTTTTGCTTGGGGGCCACAGCAATAAGGAAATGTAAATCGCATAAATGGTGAGACGCAGAGAGGCAGCGGAATGTGAATGTCGCATTCATTAAGAGGCAAAAGGCAAAACGCAAAAGGCAAAAGACACGAAACCACAATAGAAACGTAATGTGGACCTTAACGTCATTGATGACTTGGCGAGAAGGAGACAGCACAATTAGAAGTTAAACAGAAAGACAGACAAAGAGAGAGGGGGAGAGAAGGAGAGAGTAGAGGTATGCAGAAAGAATTTCTTGATTAAGTTATGGGGAATGTCAAAAGCTCCGAGCACAACGCAAGCCATCATGAGTGTCTGTGTCTCTCTCGCTTTCTCTCCCTCACTCACACACACACTCATCTGCATCTCTTTCGCACCAGGGTCAAGTCAATAAAGCATACTGATTAATGTCAAATTGTTGTTGTTGTTGTTGTTTTTGTTGCCGTCTGTTTTTGCATAAATTATGCATAAATCGCAAACATTTTGCCAGCTGTTGTTCCCGTTGTTGCTGCTTAAAGAACAAATGCCGAATGCGTCGCAATGTGTCCCAGTCTTCCCATCTTCCCCCTGCCGTTCCCTGTCTCTTCTTCTTGTCGTCGCGCACATTTTGAACCTCAGACCCCCCCCATGTTGGTACCAGCACGAGCATTTAAGCTGTTTTAAGTCGCTTAACACACACTGCAAATAAAGCAATCAATATCAATGCAGACCTCAACTTTGAAATACCCTTTAAATTAGAGCTGCAAGACAAAATTTGTGCGACAGATCAATATAATTTTGTTAACAATGAAATATCTGTTTTCAATAGTTTTTTTTAAGGAATGATAAATGATCTCAAAGCAGACTGAAATTGTTATTTTTGTTATTATTTTACTTCGAATACATTAAAAAGATTCGAATCTATAACACTTACTACCACTTTCCATAGGAAAAATTATTTAATAAAATTGTCTAAGTTTCGATAAATTGTTATTTTTGCAACACTACTTTAAATTGCAAAATATATAGTAGGAATCGTTTTCCATCCTTATTGGAAGTGAATTCTATTGAAGTGTGCTATCCTATTTTAGGTTTAAATTTGATTAAGTTATACGTATTAATTTAAATGCTTATTTAGTTTATTAGTTGGCCGAACTTTACAGATCGAAATCGAAATCGAACTGTAATAGAAAGGTGCATATATTCAGAAGGCCAACCTTTGTAAACAAGGTACAATGCCTACATTAAATATTCTATGTGCATGCATGTGTATCAAATCGATAACATTTCGATAACTCGATTAGCATTCTTATCTCGAATCCGAGTTACGAGTAACGGTTAAGTTAACTTAACCAAAGTCAAAGTGACTCAATTTTGACTGGCTGACTGAATGTGTCAGTCGCATGTTGTTGACTTCTTTACCCTTTTCGTTTGACTACCCTGTCCTACATAACAAGGGTATGCACACGTCACGTGCAACTCTTGTAGATTATACATACATATATACATATATATATATATATTTATATAATTATCATGTCTATAACAAATTTTCTAACATTGCCAAATTAAATATTTTAATTTAATTTTAGTTATTAATTTGTCACATTAGTAATCAGTGATCAGTAATGTCAATTTATAGGGTGTCTGCTGTGCCAGCATACTCGGCTTGAGCATACTTTCTTATTTTCTCATTTTTTTTCCTTTTCACTGTTTTTACGCTTGATGCCGAAAATGCGGAAAAGCCATCATAAAAAGTGAAAATACGAGACAGCGGAAGCAAAAAAAAAAACAAAAAAAAATACAGCAACAGCAACAACAATCAGCGGCAAAGAAATTGTGATTCTGTGTATAAATTTAATTTCCCCGCATGAGAATTTGACATAATCAAATTTTTTAAATGCAAGCAATTTAAGGCCACGCTCGAGAATAAAAAAACGACAACGGCAACAGGATGGGGGAAAAGGGGAATGGGAATGGGAATGGCAGGGTTGCCCTTACCCATGTTGTGCAGGCGGGGGAAGGTCGAAGAGTGGGAGGCGGGTTTGGGGTTTGAGGTTTGGGTTTGGGGTTTTGGGGGTTTCTTGTGCTGACTTTTGCGGATGATGGGCCGTTGCCTGTGTTGACATATGAAATATTAACGGGTCCAACACACATCATACAAGAGTCAACTGCATGGGCGTGCCAAAAAGGGGCTGGCGTATTGCTGCAGCTTGGAGGGAGTTCGCCGAGGGGGGCTCGGGCGGATGAATGTTGGGGTTTGCGCGCAATTTGCCACCAAGGATGACAACAAATCTGCTTTAACGAGACAAAGGCGCAGCATCTGCAGACATGTAGGTGACGAAGGGGGTGGGGGGGGGACCCATAAGGTGTGACAGAGTTGCCAGACTGCAAAGCCAAATATTTGCCAAGCCACCAGATTTTTAAACAAACAAACTTGCACACAGTCTGCTTGTATATTAATTAGCGCCCAAGAAATTTTGATATATGTCCCGAAATGTCTAACGCATTAATGGAATCATTGTCTACAAACATCTTAAAGCTATTGCTCAAATGTGGAATCTTTTCGTACTTTTCAGAGTATCTCTTCAGCTTAAAAGTTTGAGCTAATCCAAAAAGTGGAAAAAATGTCGTATTCTATGAAAAATCGAGAGAGCTCGACTAGAATAAAGAATTCGACTAGCAGAGAGAGAGAGAGGGAGAGAGAGAGAGAGAGAGATCGTTAACAAAATCAGCGTTTCTTATTCGAACTTTATTCTCAGTAATATATCAGTCAATATGTATCTTATTTCAATTGGAAGACTTCATCTGTATCACTTATTGCTAGCGGTAATCGATTTATATCGATGAAATAAACGAAATTTGGATGTGATATACGAGCTGTCAATATTTTCTAAGATCAGTCTAACAACAGAGTATGTGCTTAACGATCAGACTAAACGGAGAAATGTTGAAATCGATAATTAAATATGAACTTATCGTAACAACATAAAAACTGCAGACAGTGTTGTATGGCTTCATGTGTGACGTACAACGAACAACTTGCTCCTTTTCCATAATTATTTACCGAGTTCGCCAATCACTTGTTGTGTGTGTGTGTGTGTGTGTGTGTGTGTGTGTGTGTGTGTGCGGGTGGGTGAATGGTGCGTAGGTAAATGTTTTAGCAAAATGACGATGAAAATGAAAATGAAGATGACATTGGCGCTTGCCGTTTGGCTTTCGCGGCTTGGAGGGGGACTTTAATGATGCCACACGTTGCTCACGCAGGGGCGTGGTTGGCTTCTTGTTGCGATGGGGAGGGGGGTTGACAGGAGGTGAGGCGCCTGATTAAATGTGCTTTGCATGTGTGTGAGCGTAAATGCAATGGCAAGCAGCCAAACCAGATGATTACATGGCTACACTCAGAAAAAAATCACTCAGAAATAAAGTGAAATAACAACCCAGCAAATTATATTTTCAGCTTCAATATTACTTATCACTTTTAGCAAGGATAGAAATGTAGCAAAGTAGAAATCAAGCCTAAATAAATGAAGCGTCAGCTTTGCTTTTTATTTCTGTTATTCGATGGGATTTTTTTTTTTTTTTTTTGTTTCTCGCAAACCTTGCAATACATTTTGGCTAATTTTACATATTTTTACACTCCAATTTAAATTAAACTTTATTTTATTTGCCCGTTTTAGATTTTCATGAAATTATGTATTTCATTTCATTCATAAGTTTAACTCAAATAAATTCATGAATAATGTGAAAGATTCGTAATAATTTTGAGTTTCACTCAATGCTAAGTTTTGAGCCATAAGACTAATGTTCGATTCTCTAAGTTCTGGTTTATTATTCTTATTTTTTTCGTTAGTGCAAACACACACACAGCTGGAGAGTCTCACAACTAGCCGCATGACTGGGTTGCAACGCCTCCTCACGTATTTATTTTACGTTACGCGTTGCGCATTACGCGTTACGTGTTACGTGTTGCCTGCCACTTGACTCTTCTCGCTTGACTCTTCGATTCAACAGACACAGACACACACATGTATTTATATATATGTATATATATATATATGGAGGCAGCTTTGTCATGGTCACGCTTCGCTAGACTTCCTGCTTGGGGAACCATCGCTTATCGTTCATCCCAAAATGACGCTAATGGAATCAGGACGCTTGTAGCCAAATATTCACTGGGCTCAGGCCCAAGGGCCACAATACATGGAACAGATTGACTCATTGACTGACTGAGTGATGAACATATTCATATTTGATCAATCTAAGCAGCTTAGCGGTATCAGCCTTGACTTGGTCCCCAGATTAAAACAGCTTTTTTGCTTCAACACACAGTTTTGGGTCAGAGTTCTAAACAGCAATGATTGCAAAATACACATGCATTAAATATGTATACATATATTTATATATATAAAAAAAATTTATGTATGCTGGCAGTGCTGCAATAAATACAGCAAAAAAAAAAACAAATAATCAGCAAATTACTACTGCGGCTGCATTTGTAATGCCAAGAACAAATTTGAAATTAAAAAAAAAAAAACAGAAAAGGGTTGCTCGGAGCCAGAATATTGTTTTTACTGCAATTTTGCTACGGAATTTGCTATTTTTCTTTGGTGGCTATCAAAGTTGCTATGCTAATATATAATTAGCAAATATAACAGGCATTTGCATATATGTATAAACATCCTCATAATACGGATACGTTTAAAGAAATGCACATAACACAAATAACACATGTACTTTTATACCTTTACGTACATAACTATATCTAATACACATCATATTTATTTATTATAATATTACAATTATTTTGTTGGCTTAGACATTTAACCACGAGCGAATAGTCTCTGGAGGGGAAGTGTTTGTTTACTACTTTAATATTACTCAATAATTACCTCTGCTATTTTCAGTTAAATTTCATCTCCTTACTTTGAAAAAATTAAATTTATTTAAATTTATTTATTTATTTATTTAAATGGTACAGAAATTATTTATAAAAATGAATGAAAAATGAAAAAAAAAATTATTTTTATGTGTAAAGTCAATGATTTGCAATAACTAAATTAAATCTGAATAAACTGGTTTTTCTTTTCAACTCGCAATTCTTATTATACACATACATACATATGTCTATATATATATATATATATATATACCATAAACATATATATGGTATACATAGATGCCAATGTGCTGGCATGTTTGAGAAGATGTATTCAGCTGAATCAACAGATTGATTGTTAGACTTTTTGCTGATTAGCTCGAAGAATACGCAAACAAAGAAACACGAATGTTTATATGTCTATTGAAAAGGGGGATTTCGCTGAAAGAAAAACCCCAAACTCAGCATATTCAAATCCTACAGACATGTGCTGTACTTCGTTCTCTCTCTCTCTCTCTCGGACATCTGCTCTGAGCTACCCTGGCTGAGCGACACTCAGTCACGAGGCACGAGTCACGCGTGCATCCACGCCTTGCGAAGCTTTGCTGCCAAGTTGAGAACAGATCAACTCTGCTTCGATCAGTGCAAATCGCGCGTTCAAATGATGCGGACGTTTACGCTAATCGTGTTGCTTTTCGCGGCGGGTGTTGCGGCGGTCGCTGCTGCAGCCTGCGAACTGCATTTGACGGACCCGAGGCCGATCGTCGTGAAGCGATTCGGCAGCAAGACGGCGATCGTGAGACGAGTACTCGATCGCCTCAAAATGTCGCTGAACGAGACGACGACGTTTCACTGCCCGACGGGCATCAGCTTCAGCGTAAACAACTATCAGGCGACAAAGCTGAACGTGGCTACTGCGGAGCTGCTCTGCACCGAGGAGGGCATCCTTATGGGTACCAATCAGATCATTCAGCAGCCGAGCACTACTGGATTTATCAGCTGCTCTAGCGGCTTCAGCAGCAGCCTCTATGAGAGCAACAGCAGTTTAGTTGGCTGCTCTGACGATCAGATGACGCTGCTCGTCGGCTATCGGCTACAGAGCTTGCCCGACGCAAAGATCCTTGGCATTTGCTATGATTTGAAAGCAATGCGTTTGCGATTCGTTAGCTATTTAGCTTCTGCGAGGACCAATTTACTCTTAGAGCTGGACACTGACAACGAGTTGAACGACTTGCACCTGGACACCTATATCGGCAGTTTGAATACATATTTTCGATTTCCCACTCAATCGGAATTTACGCAGATCCAAAAGCAGGCGCAACGTGATCTGGGTGATCTCTTCGATGCGAATCTCTTCGAGTATGCCAGTTTGCTGCAGGATGCGGAACAAGAGCGCAAGCTGAATGCTTATGGCGATATGCTCAGCATTGTTTGGCTGCGCTCTCTTCGCTCGGGCAACTGGCAGCACTTTTTGAGTGCTCTGCGTAATGCGCACATTGACTTTGATGTGCGCTTGGGTGTTTCCGATATGGCAACGCTGCCGCTGGCGTATAAGTGTAATGCCACTCGGCCGTTGCAGTTCGTGGGCAGCACCGAAGGCAGTTCAGTGCCGGTGCCAAAGTATATTTGGGCGCATGTCCGATCGCTGCATCCGACCAGTAATGTGCACGATGAATTCGTTGTTGTCGCCCACAATTCCCCATACGTAAGTTGTTATCTCTTTCTCTCTCTCTCTCTCTCTCTCTCTCTCTCTCTCTCTCCTTCTCTCGCTCTTTCTGTTTTAATCTATGCTCACTCTCTATTTGCTCTTAGGCGAATGTGTTGGAGCTGAACTCTCTCTGTGCGGACATCTGCTCTGAGGTACCCTGGCTGAGCGACACTCTCTTTGGCCAGCTGCATTTGGTGCCCAACTATGGTGTGATGCACTGCTGTCGCCTCGATCAGCTGAATAAGCTAACGGACTTTCCACTCGTCACACTGCCGCCGCCACCACCAACCCCGATGCCATTAAAAAAAACAACGTCTTAAACAGTTTTGCTTTCTTTGCCATTATATTAGTTGCTTAAGAGTGAGCTTTAAGCTTTCTGTGATGATCTCACACTCATCAAAATTAAGCTCATCTGCCGCCAGCCAAGCTTTAATATCCGCATTGAAAAATAAAGTGAGATGGGAAAATGCGATAATGTACGCAAAGCAATTGCATAATATACATAAACATATAACTGACGAGTGTAGTTTAAATTAAAAACTGGCCATCAAACTAATAAAGAAATGATATTTTTATTTTTTTATTAAAGGACAAGCGCCATTTAAAATGCAAGAGAGGGAAAGAGTGAGAGAGGGGGAGAGAGATAGAAAACAGTCTCATATATTCGTCACTTTGTGTGTGTTTGTGTGTGTGTGCGTCACGGCAATGAATATTAAAATTCTTGCGTATGGAATTTTTTATTGGATGATTTCGTTAAAAGTTTTAATTGGATTGCAAGCGTTATGAAAGCATTAATTTCATAACGGTCAACGCACGTTTTTTTTCTTCCTTGCAAAAAACTGAAACTGAAACCGAAAGCGAAAATCAATTAAAATGGCGCTCAGTTGATGCGTTCAAGGCTTAAATATGCCGTTCGCTTTGTTGGCCAGGCCAACAGACCATCAGCCATCTGGCTTACCAAAATCGATTGGCAAACAAAACAGCAACAAGCAAACAACTATTTATTTATATATATATATATATATATATATATATATATATATATATACCAAATTGGGCTTGTCGTGTATTTCGTGTGTGTTCTCCTGTTCGCATCTCTCGCCGTTCCCAGCCAATTAATGCTAATTATTAGGAAAATCACATCAAGCACATTTTTCCAGTGTCAGTTTTCAATTTCTCGACCTGAAAAAAAAGCGCTGCTCAGAAGCAAATTGAAGCTGCGAAAAAAATTAACAAACAAAAAGCGACAATAATTAAAATACAAAATAAATTATGAAATATTGTTAAAACAAAATTTTAGTTTTACGCCGTAAATAATGAAAAACAATTGTCGGCTTCGTACTGGTATGGTGGTCATTTTTATTATTAAATTTTGCATTTTTTTCAGATTTTTGTTTAGCGTGAAGGCTTTTGTATATATATATATTTTATTTAATACATATATGTATATATATATAAGTATATATATAATTTTTATTTTGCTAGTTTTCTTTTATATTTTTAGTGTGTGTGTGTTTTTTTTAATTATATTTTTGTGTGTCTATATGTATGTATATATATAAATTTGCATCGACATACATAGTTTTTGTTGTTGTTGGTTTTGTTTTCTGTTGTTTAGTCGTGGAACAATTATCACATCTCACACATATTTGTTTTTCCTTTTTTTTTTGTTTTGTTTTTTTTTTCTTGTAGCTACACTTAAAACCGTATCCATTAGATGTTTTGTGCATATGTATTTTGTTCTTTGGCTTTTTTATTATTATTAATTTTTTTTTTTTTTTTGTTTTTTGGTTTTCGTATTCATTTTGTTTTTGTATATAAATCCTTGTAAAACTATTCAAAATCGCGTTCCTCGTCAAAGTCTCCCATCAGCATAAACATCAACGTCAACAATGTGAACAACAACAAAAGACAGATCTATCTTCATAATTATCATATATAAGAAAGTTAGTTTCAGAATATCATTCAATATACTCAAAAATATATGAGAGCTTGAGTGCCTGATTGAATTGTGAATCTGAATGCAAGAAAACTATCGATAGTCTTAACACTTCATGCCTCCCAAATAGATCAATTCAGGATGCATCCGAACAATTATAAAAGACGCGCAAAACTTATTCGATTAGCTCGATCGGGAATCAGAAAGTCTTCTTCTTCTTCTTCTTCTTCTTCCATATTATAAGCTTTTATTCATCTACACTCACACTCGCCTTAGCTCATACCCATGTCTACTAATACTGAACTCTACTCAATGAAAGCTTTGCAAATTTTTCCTTGTGGTCATATTCATCTATTCTCTTCACCACCTCTACTGAATGCTCATACTCTATACTCATTCGTTCTTAGGGTCATTTGTACTCAAGTTCATTCATCAACTTTATTTGAACTCACAATCATTCCCATTTAGTTTGAATGCAAACCCCCTGTCAGCCCCCACCAATATTCATAAATTCCCAATCATTTATACTCGTCATCTGTGCTGAAGTTCAGCCTCGGTTATACTCATTTCTAATCAGACTTGTGTTGATTTAGACTCATGAATACTCACTGAGTCATTGATATCTACTCAATCTCATGTCAACTTGCACTCACCTCCACTCATATACACATTCATTCAAAGTCACAATCGTCTTAACTCACCTTCACTGATACCCTTTGTTGGTTATCCCATCGTAGCCCAAATCACGTACGAAGCACACTCATGTCTAGTCAGACTCATAGTCATCTCTACTACTACTCATACTCATTTTGGCACTCATGTCTACGCATAATTTCATTTCGACTGCTGGTAGTTCTTTCGATTACTGTGATTATTCCGTAATCAGTTCCGTTACGGTTGCAATTGGATATCTATCGATTAACTTTAACTATCGATAGTTTTTAAATTGGACATTGGCCTGGCTGTTGGCTGTCCAAGAAGAAAACATTCATGCTTTGCATTTCGTTCTCTTGACTTGTTTGTTGTTGCATGGCACTCTTTGCCGGACACTTGACACTTGACAATGGGGGCGGCCTTTTGGTAATTAGAGTTGGCCACCTCACAGTTGTCCCTTGAACCCCTTCTTCTTCTTTCATTTTAGTTGGCTGGGCGCTCTCTTTTTATCTTACACTCGCATTCCTGACACTCTGACTGACACTCAAAAGTTCGCTCATTTATATTGTATAAACAGTGCCGTTAGCACTCATTGAAAACATTTTTAGCTGCTGCCACTTATGCTGCTGCTGCTGCTGCCACTGCTGCATCTGATGTTGGTGCCCCAACCCTTGAGGCACTGGCTGGCCCCCTTCTTTTATACCCTGTACTCATGACAAATGCCACAAAAATGGTATAATTATGAATTGGATCATTATTATTATTATTATATAATTATTATCATCGACTGTAATTGATGTAATTATTATATTTAATTTGTATTTTATCAATCCGTTTGCTCATTTAAAAAAAAAAACAAGTTTGTGTTGTAGAACATGATAAAGAGATTTAGCAACACTTTTAGTCTATAAAAAAGTATTTTATCACGAAGAAGAAAAAAAATATACATAAATTATGCCAACTAATAATGCTTATTAATGCTCACTAATTAAATTGGTTATTTCAAAAGATATGTAAATAAAACCTTTTATGTGAAAAACGCCTAAATTGTTCATTGTTTTTGAGGCAACAAGCACAAATAAATATCTTAATTATTTTAGAACAATTTTAGTATTTGATTGTTAGGCAATATAACTCACAAGTGTTATGAGTACAGGGTATTCGTCATCAACTCAACACTTGTGTTTTCTTATTCTCACTTTTTTTTCTCATTTATTTTGCTTACGTTTTCTCTCATTTCTTCATTCACATTTCTTTTGTGACATTTGGCGCTTTAAGCTCAGCAAAAAAGTGTTTGTGTGTGTGTGTGTGTGTATGTGCCAAGTTAGCCAAGTTGTTCTTCTACTGTCAAATCGTCGGCTCTTTTCAAAGGCCAACAATTCATTAGTTATTTAAAGAAAGTTTTACGCTCCCCAGCCCCAGCCCCACGCCCCCTCTGGTGTCCCCTGGTGACCTTTTATCTTTCACAATTTCAATAATGCTGATGTTGATGCTGATGCTGATGCTGTTGACAATCAAATACTTTATAAAAACGCAACAAACACACAACAACGACAACAACAACAACAACACACACACAAAAAAAAAACAAAAAAAAAAGGGTCTTATAAACCCGATGCCAAAAAGCCGCTTCCTTCCTACTTAGTGTGTTCTGTGTCCAGTTATTTTGAGTTTTTCAGTTTGTGTTTTGCATTTGTGCTTGTGTTTCTTGTTTCTTGTTTGTTGTTCGTGTTCGTGTTCGTGTTAAACAATTTTCCCATTTCCCCTACCGCCCCACCCGTACCCCAGGTCCTTTGGCAACGCTGGCGCTCGCCTAGTAGATGCACTCGCCGAGTAAATCGCATTCACCCTTCTCGAGTGGCTTGAGCCAGAGCGGATTGTAGTTGGGGCACAGTTTGCGATGGATGGGCATTTTGATTTGCACCGCGGTGGGGTGGACACCCTCCCAGTTGTGTCCCTCGAAACGCTGGCCATCGGATCGGTTGCATTGCATGCTAAGCGGCTCCTGGATGTACATCGTGTACAGCTGGTCTATGTGGGGCTGTGTCCATTCGATGGTCCGATAATTCACCGAACGTGCCCCATTCAAGTGTATGCCATGCTGATGCTCCTTGCTGCAGTGTTGCACAAAAAACAAAAAAAAAAAACAAAAAAACAAAGATGGTCAAACGAATGTGGCTGGGATTAAGACTTGTAATTGCCTTTTTGGGCAACAATGTCGTCAGTTTCGGCCCCAAAGCAAAGCGATTTCAATCAGCAGTTTCTGCTTTTGCTGCTTCACTTTCCCTTTGCCCAGCCTTGAATCCTCGATTCTGTGCCACAAATTGGGTCAACTGCTTCCTTTGCTACTTGTTTGCTCATGAATGCGATATTTTCCATTTTCTATTCGCTCTCTTTTAATATTAATTAGTTTTTGTACCGTGAACCGATGAGGAAGTTAGTGAAATGTTATACTGAAATTGTGCTTGCCCATGTAACCTACAAATAAATATATTCCTGATCAGCATACGTAGACGAGTCGCGCACAAAAGTCATAATCTGATCAACGATTAAGAATTCCAGATGTTCTTTGCTCAAACGATATTCAGCAGCTGGCAGCTGGCTTCAGGGTATTTGCCCGTCGAGCACTCTCGACTAGCGCATTCTAACTTAAAAAACATATTCAAGAATTGTGTTTCATGGCTGCAACTTTGAACAAAGCCGACTTTAACAAGTCGACAAGCGTTCCCAACTAATTCAAAAGTATTATATATTTTTCTTTTTTCCTATTTTTGTTTTTAATTTTTTGGCCTGCACCCATTTAGCTGCCATTGGCAGAGTTGAAAGTTTGCAACAATGTGGACAGCACCTTTGTTTTGGGTTTGGCTTTCACCTGTGCGTACCAAACAGCCCGTAAATCTTCATGAGTTTCTCAACTGTGGCACACTGAGGCGCGGCTGGCTTTTGTCTAGCCGGGTTGAGGCGAATTGAATCCCTTTTAAGCCAGCCTTTTTGGTCCTTTTGTAATTTAACCGCAATTCGCACCCAGAATGCCGCAGCCGAAAAACTCGCTAAGTCTCTAATCTAATGTACATTTTTCTTTTTTGCCTCCGTTTGTTGCAGCCATCCACAAACACCTTCGGCTGTTACACTTGACAAAAAACAATGTGTGATTCTCTGAAAATGAGAATAAGAAAACGAGAAAACCAAAACTAGCAAGTTGAATTCTGAATAAGTTTAATTAAAGCAACGAATTTAAATTGAAAGAAAAAAAGTATGTAAATAAAAAATATTAATAGTATTTAAAAGAAAATGACAATATATATTTTAATTGTGCAACTAAAAATGCAAATCTTCAATAAATTTCCATTCGTACTTTTCAAAAGATTTTGCACACAAAAAAAGTTCTCAGAATTGTTAATTTGAAGAAATTGTGCCAAATTTAGGTGGGCGTTTCTTCTAAATGACAAACGCGAATCAGTTTTTGTCAAGTGTAGTTTTGGTTGCCGTTTGGCGTTTCAGCGACTGGTTCTGGTTGTGGTTCTGGCCAGGCCCATTAACGCTGGCAATTAGCGTGCACCTTGGCGCCGCTTTTTGCGTAACGTTTTGGGACAGGCAGGAAACTGAAGACATTTCCGTTATGAATACGCTTCGAGCCACTCAAGCCGGGAACCACAACAAACCAAGCTGGAATGCCAAAGTTTTTGCCTTTGATGGCCAAATGCCAAGCCAAGCCAAAAGGAGCGTCAAAGAGGGAACGAGAAATGCGCATTAAAGCAAAGCGCGCGCGTAGATTGAAAAGTAATGGAAGACATTAGCGACTTAAACCCGAAGCCACGCAACACCACCCAACACCACCCAATAACACCCATAACCGGCCGTCCGCTTACCGCTTCATGTAGATAAAGTAATCCTCGAGTGTCTCCTCGGAAACGGAACTTTTGCACACCTCCAACTTGGTGGCCGGATAGTAGTGAATATAGTTGACGCACATCTCGTCGCTAATTGAGAAGCCACCCAGCGTTGCATTCACATCGTCCAGGGTATTATAATAGCACGTGGTCACCAGAGCATCACCCTGCAACAGAGAGAGAGAGAGAGAGAGGGAGGGAGAGAGAGGGAGAAAGAGAGAGTGAGTTAAGTTTTCAACTGCATCACTAATTGAAAATCGCTCTAAAAAATTTCGAATGATATTCTGATTTTAAGAAATAATGTTTGAGTAAATAAAAAATAAGAAATATAGCAAATTTTTGTATTTGTTTAATTTTTATTTATTTTTTTTTCATTTCTTAGAAATGTGTTTTATTAGAAGGAAATCAAAAAATTATATCTCATTCCAGAAAGGAAACGTAAGGCGAATCTTCTGAAAATGAGGAAATGAGTAGAAGTTAAGAGAGAAAGCTGTCATAATACACTGAGAGAAATGTATTAGTATCTATGATTGTTCAATATAAGCTTGGCAATTGACAGCAAGTCTATAATTTTAGCTAGAATAGCTCAAAACTTGAGCAAACATCTGTCGTATTGGATCAACATCAACTTTGCAATGTTGCTCAACATTTTCGAGCATTAAACCCATAATTATTCACAAGGCAAGCCACAGCAGATTATGATGATGATCATTTCTGAGTTCTGAGTGTGACTGGAATTTCGAAATACTTTCTTAAATGAGCACTTACCGGCAGCACCCGTGGCTTGTAGTGCAAGGTGCGCATCTCCTGGAAGTGATTGGAGTAGTAATCATCGCGATTCACCTCCCGCAACTCCTGCTCGCCCCGAAAGTGCCTGGTGAGGACGCGAACTCCGCGCAGATGCGTGTGCAGCTGGGAGCCAAAGATGATGATGCCGGTGCGGGGCAAGGCAGCCCGGGTGCAGTCAGCGATGCAATAACCGCTCAGTGGGAACGCCTGCTGTCTGGGCGGTATGGCCATTTTATCAGTGTACTCGAGGCCCAGTTCCATCACGCCGGCATCGTATTGTCGCAGTGTCTTTGATAACTTGATGCGGAAGCCGGAGCTGTCCACGAGTCCTGCCGGGCGTATGATTAATATTAATGCAATTGCTGCGCAAATTAAGAGAGAGAAGCAACAGCAGCAACAGAGGAGCAGGGGGTGAAGGACTAGGAGGTAAGGATGGGTGTTATACACCTCCAACATACACACACACACAGAGAAACAAACACTTGCCTTTATAGACAGTGGCTGAGTGGTGCACTCAAAACACTGTCAAGCTCTTGTGGCTTCATGTAATGCGCAAGACGCTGCCTCACACACACACACACACACACACATATATATATATATATATACATACATGCATATATAAATACATACATATATAAAGGGACACAAGGACACTTCAAGCAGCAATAATGACATTTTGCTTCTGCTTGTCGCAGTTCGCAATTCACAGTTTCCCCCTTGTTGTTATTTATACAAAAGTTTTAATGAAATCATCCCTATGCATACATGTGTGTGTGTGTGTGTGTGTGTGTGTGTGCCTGAGTGTGTATGTGAGAGAGGAGCAGGGGCTTAAAGGTTGTGAAACGAGTCACACAAAAGCAGCTCAACAATCATCAAAATCGAATTACCCCCAAACAGTGCATTCATTGCCATTGTCATTGTGACCAATATTTGCTTTTCTGTTTGTTTTCTTTTATTTTTTTGTTTTTTTTCCTGTTGTTTTTTTTTTTTTTTTTTGTTTAAGCCAAGAGCCACACAGCGCTTGGCAAATGTCAACAAACAAGAGCAGCAAATTTGTTGAAGAGCTACGTTTGACTGTTCTATAAAGCTTTAAACAAATTTGCATGAGTTTCCACGAAGAAAATATATACTTTGACTGTATTGGGTTTAATAGGGATAATCAGCGACTCCTCATCCCATCATTCAAGACTCGCATTTTATCGATTGAAATTGATAATCGTAATCGGATTCGGAAACTGAACCTTAATTCTGTTATTATTTGAGACTCTGAGATTCTTTGACAGACAGACTGATAAGGCAAGATTGACTCACTTTTGATGCTGATCACGAATACATATATCTTATAGGGTTGCAGCTGCACATGCGGATGCAGATGCTTGATATCCTCTGACTTATTTTTTGAAGCCTTTTATCGATACCTAACGGGATACCATAAAATATCAGAATCTGTACAGGAATTATTTTACTTGATTTCAATTTACACTGATTGGATTTGGAACAGTTTTGAGAGATCATATGGCAAACTGCTTACTTTAATTAGGCTTACAGCTGCAGCAGCTAAAACCCCTCCACCCATATCGAGATGGAAGCAATTATACGCACCTGCCTGTAACTCTGGATTATTGAAGTGGACCTCGAGTCGAACGTAGGGATTGAAATTGTCGCCACCGATGGGCAGTCCCGCCTCGGGCGGATAGGTGAAGGTGCTGGCTCCCATCGCCCAGAGAGCCATTACCTTGGAGCAGACCTTCGCCTCGAGGGGCAGCTGCTCACAGTCGCCATTGTACAGTGGTATCTCGATATGTGGCTCTGTCTCGCAATGGAATACCTCCATGTGATGCACAATGCCCGGCGTCTTGACGATCGGCTCGAATTGTACAATGTGCAAGCGATTCTTGACGAGATCATCCAGACGCTGCACATGGCACCAATAAGTTGTCTCCTTATTGGGCACCGGTGCTTTCTCCAATGTGATTTCCATTTGATCCAGCTCGCTGCATTTCGAATTAGAACAAGACAATTTTCAATCATCAACAATCAGAGAGCAGAGAGCAGAGAGAAGAGGGAAGCGAGAAGAGAGAGAAATACTTACGTTTCGGGTATGATTATCTTGTCGGCTCGCAGCAGTTGCAGCATCTTGAGACCCGCCTCATGGGGAGCACTCACATTGGGCAGAGCAAACTGATGATCCTCGAGCGACAGCTCCGATTCGCCGCGTGCCCAAACCACATACATGGTGCCCTCCTGCGGGGACCGGGTAGTGGAGAGACAAACAAAAGAAAAATATTAAGATTAAGAAGAAGAAGAAGATGTGGGCATCAGCATACACTCAGAAAAAAAGAACTACGAATTTTATAAGGGCAAAGTATATTGCTAAAAACAAGGGATTTTCTTTTCTAACAGCTCAACTCTAATATCAGAAATGAGCCAGTGAATATCATCATTTGCCTCTGAGTTTTAGAAATTTTGTATTTTTCTGAGTGTAGGTAAAAATTATATACGAATATACGTACATGGAGACGCAGATCGAGGGGATCGCAAGTGTCGAACTTGCGCTTGAAGGCCAACGTAAACTCGTCCATTTTGAAGACCTCACAGTCCTGCTGGTAGTCCTTGCGCACCCAGCGCCCATCGGGACTGGTGTAGGTGTCGGTGACCACATTGAAGAAACCATTCTGATTCTCAAAGAAACATATATCCGCATCGCCCAATCCGCCACGTTTCGAGAAGCCCAAATAGAACCAACGATGCTGCTCATTGAACGCATTCTGCAAATGGAAGAGCACCTCCTGCTTATACCAGTCGACCATCCAGCTCAGCTTGATCTCCTTATCATCCAGATAGATTTCGTGCAGCTTGGTATCCGATAGTCCTGCAAATGTGTGAGTGTGTGAAGTATATGTTAGCTTGGCAACAAGTTGATAAGCTCTTCTATCAATCTAATATTGTCCCAGCTCAATCACATTTAGAACAAATTCTTAATCCTCAAACCGAACTTGTTTCTCAGCCAAGTCTTTTATATTTTACATTTAATTTAAAGTGTTTTCTTTGTTAAATTTAATTGAACTATGAAATTTTATTTTTTTAAAATATTTTTCATTCATCACCTTAAATTATTTTCTTTGAATCTTTAATTGATTGCATATTAAATAAATAATATAAAACAATTAAAAAGATGTCAACAATGAAGCAAGCCATAAAATAATGAGAAATGTACTTGGGGAAGTTTATTGAGTAGCCTTTGTCGATGCAAACTTGAATCAAATATCGATTTTAATCGATTTCCGATCACAACTGTGTTTTCTAGCATTTCCTAGTATCTGCTTGTCGAGCTCTCTCGACTAGTGCATTCGAACGTGTATTGACTTATGGCTCATTGCTCGCTCAGATCAAAACTTTCATTAGATAAATAGGCTGGAATTCGGAGTAATTTGCACAGTCATTTGACTATGACTATGACTATGACTACGACTCTGACTATGAGTTTGATGGTATTTTATGACATGGTCGAAATTAATGATTGCAATTAGAGGCACGTCTACAGTTACGAGTTACGAGAGAACAAGTTGGGAGAGATACAAGAGTACATGATGCGATAATCAACTTGGCCACGGCTCTAATTACCAAAAGTGTAAGAGCAAGGCAAATAGCATTTTACTATCTCTCTCACTCTCTATCGCTCTCTATCGCTCTCTCTATCTGTAACTTTCTGTTGGTCTCTGTCTGTCTCTGCATGTTAGCCATGTTATCTTAGTCTGGGAACGAACCGCAGCAGTGTACAAGGAGCAGGTCATCAGATTTATGTTACCGACAGACCTTCAGCCAGGCATCAGAACATCAATTACAACTCGGTCTGACTGGGCGAATGAATGGATGGGTGGCTGTAGATGAATGCGATGGATGCGATGGATGCGATGGACTCGAGTAGAGTCCCGAGTCAGTGGAGCGGCAGTAACGAGCAAGAAAACCTAATAAAATGTCAAATCCAATTGGCAAACATACACCAATACACACACACACACACACACACACACACACACACACACACATTGTGTGAATGTAGTTTGCCAAGTATATCAAACTGTTTGACAAGCCACGAATAAATAGATAGATGAACGCAAACTCAGCCAGACTTGTTCCCATGGGAGCAAAGTCTATACATATATATATATATATATATATATATATATATATATGTGTGTAGCAGAGAAGCGACAGTAAAAACACTCGATTACAATCAAAATTGACAGCGATTCGTTCGTTGAATTTCACTATTCAAATTTCTTTTTAGCTCAGCTCAAGATGGATGTGTGGCTGAAATATCACGGACATCTGGTTGCCATGATGGATTCGTAGCGGTGTGTAAAGTATATGGAATATAGACATATGTATATATCTTTGATCAGCATTAACAGTCTAGTTGATCCATGAAAAAGTCCATCTATAAACCTAACTCAGTTTTGCTACTTTATCACTATATCTTATAGCTGACATAGGAACAAACGGTCGAGAAATAATGAAATTTAGATGTTATCAATTTGACAACGATCCACTAGGGTATGCAATGTGTAACCCTTTTTTCTGTTCCATATATGTTCACTGGAATCGAATGTATTCTCTATGGGTTTATCCTCTTTAATAAAAAACACATTCGATTTCATTTTCATAGGGAAAAACAAACATATTTTATTTAACAATTCAGATTTGCATATTGGTTTATGGGCTTTGGAGCAGGATCCTTTCCCACAATTTATCAATTTGAATTTAGTGTGCAAAAAAGAAGAGGCAATTTTTACTTTTAAATACTTGCTAAGTACTTGTATAATTGGCTTGCTAAGCAAACACATTCAACTCTGGAAAATATCTCAACAAGTCGAAATTTTTTAAATTTTGATAAAATTTTGTGTTTTATGTTGGTCAACTTCAACTTCAACTTCAGCTTCAAGCTGTGCCCATCTCGAAAAGAAGAAATGCAGAGAAGCAGAGCGGAAGCAATATGACCCAAGGAGATTTTAGTGATGATATTCAAGCGTTAAGGTGAACGCCAGTGCGAGTCGCCACAGGTTGCGATTGATTTGTTATCCCACATATGTCTCCCAGCAAAACACACACACAACCACCCACACACCCACCCACACACACACACACACAGACACGATTTGAAAGCACTCACATATATCACATTGCCGAACAGTGTCCGCAGCAAACTCTTGTCTCAATTTGTTCTGCAGCAAAGAGCAAAAAAGAAAAAAACACAAGTAACAAAAAAATGAAAGGAAATGCAGAGTTGAAAAGGAAAAATAAACATGTTTTTCATTTCCATTTACAAAATGGATCTCTATCGTTTGGTGTCGCTATCGTCCCTCGAGTGGAAATAGCAACGGTAATAAACAGCAAATTGCACTCATTGTTCAGATTTTCACAAGACTCGCTTAACGAGTGAACAACTGAAACAAGTTGACGTCATCATTGAAGACACGGACATAGTTGAACAATATAGCATTTGGATATACCAAATGGAAATATGCAGAAATTGTTTTTGTATTTTTACAATAGCTCTGGAAACAAGCACTTAGCATAAACATCGAGTCATAAATGAGCTTTCGACTTTAAATACAGTCTTGTTCTGGAAGTCAAACCATTTCAAATGGGTTAAAAGTGTGCAATAAAGTCATATTTATTCGCGATTAGCATCAATAGCTTTTATTTATTTCATTTCATCGATTATTTCCTGTGCTCCCCCAAATATCGATAAATATCGATAATTCAATTTTAAAGATATATCAGTTAATCATCAACCAATTAACCAAATCTCAAACATCTTCTGCATGCCTATCGATGGAGCTGCGTCGGAGAGAGCATTCTGCTTTTGTAATTTTCAAAGAAGCCGACTCACTTCAGAAGAAGTCCAAATTATGTGTTTCGATTATCAGAGCTGAACAAATGAAAGCAGAGCAGTTTCCCAATTCAAAGGCTCAGCTCTTTATGCGCTTTAATTTGTATAGCTCTTCTCCAGCATTCTCGACAATCCGCCAATAGGTGCACGAAACTATCTTTTAAATTAAATTTAGATTTTTAATCCGAGCTTGTCACATTGTCACACACGCACACACAGACACAGATACAGTTACAGTTACACACACACACATCAAAGTGACTGCCCTCCAGAAAAGTTTTAATTTTGTTGAAATTCGATTTGTGCTGCTTGCTTTCAGCTGAAGCCTAACCCCAAAACAGAAAAATAAAACCAAAAATAAAAAAGCGAAAAAAATAAAATGGAAGGCAGCAAAAAAAACAACATATCTACAAAATGTTAGGAGGCCAGCGTCAGCATCAGCATCAGCTTCAGCTCTCTTCGCTCTGCTCTCCTCTGCCCGCTCTCAACTGTCGCTCTCACTATTCAATTGCTTTGTTCTCGATTGCTTTGTCTCAACTTTTCAATTGCATTTTCATTCACACTCAGCAGCTCCTTTGCCACTCGACAATTTAGGCTACTTCTACACACAGCAGTAATAACGACAACAACAACGCATTGCACACATAACTGTAAATTTAATAAACTTGTCCGGAGTTTATTGCATTTGGCTGACTGCTCCTGCCTCAATGCCAGCAAAATAACAAAAAATTACATCAATATTTCCAAGAGAAAACCGTTGACGAATTATAAATACCCTTCCATTCATCATTTGCCATTTCATTGATTTTTAACAGCACATTTTGAGCATTGCGTTCTGCATAGCAAGATCAATTGGAAAATACATATATAATTTTCTCTGTAGTTTTTCTCAAATCTCACAAATCATACAGACTATCATAGATGTTACACAAATTATCATATATATCATAATCATAAATATTATTGCTTAGAGAACAGGTCCCTTGTTGCATGTGTGTATAAGGAAGCCTCAGCCAGGCACCTAACTTGCAACAAAATACTTGATAAGGCTAAATAAGAACACGAAACTAGAACACTGCATTGTTGTACACATAACGAAAGATTTTTACCTTATCAAGTCCATTTCCTTATTTGCTCTTTTCGATGACAAGCATCTATTTAATATTGATAATTGATATTGGTAGCTGAAGCCAGAGAGAGTAAAACACATTGTAAACATTCCCGAGGCAAGATAATATGAAATCACTTTCTCCAACTACTACTTTGTAATTAAGTCATTATCCACATTTAGATTTACGCACTCGAAATAATAAATACTAATTTTCATTGCTGAAGAAGTATAATATTTATTTATATGAAATCCCATATAAGTTTTCTTATAAATCACAATTACAAACCAACACTTTCTGCCTGTTCTAACAAATTCTAGATGATTGCTAGACCAAGAGTCTAAATTGTTTCCTCTGTTCGATCAGGAATATGAGTGTATATATATATATGTCTATATAAATATAAACTTCAGGCATCATTTAAAAGCGTATTAAAAATATAAAAAATAAACTTTTTTGGCGTTGAACTTGAAAACCTTTTTGAAGCATAGTTGTATTTGAGTGTGTGTGTGTGTGTGTGTGTGTGTGTGTGGGTGTGTGTGTATTTTGGATGGTTAGCCCGGCTGTATTACGTGAATGTGGTGTAGAGTTCAGTGCATATTTGAACGTTTCATGCCATATGAAAGTGAGCACAGTCGTCGAGAATGACGATGAGCATAAGGATGAGGCTGACGATAAGGATGAGGATGAGAATGACGTTGGGGAAGAGTATGAAGATGACGCTAAGACGATTGAGAGTGACGAGAAGGATAAGGGTGAGAACGTAGCTGGTGATGAGCACTCGGCATGCCAAGGCGCACAGGAATTTTCTTATTATGCATTGCATGCGAACACACTTCAAGGATCCTACAATCTATGCCACAGCCCACAGTCCACAGCCCACCCCTATAGCCCCTTAAACTCCTACAGCAAACACGCTTAGGCTCGCTGTCTGCTCTTAGAAATATTTGTAGTATTTTGTGTGTGGGACGCAGCTGCGTTGGCAGCCATAATCCAACTGATGTCATTATTGTAACCGTGCAACTAGCACAAATCTTCAATTGCTTTTGGCCCTACACACATCGACCGTTTGACCCGCCGACCCACCGATCCACCCAGTCCATCCGCATCCTTATACAGGCATCTGTACAATCTATATTTATTGCCTTGCACAATTTTTAGCCACCTTTTTCTTTGTGCCGCTCAAGTGTTGCCTCAGCAGCTTGCGCCTACACTGACAGAAACATTTGATGCGGAATGTGTAGCTTATTTTGTATTTTAGAATATGTCAAAACACTTTTTGGACCCTTGAATCAAGTACAAAATACTCATTATAAGCATTTTCCTTGATCACGTTCTTGATCTGAGCATCTTGGGAATGCTTGGAAAAGCGTCTACACTTGAAAAAAAAGTGGTGTGGCATAGCATTTCATATGTTTTGCTTGTAGAATTTTATATGCAACATGTTCTTAATTGTATTAATTAAATTCATTAAATCTTCACAAAATTTCAAAAAGTTCAACTGAAAATTTAAAGTTTCAAATTAAAATTAAATATTTTAATTAAAGTTCAATACAGCTACAATTATTCAACATTTTCTATGAGACTTGCTTCAAATACAAACTATAAATGTTGTTCAGCGTAATCGAGTTTTGAATTTGAATTTTCGGTTTCCTTAATGAACCATTTTATTTTGCCAAGTGTAACCACTCCACCACCTCAAGCCTCGCCCCCGCATCACGGTGAATACTTTATTGAATTCCTTTTTTATCGGTCCGCACTCATCCGTCCATTTCGATAGCCATGTCGACTGCTGCGAGTCCATGTCGACTGGTCCAAGTCTGCTTCCGCGTCCGAGTCCGAGTCGGAATCCGAGCCAGACTCGTTTGTTAATATAAATTGACTGCCCTGTTCTCCGGCTCTTGTCACATTGAGTTATGAAATGAAATGAAATGCATGCGAATGGCGTCAAGGAGCTGTGGGATGGAGGATTGCGGTTGGGGGCATCCAGCATTCTCCGGCAATGTTGCACACACACTTTTACACTTTTAGACTTTTACATGGCAGTTCTCGCGCTTGATTGAGACAAATATTTGTACAACAATTTTTGCTTTCGCTCGGGTCAATGTTGCGGTCGCTCAGATCTATAAATTATTGAGGATTTATCGCCGAAGCTCACTCACATAAGTCAGCCAGTCTATATATATATATATATATATACGATATATTTTTGCCTGCGTTGGCATTGAAGCCGTTTGCCATTTTGATGGACTGCTTCAAACGAGCTCACGTTTCCTGGCCAGGTTAATATAATTGCTGTGCAAAGTGCTCGGAATTCTTGTTACCTCATCCACCCCCGCCTCCCCCGCCTCCTACTGCTCTGTCTCCTCCCTTGACGACATTGTTACCCTTGCCACTTGACGTTGACAATTGTGAGTAATGGCGCTCTCAAGCCGATAACTCACTTGAAAGACAGATTGAGAACGTAAGGGAAAAACTTGCTGAAAGTCAGTCAATGCATTTCTCTGAGCGCCTGCATATAAAAAGATGAAAATGATTTTGTAGACTTAGGATGTTGTCAGAGCAGCGCGAAGCGAGCAGCGCTGTGACAGATTTATTATGTGATAAGGGTTATGAGATAAGATAAATGCTACAAAATGATAAAGGGAGCAAAAAGCAAAACTTTTACAAAGAACTGCAAGCAAGCTGCATGAAGTAGTAATAAGTGCAGAGAGAAGGAAGGAGTAGTAGAAAGAAGTGAGAATTGAAAAGAGATAAGTTGAAAAACGATTAGAGCCACGTGCAGAGAAGTGAGAAGCTTGAGAAGATAATTCAAAGCTGCGAGAGAAACAAAATGAGAAGCTGGAAGCAAAGCGACACACAAATCCAATTAGATAAGTAAAAGAGAAGCTGAGAGAGAAGATAGAAGCGAGAAGATAGAAGCGAGAAGCTAGAATCGGAAAAAGATTTGACTGCTGATTGATTAGAATTGTAAACTGAAATCGATGACAAAGAAACTGCATATGAAATGGTTCACTTCTGGTAATTTTGTGTGCTGGCCAAGACACATTCAGTGCCATTTATGGGGAGTGGTTTGGCGCATAAAAACAACCCATTTGCATCACATGTGAGATTACAGAGTGAGAGACGCAAAAACGCTGTTTAACTTTGCCCCCACAGAAGCCGAAGCAGGAGCAGAGGCAGCATAAACAAGAGCCACCAAAATTGGCAGAACCAGGTTTTGGTTCTGCTTCTGGTTCTGCTTCTGGTTTTGATTTTGGTTATTATTCTGTATTCAGGTTATGGGTTTTTGGGTTTGGGTCGGGGTTTGCCAAATAGCCGCCAGTTGCGGTTGCCCCACCCGACTGCGGTGCTGCTGTGGCTCCGGTATCCAGTGATAAATAAATTAAAAGGCACACGTGAACCGGCAGCCAGCCCAAAAACTGCCCAGAGCTGAACGCAGCCTAATAAAGCTGACCACGCAGCGGGCAACACGAGGCGAGCCTGGGTCTGCGGACGCGGCTGCCACATGTGGTGGCCTCCATGCAACCGTCAAACTTACACACACACACACATCTGTGTGGAGCAGCAAACCAAAAAATAAAAGTAAAAAAAACAACTGCAAGAATGAAAAACCAGTGGCTTGTGGCCATGGTTAGGCCCGAAAAATCTGTGGAAACCAGACGAGGAGAGGCGGAGAGGAGAAAATAAGCACACGCACACACACGCACAGCCACGCACGCACACACGCACAACCACGCACACATACACACGGGCAGAGTCCCTAGCCAAATTGATAAAAAAGAAAACAAGTTCACAGCGTGGTGTGGGTGGTGAGGGGTTGCGGGCAGATTGTTGTGGTTGTTGTTCATCGACAGAATGTTTGGCGTGCTTTTATTTTTTCGCTAACAAGCTAACATTATGAGCTGAACGTAAAATGAAATATTAAATTTACGTCTTACAATGCTTGAATAATGTGCCAGAGAACATTTTACTACGTGCAACGAGCGAGTGCCACCAAAAAGTGCAGCGAAAGCAGCGAGAAGTTAGTCATTTAAAGGGCTTAATGATTATAATAAGGACACACATTATCAGCGAGAAGCAGAAGAAGCAAAAGAGAGAAGTGCAAGAAGTGCAGCCAGAATTGGAGAGAGAAGCTCAACGTAGACGAGAGCATTTTTGTAAACGAGAGAAGTGCAAGAGAGAAGCGCTGAAAAAGAATGTGAACGAGAAGCGTAAGTAAACTGAACGAGAAGAAACAACGATAAGTGAAGCAACAATGGCAGCGAGAAAGCAAACGGTGGAAATGAGAAGCGCAAGGTAAGCCAGAGAGAGAGAGAGAGAGACAGGAGTAAAAGAAATGAGAATAAGATCGAGAAGCGCAATGCCAGCGAGAATAAGATAGATAGGCAGAAAAGAAAAAGTAGCGAGAAGCCTAACATGAACGAGAGCAAGAAGTAAATGAAAGAAGTGGAAGAAGAGCAAGAAGTGACGTAAGCATAAGAGCAAGAAGAAGAAGCGAAAAACTTACAAGTGCAACAAAAACGTAAACCGAACAATGAGAAAATGTCACAGAAGCGAGAAGAGAAAGTAAATGAAAGAAAAGCATTGTGAACAGAAAACAATAAGTGAAAGGAAGAATTGAAAAAAGCAAAGCAAGAAGCAAAGCAAGAAGCAAGCAGCGAGAAGCTAACACAAAAATCTCAGCAATAATTTAAAAGAGAAATTTAACTTTAGCGCAAATTAGAAGTAAAAGAAAGAAGAACAATAACTTCTACAAGAATTGCGAATAGAAGCGAGAAGCATAACGTAATTAAGAAGCGAAGCGTGTAACTTAAACGTAGAGTTTACAGAACAGAACTGGTCTTAGTTAAAGCTTAGTAAAGTTACAATGTTTTCCTTGTGCTGGCTGGCTTAGCAAAGTAATCTCTTCCAGACAAATTGCAACCCAATTCAAAGGCGTACGTGCCACAGAAATTGCTACAGCTCTTTAGCTACATATTTGACCTGAGATCCCTTAAAGAGCATTTACAAGGGTAGAAGCAATGCTTGGCATAAAATTATTATTATTATTATTATTGATTGAGTGAGCTGAAGTCACATTTTACACACTTTTCATTTGGGTGTCACTCAACAGTCTCAAGAAGATTCTGTGTCACAAGGTTATTTAAAAATAGTATTTATGATGAGTGGCAAACAAGATGTCACTTGACTCACTGACAAACCACTTTGTACACAGAATGGCGAAGGAGTGCTTAATTCACAGCAAATGCTGATGTGGGCAATTTGGGGAAGAGTTCCTAATTTGTGTGTAGGTTCTGCGCTAACTAATGCGACACTTTTGTCGGCTGTGCAAATAGAATTATGGAAATACCAAAATTGTTGCCTGATGCGCTTGCCTTTGTTTAGATCTATCTGTTAAGCGGTTCAGTTCCATTTGACTCGGTTCGGTTCGGTGCGGTGCGGTGCGGTTTGGAGCGGTTTGATGTGGTTTGGGTTGTGTCTTGTCTGTGTTTCAGTCTGTTGCCCACGTTGCCAACACATAACTTGAGTGTGTGAAACACTTCCAGTGTGTGTGTGTGTGTGTGCTGTGTGTGTGTGTGCTGTGTGTGCAGTGTGTGCTTGCTGTGTGTGTGTTTACTTGTTGTGCGGAGTCCAAATTAGGTTTCATCTGTCAGTTTGCCTTTTTCGCTCTGTTTGCAAACTAATTTACCGTTAGTTATTGCGTTTGTGTGCGTGTATGTATCTATATATATATGTATATATATATATATATATATATATATATATATAAGTGCCTCTATATATTACTATCCGTATACAAATGTAGACCACACACTTGGAGAAAGACATGCTCTCAATTTGATGCCAAGATGCTCTCAAATTAAATTCGCACTAAAAATCGGTAAAGAATTTTTGTTTCGAATTTAGAAATAATTTCTAAATTTACGAAATTCATTTCTTAAAAGTAAAAAGTTGCATGGATTTAAGACTTTTCAGCAAAATTGTACGCAAAAACTGGGCAGAATTTGGAGTTTTTATTTGTATATTTTTGTAGGAATTAAACTCTACACTTGCAAAACCCATTAAAAAGTCGACTTTGTTATTTAGAAATTATAACCATCAAAGCCGTTCAAGCTCAAGCTCAAGCTGAAGCTCAAGCTGAAGTTTATGTACTTTTAGACAATCATTTTATTTGGTTTGGTTGTTTATTAGTCTACTTAAAAGATAATTACTTGTTGCACCCATTAGCCAAAGTGTTATGGTAGGTCATAAATATTTTCTTCGAGTGCAGCTTTCTTGGCTGGGACTTTGGGCATGCATATGCTGGCCATTTGTCTGCCACGCCTCGACCATAAATTATACGCTCTTGGTCCAGGCAACAAAACACGGCAAGATATGCTCAAAGATACACGCACGCACACATAGACAGAGAGAGAGAGATGGAGAGGGAGAGAGAGAGAGGGAAACAGAGAGAAAGTTGTCACTTATAAATGTGTAGTTATTTCCATTAAGTTGTTGTCATCACTCTGACATTCCTTTGAGTCTCATCTTTTGCCAGCTTCTCTTCCCTCCTCTGCTCTCCTTTTTGCTCTTCCCTTCATCTCCCTCTTTAGCTTTGCTTCACTTCTCTTCTCTTCTCTCGTCCACAGGGGCACTTGTCGAAAATGTTTTTGGTGGAGGTCACAGTTACACGAGCCTCTAGGTAATCTACGGCTCAAGCAGTGTGGCACTGTGGCAGTGTGTGTGGCAGTGTGTGTGGCAGTGTGTGTGTTGGAGGGTGTTTTACGTGTTGGTTTGAGTCAGTGTCTGCGTGCAGCTTTTGTGGGCAACCAACTTAATCACAAGTAAACGACGCCTTGCCATTCATTCGTGCCACCCTCGCCACGCCTCGTCCAGCCACGTCTTTCCGAAGAGTCCACCACTTACGTAGAAGCAAGCAAATCTGCAGCGTCAGCCATTCATTTGGTTAATGACATTGTGTGGTGGCCGCTGCGCCAAAAGTTACACAAACATAAACACAGATCTACACTCAGATAAAAAGTAGTATTGAAAATCACAAAAAAACAAAAAACAAAACATAAAAAAGCCCTTTTCATATGCTGCCAACATTGGGTCCTGGCGGGCTTTCGCTCCAGTCCTGCAAAATGAAATCTCCGAGGGGGCAAAAAGGGTATCATGAAGTTGTTCAAACCCTGCCAGCTGCCAGCAAGCTGCGTTAAGGTTGACTTTTTAAATATTGTTTGTAAGTGGAAAAATTAATTTTAAAAACTGAAAAACTGAAAAACTGAAAAATTCCAGCGAGTTTTTGTATTATTTTCTTAAACACAGAATAGAAAAGATTTATATTAATTGGATCGTTTCAGTTTGTGTTTTATATTTTACTCAATTTCCAAAGCTGGAAACTGCAAATGTAAAAAATAAATTCACGACTGCCAAACTGAGACCAAGTTTCTATTATTTTTACTATAACTTTCTAATTTTCAGCTACATTATTAAACGAATCTTTCCAATGATTCATGTACCTGTCAGCTATGAAAAGTTCAACTAGATGTGTTTGGCAAAGGATAGAAAATTGTATATTCATAGTTAACTAAAGACTTGTCAGTGGCCAGCTATTTCTGCAAGTGTAGACGGCGATTGGGAGTTCAGTGGCATATGCCATGTGCCAGGCAAGTGAGTATCTAACAGATAAATTTGCAGGCTGGCCAGAGCGCATAAACTTTTTGGCCAACACTGCTTTAAAGGCTGTGTGACATGTGTGTGGGGCGTGGTGTGCGGGGTGTGGGTTAGCACAACCCCTCCAGCCACACCACAAGCCACCGTGGTTTGGTGCACGAAACAAAGTCAGCAAACACTTTTGCATTCAGCGCTTTTCGCTGGTCGCTCGCTTGCCATGCTTGAATTATTTTAGCTGCAGCAGCGACATCAGTGCTTTTGTGCTAATGCAGCATGTGTCATGCCAACCACACCCCACACCCCACCACCTGCCAACCACCCACCACCCGCTAACCGCACCACATGTGCATGGCGACCACTTGGGAATCAGTACAGCAAAAACAAAAAAAAACATTACGAAAAATGAAAATGGAAATGAAAATGGAATATAAATTTGAAAAATTAAAAAAAATAATAAATACAATGAGCAAAAATATTGTGGAAATGTAACTAAATTAAATGTGGCTATGCACTGTGTAAATGTGTGTGTGTGTGTGTGAGAACAATACACACATTGTGTTGCTACAGACACATTTGCATACACTCGCTGTCAAAATAAACATTGCACCTCGCATTTGCAACACGAATTGAAAACAATTGGGTTTTGTGTGTTCCATTTACCAGTTTGTGGCACTCGTCAGTCAAATTGGCAGCCATTTACCGCTTAGTGTTCCATTTCAGTGTTCCCCCGTGGCACTTTCAATGTAAGATAAATAAATAAAACTGTTTAAGCCTCACCCAAATTCAATTCTTTTTAATTAATAGTGTCGAAACTTTAAAACTACCATTAATTAAACTTAAAATAAATAACTACAAAATATAAAAAATATATTAAATTATATATTAAGAATCACAAATGTTAAGTTTAGCAAAAGAAGCATGTCCAAGCTGAAACTTTCATTGAGTCCTCAACTTGGAATACTTCACTCAAATAATTATTGATTTAATTCTATCTTTTTATGTGCTGTTAAGTAACTTAAAAAACAGATTTGGAATAAAGAGAAGAAAAAGCAAGCTGGAACCAAATTGTAATCGAATTGGTTCGACTAAGAAATACCCTATGCATACTGCTAGTAGTTTCAACAAGTTCAACAAGTTTTGGTAATCAAAATCTGCGTTTCTTAGCTGATCTTAATGAGTTCTGAACAGTTTATCAATTACATAGTTGGCTATTATATATAAACTAATTAGAAGACAATATCCCCAAAATTGTGCATTTTATTGTTATCGAATACAAGCTTCATCTGCGTGTGGATTACGAGAACTTAAATACCAATTTTGAAAAAATATTGCATGGCAATAATGCACTCAGCGGACGATGCTTATTAGGAATATATTTATATGAATAAGATGGGTATGTGTTACGCTATATATTTGCCGCCAGTGTGCTTCCTTTGCCACTCTGCTCAATATTTGTGGACAGTATTGTTTTCAGTTCAGATCGTTGTGTGTGTGTGCAATGCGGTTAGCCAAGTGCGCTTTAGTGCCTTAATAATGGCTTAGCATTTACATACAATTACAGTCGACACACACACCCACACACACACAAACACACACACTCAAACACACACACACAAACACACACACACACACACATGTAAATAGGTGCGCTCTATGTGAATACAGATCGCATATGGAGCACTTTGATTCAATTTGCTTCAAGTTTCTGTCGCCCACACGAAAGTTGAGCCTAAGAAGGTTGCCACACACACACGCATACATACACACACATACACACACACACATGCACACACACACACACACACACACACACACACACACTGACTCAGTTTTTTACTAATGAGTTTGAAATGTGAAAAGCACTCGACGCTTTCGCTGCTGTCGTTGCTTTTTCCCACTTGGCACTTGATGCATTGCACTTCAACGGCGAATCTGAATCTAAATCTCAATCTGAATCTGAATCTGAAGGGTTTTCACTACTATTCCCTTCCCTATTTATTTTCTTTTTTTAAGCTGCTGTATTTAATGCACAGTGCATCGTTGACCCAATTCCGAAGATTTTCGGCATCTAACTAAAAAAAATATTTAAGCCGACCGCAAAATAAAAAAATATCTGAATAACTTTTAGCAAGTCAACATTTTAAATGCCCCAATTGCATAAACATGAAAATGGATCACAGCTGAATAGAGTTGGCAAAGTATTTTGTAAAATTTCACTAAAAATCAACTAACTATGACAGATCTATGATTTGATGATTATTTATCCAAATGGGAGCATTATCCCTTAACTCTTGAGATAACTTGGCAAACAAGCAAATCTTTAATCTTTCGCCCGATTGTTGCTGTGGCAGCTTTAGGATATAGCGATTCAATCGGGCCACCTTCGACAAATATGCATAAGCAAAAATATAAAAACCAAGTTCAGCGAATAACTCGAATTGTGGCCTTTCCAGTCTCCGTCCGTGCCCCGTTTCATGAAGCTTTAAAAAAAAAATGATGGTGAAGCACCTACAGAGCACAGAATGTCCAAGAGTGCCTCACAAATGTGGCAAGCCGCAGCAAATGAGTTGAGTTGCAAATTTTGCACCAGTTTCGTTTGAGCGATTTAAATAGAAGAATATAAATGGAAACTGAAGCCCCACAGCGTCATTTATAACTGGCCAAAATGAGACAAGCGGAGAGCGAGAGAGGAAGAGAGGGAGACATAGAGCTATAGAAAGAGACAGAAAGAGAGAAAGAGAGAGCGAGAAAGGGAGAGAGAGAGGGAGAGGCAGTGATAATCATGCACCAAGCATGTAAACGAAGATGAAAATCAAATTAAATTATGTGAACAGAGTGCACAAGTGTGTGTGTGTGTGTGTGTGTGTGTGTGTGTGTGTGTGTATGTGTGTAGTAGTAGTAGTAGTTTATCCTGAGGAATATCCTGGGAATACCCTGCAGCTATAGAGTATTCAAGCACCTTTTGTCAAGTCGCCTCGGTTCTTTCTTCTGATTACTGAATACTGATTTGAAGGAACTTAGTTTAAGATTAAGATTCTTAATTGTGCACTTTCTTTATTACATATCTCTCGTTGCTGTTGACTATCAAACAAATACATTTGTTTCTGCCGGAATACACACCGAAAATCATTGAAGCGGAATTCCCAAATCGGGCGAGAGGAGATAATGGATTGGTCGCGAAGTCAACTCATTGAAAGTCTCTTCCCATGAGAACTTGCCAGACTTTTGGGTGTACGCTTCTTGGGCACTGGGAGGCTGAGATGTTTTCATTTTGTCGACCCCCACCCCCTGCCCAGGTCCCAGTCTGGAAGTCTCAAAACATACAAATTGTTGCATAATTTCCTTGGATTTTTCACCGCTCGCGCAGAGTGTGTCTTACGCTCAGAAAAGAAAATCACACTTAATTTTTGACAATCACCATAAAAAGAAAATGGCCCTGAAAATGAGTACAAGTTTTCTGGTTTGTAGAAATATTTTTTAAATATACGAGAAAAACACTCTTTTATTTTTAATGTTTTCAATTATTAAGCAATGCATTTTTAAGAAAACGAATTTAAAACTCCCTTTTCCTAAAAGGATTCGATTTAAGTTGTTTTTGCAGGGCCACCTTCAATTTTAGAAAGAAAAAAAACTTGCTGAATAATATAAATAGTAAATAACAAGTTCATTTTGACACCAAAATGTAAGCACTCTAAGAAATACACACTTTCGCATCATTATGTGATATATTTCCCCTTTTGGACTGAGTGCTTCTTGGTATAAATATTTGCATAAGTTCCTCAAGCCATATTCAGATTGGCATTTGCCATAGCTTTTCTTATTAGGGTGCTTGCTGACTCAGTTATATATAAAGGACATATTTAACAAGTTGTTGGATTGGGATAAGGATTGAGGCTGACGCGTGAAGGAGCCGCAAAATTTAATCAAGCAAAAATCAATTTCAAATAGATTCACTTTGCACGCTAATTGATGTGCCGTCGGCAAAATGAACGAATATTTGCCAACTGGCAAACAGCTAACAGAAAGCAGCTAATTAAACACTTTTGGCCCCATCAGACAGACAGGCAGATGGCCAAAATGCCAGTTGAGAGTTGCTAGCTGTTAGCTGTTAGCTGTTAACTGTTAGCTGCTTGCTGTTAATTGTTAGCTGAGCTCTTGGCTCTTGCCTCTTTGCTTTTGGCTGCTGCCCTGGCATCTTTAGAGCACATTTAAGGACATGAGGCAAATTGCTTGGCAACGCCATTTTCACACTTTCCCTTTGATGCCACTCGCCCCTCCCACCGGCCTCCCCAGAGCAAAGTTGTGGGCGGGAATTATATTAAGCTGTAAGACTACTAACAACATTTAATTACAACACAATGTTGCAAATTAATTGGCCACATTTTGTGGTCCTGCCTATAATCAAATATAAATATGCGCACATTTGTAATTTAACTCGAACAAATTGAGCTGCCTGAAACGAAAATGATGTTTGTACTCAGCATTGGAAGTAGCGAAAGGGCTGCAAAACTTTTTGTGTAACAGCACTTGAGAACAGCTCGCAATACCCTGTAAAATACTTAAGCACTTAAACTGTTAATCAACGATATATCGATTGAATATATATTTGCAAGCATTGCGCTATCTTGTTGATATCGCAAATCGATTTATATTGTGCAGGCTCGATAACTGATCGATGATCGATCGGAGCAGATCAAGCTGATCAAGAATATATATGGGGTCAGATATGCCTGTTACACACTTCGAATGCGTCCAGGGTATATATGGAAACCATTGCTTTTCAAAATTCAGTTCACTTTCGAGAAAGTTATGGCTGTGAAAACGCGATTGGTGCCGAAATGAATTCAACAATTTCTCAACGCACTTTGCGAACCCATCAACAAAAAAAAAAAAAAGAATTGGTTGAAGTGCTGCCAACATTTTTCGCACTTTTCGTTGAATAAACAAAATGGTTTTGCGTGAAACACAAATATTTTTGTTTGTATCTTCTCGCTGTTTCAAGGACGAGAACATTAAAGTAAACATAATATTCTATTAGCAGATAGGTTGTCGAGGATTAGATACCCTTGCAAAGCGGAGACAACCAAGCGATTGTTCCCATATATATATATATATACATATATATACATATATACTTGAAAAGAATGAAGAAAATGAGAATGTAACTCATGAGTTTTATTGAGATATTATAAGTAAAAATATTATATATCATAATTAGTAGATTGTTAATACGGATCAAGAAAATGTTTACCTCGATAGGACTTGGGTAAACCGCTTCGAAAAGATACCTGGCTTGTCAACTTAAATGAACTTTGACAGGAGGCTTACAAAACACACACATGTGCGCCGTCTATCATAATAATAATAAGCTCTATTAAGCTGACAGAAGTTGTGAGTATGACCAGATGAAAGTATGATTACGCATCTAGCTTGACGGCACATTAAACACTCATAATTCCCAGGCGGAGGGGCAGCCAGAGGGTTGAGCAGCAGCAGCATCATCTATGTAACTTGTCACCTGGCCTTGTCCCAGTTAAGTGGTTTCCCTGAGCTCCAACTCAATCCAACTACTAAGCTGCTGGCAGCAGCAGCGCCAGCAGGAGCAACAACTTTCTTTGAGTTGCCTCGCATCGATTTCTATGTCGAAATGAGACCAAAATTCAACGAAGCAATTTTTTTTATTTTATTTGTTTTTGTTCTTGTTTTTGTTTTCTTCTTTTGACAACACTTTGGTTCAGCGCACTTAAAGTGACAGTCACGCCACACCTTCTCTGGGCTGCACTGAGCCAAATTTGTGTACCATATTTACACACATACTTCTATGCATAGTTGGTTATATTTGAATGTAACTATTTGTGTATAACTTCAATGCACTCAGTTATATACTTTAATATATCTGTAATTCCATTGGGATTCACAGCATTTGTTCAATCGGCTGAGAAACTTGAATCTGATTGAATCTGACACCAAGTAAAATAGTTCTTGATTTGTGAAATATTTACATGAAATATTTAAAGTAGCAAAAAAAAATAGTTTTTTTCTTAAATCAACCTTTTCAATTCTTTTGCGCACTTTCATTATGCGTAATTATCCTTCTTCGGATACAACTTGTTTCCCGACTAAGGCGACACAATCTGCTCTGATGTGCCGCTTGAGGATTCTCAATCCCATTTTCACAGAATCGACAGTTTCCCGTTACAGACTATTTGTAGCTTAGCTCAAGTCTCAAGAGACAGGTAAATATTCCAAGTTGAGACATGTTGGCCAAGTAGTCTTGACGAATTACGATACTCATAATTTTACTTTGTTTTCGTACTTCACTCCAAAAATAATACAAATTGTAATTCACCAAAATTCCAAATAAAATACTTTTCTCAACAACAATAAATTGTGCTGTAAACGTTTTTAATTCAGATTATTTTTTAAGTTGTAACTAAACAAAAGAATTTATTTCTTTTTTGCTGTGTAAACACCTATGTTGTTCTATGTGTGTGTGTGTGTGTGTGATTGGTTGGCAAAAAGTGACTGGCGCTTAATAAAGCTACACGAAGCGGAAATGAGCATGTAATGTTAACGGAAATGCGTTCAACGCCATCTTGCGCCAAATGAAATTCGTGTGGAACACGACCAGGCAGACTTCGACAGACTTCAACAGACGGACAGACGGACAAACAGATAGACAGACAGACGCTTTCAAACTGCAGTTTGCAGCATGCAACATAATATGGTATATATATGTATATATATATATACATATATATATATATATAATTGGCTTAGCCTATTTCAGCATATCCCAGAGCAGCACGGTAAAGTGTTAAACAGTGTTGCCAACGAACGAAGCTTGACAACAACACCAAAAATAAATAAAATCAAATAACATACAAAATAAATCGAGGGAAACGAGTGGGAGCATTACAGTCAGGCTTAACCGACTGCAGAATACACTGCTAACAATACCATTTGAGTTACCAGAAGAGCAGGCAAATAATTGAATTGAATAATTAATTAATGAATGAAAGCAGTTTTCATATTTGATCAGAGTAGCAAAATATATATGCCGATCTTTAGCGGATCAATGTCCAAATTGGGGAACTCTAGCTTTCAAATTGTGTGAGATAAATGTGGTTGTTATCGACTTACACTTATCGATGTTATCGACTTGAAATGCGAACAATACTAACACTTTAACTGATCCCCGATTTCAAGTCCTTACAAGGGCAATATACCCTTCTACCTACGATAAACAGAGTATACCAATGAAATCAAATAAAATATTTAATAAAACTGATCAATTTGACTGCGTTACAAATTGATAACTAAAATGCAAATACCCAAAAACGCATCTAAGCGAACCGAAACGGTATGGAATGAAACGGAATGGCTTGGAAATGGAATGGGAAGTGGTCCACTCAAGGGAATTCCCCCAAATAAAGTGGAATGTGCCACGGAAAAGAAGAGTAGAAAAAAGCAAGGGATAAACTACGATAGATAGATGCTTATAGATATATGTACATGTGTATGTACACACACATGTACAGGACTAGTTGCCGAAACGGGATACTCACACACACACACACACACACACGCACACAGTCTCGTACATCATTGGTTATTTATTGGTTTCCACTAAATAAATCGACTCGAAATTGGCAAACGTCGCAAAATGGACATTATTGGCCTCCATATTGCTGCCCCACCACGTTCCACGTTGCACGTTGCAAGCTCAGACTTTTAGCTCTCGCTCTCCTCTCACTCTCACTCTCCGTCTCTGTCTCTCTTGTTGAGAACTGGAGCACATTGTACTCCGAACACGTTCAACTAAATCAAAATGACTCTGTCGACACGAGATCCACAAACTTTAACCCAAATCCTGCATAAAAAAAAAAAAAAAAAAAACAAATAGAAAAAGGAACTTGAGCGAAATATTGTCAAGTTTTGTTGCACGGACACATGTTTAAGTTCAGTTATTTATTTAGTCAACTTTTCACTTGGCACAGTGGACTCAACTCCCGAAAATATCAACCAATAAATTGAGCTCAAATTACAGGCAGCATTCCAAAGAAAAATGACATTTTCCTCTACACATGATATCAATCGAAGGATTGATTTTAACAATTTTAGCTGCCAAATTAGGTCAAATTCTAATTGCATTTCATAGATTGGACTGACTTCATTAGTTGTGTGTCAAATGCAAATCGGAACTGAGAATTAAGCAGGCTTGAAGCAACTGTACCCGGAACCTATGCAAACAAAAGCATCTTTCAAAGCAGCAGAGTTGCATGCATGATTTGAACTGATATTATTAATTACAACCCCTTGTAACGGTACACAAGCTGTATCGTTAGGCACCTTTCCACATTCTTTATCAGGGCCCAAGCAGGAATCGGAACTTAAATTCGATTTGATAAAGTAAAGTAAAGCATAGTTTGTGGTTAACTTTTGCGTGCATCGGAAGCTATGTGAATTGAGTTATTGAAACAAGTTAGAATTCTCAAGTCAGGACAGCTCGACTGGTGAATACCCTGTAGACTTGCCGACAGTAGTTTACTCAATATGAAAACATACATTTTAAGTTGGCAAAATCTGCGTTTCTTTTGCGATCCTTTTGACAATTGTGCAGCTGTTTATTAATATGATTAGAATTGCTTATAGATTTGTATCGATAGCCGATTACTCGATAAAAATCTTGCATGATCTGTTTGTGGTACGTGAGAAGTTACAAGCACTTTTATTACTGATCTGGAATATATATAGTTAATGGGTTTACTGTTGCTTCCTTCTCAAGCAGCATTTCAGCAACCCATTTTGGCCGACAAAATTATACCCGATTTACACATTAATTAGTGGGTACAATTCGTGGGACATTTATGCATGTTGCTCGTGCCTCTTCCATTAATTATCATTGCCAAAGTCTGTTGAAAGTATTTATTTGTGGCCAGAACATTAACACACCCATTAACTATAAACTGAAACTGAAACTGAAACTGGCATTGAAACTGAAACTGAAACTGACACTGATACTGAAAGCTTAAGCACGTTTTGGCATTGTTCTCGATTATGCCACAAAAAGTGACCATTTTGGCCATTGTGGCTAACCAGAAGGTTAAGTAGAACACAGAGCAGAGCAGAACAGAGCAGAACATGCACAAATCGATGTGCGAGTATTAGCCAAGTGGGTGGCAGTCTATTTGCTGGCCTATTGATTGCCGGCCAACAGCTGCTTTGAGTGCTTTGGGCCAACAGGGCCCACTATGCCTCATTAGCCAAATAAAATGTGGTTGCTCATTTTTTTCGGTCGTAATTCGTTTGATTGTCGGCTGATTGCAGCCGGCAGAAAAATACTTTTGCATCTGCCTCTCATCTCTAATCTCTTCGCCTATTTTTTGCCACTGCTGTGTGCGGTGTGCTGTGTGCGCTTGTCCCCAATGATTTTGGGGGACAGCCGATTATTAGACAGCATTTACCGATGTCACGTGAAGTTATCCCTGCCCCCTGGCCAAACTGGCTATGAGCTGGCAAAAATTGAGAATGTTGTTTGCTGCTCGACTCTCGACTGCCAAGGGATTTGGCTTTGACAGGCGAACACACAGCCGATGCGAACGATAAGAATGGCAATAACTTTAAAAGTCGCTGCGGGCTGCCATTTAGACCCCCCCCCCCTCCACCGAAACACCCCCGACCACCCTACACCCTACACCCTACTCCCTACCCCGTACCCCGTACCACTCCCCTTTACATCACCTTTTTTGTGCCATGCCCATGCGGACAAGTTTTAGGTGTCTCTGCGTGTGTCTCTGAGTGTCTCTGAGTGTATCTATGTGTGTGTCTCTGAGTGTGTGTGTACACGCAGAAAACAAGAATATCAATTCAGAATGAGCTAGTTTTACTCTTCAAGCAAAGCTGAATTTCATTTGCAATTTCGGCTCAGAATTTCAATCGCTCATCTGATGAAATGCAATAAGAATTTTACTAAATCTAACAACTCAACAAGTGCGGCAAGTCAGGCCTTGTTATTATTGATTGAATAAATAATAATTATAATAATTATTGAAAAAGTCACTTTCCACTGGCTCTGCTCAAAAATGTTGAATTTCTGTTTCAGTTCCGTTTGTGTTAATTCGATACTTTCTTCAAATCGATCCGCGAACCGAGGTAAAAAGTAAACTTTATCAGTCGATTTTTTACCGGTCTTTAATTTTTGGTGTTTTTTGTATAATGTGCAGCATCATTTCTGCGAGTGTAGGCACATTTTTCGAAAATCATTTGCCATTATGCTTGTGTTTTGGCATTAGTCACTGTCCGTCCTGCAGGAGCAGCTTACACACATAACGAGAAAAGGTCCTGCCACGATAAGCCATGTTAAACAAGGCACAAAAAGAAAGAAAAACACACACAGAGAGAGCGAGAGAGAGAGAGAGGGAGAGAGACACAGAGACACGGAGTAATAGAATCAAAAATATCATCGCATCATTTGCGGGCTTAATTTTTAGTGAAGTGATTTTTGGGCATCGCAAACAACCGGTAAACCTTCAACCTTAAACCGTAAACCGTTAAATGTCAACTCTGTAAGAAGAAGAGTTCAGTCTCGGGGGAACAGTGGAATTGAAACAAACGAATAAACTATTCGCAAAAATCCAACTCATCGAAAAAAAAGAAAAAAAAACACAACTACACAAAACTAGTCGGAAAGCAATTTTTGGGGCAGCTCGACTGCTAGATGCCCTGTAATCAGAAAGTAATTGGCGCAACATGAAAATATGTTTTTGATAACAAAATCCGATCGGCAATAAATAGATTTTCCATATATATGAACAAAAGAAAGCTTTATTTTAACAAATGTCCATTTTATGGCTATCGAAAATCGATTATCGATTAGTTATCGGTAACATAAAGCTAACTTTATTTAGTATTCCAAATTTTCTACTTTCAAGCTCGACTAGTTTAATTTGCGATTGTGATCAAGAATATATATATTATATGCCTTGTAAGTTGGTACTGCTTCTTGCTACTTCCGTCGATTGCTTTTGCACAACTTCGTTGCAACATTTTGCAGCCATTTTTCATTTTCAGTTTTTGTTTTCGTTTTTCTTGGATTTGTAGTTGTCTAATAAAATAGTAAATGCTCTTCACATAAAAGTGAAACAATTCTTAAAGTGATTTTGTCTACACTTAAAACTGATGCACTTGCAATCCTTTCATTTATTTAAATGCCAAATACCCCCAAGCTGCTGAGCTGGTGAGCTGCACTCTTATCTTTTTGTCCAGTTATGCAGTTAAAATTGCCATCATAATCAAATGAAATTTGATGCAGGGAAAGAAAAACAAAAAAGTGATTTGGGTTTTCATCTCAATTTCGGTTGTGTGGGAAAATAAATGAATTCCAGTTACGGCAACTGTTCAATCAACCGTAAATCTTTGGCAACAGTCTCAGCTGTCACACAGTGCCCAATGGGGGAGGGGTTGGGGTAGTGGTAGTGTACGAAGAACGTACACACCCTCGCCCCATCCCCGCTGCCACGGCAACGAACTTTAACGGGGATTTGCGCCAAAACCAGCTTAGCGTCAGTCCAAACAAAAACCATTTTGCAAACAACAAAAACAACAACAACAATTAAGAGTGCTATCGTCGAGCAAAGCAATGCGCGACCATATGATGCCCTGCATCGAACATGTTCGATCAACGTTAAGCGCAATCGGCAGTCTAGTCTTCGTACCAGTTCGCCACACGAATCGGACTCGGGTTGCGGTTCGAGATCGGTGTCGGTGTTTGTCGCAGCGCTGTCGGCACACGTGCACTACAAAGTCTTCGTGTGACTTCGTGTCTTTTGTGTGCATGTGCGTGCTAACGTTCGCTCTGTGCTAAACAGCCAATCAGCACGCGAATACAAGCCGATCACACAAGAATTAAGAGTGCATGTTCGGGTGCCTCTCTCTGCTGTATTTGTATGTATGTACGATCTATATATGTATGTGTGTTTGTACTTTTGCTTGTTGCTTGAAAATAGATTTCATCAATGCTGAAGGAGGAACAGAGAAAGATGGGGAAAAATGGAAATGGCAAAACCGATTCGGTTACTCATGTATATTTACATACAGACATGCCTGTGGCATACCGTGGCTACAGGGTATGACAAGTAGAAGTAAGAAGAATTGACGCGGGTCATGCAGCGCACAACAACTGCAGCTGGGCACACCGAAACAACAACAACAGCAGCAACAGCAGCAGCAAGAAAAAGAAGGAGAAATGGAAGAGAAACAAAACTAAAGCATAAACAAAGGCTGGTCACAAAAAAACTTGACTCAACAGCTAAACGCGCTCGTAAAGCTTTCAATTAAAATTAATACAAATTTACGCGAATTAAATAAACACAGCAACAAGCGGCAACAGCAGCAGCAGCTAAAACAAAGGTGAATGGGTGGGCGTAGTAGGGCGTGGCAAAACGTAAAGGTACAAAGAATATATAATAAACATGTAGAACGTGTGGCGGAAATCGACTGAATGAGTGAATGACTGAATGACTGAATGGGCGAGTGAGCCACATCTGCCTACGAGGCCAATAAGAGGGTTAGCTTTTAACTTGGCTCACAACACACAAGGTGACCCAATGCCACCTCATTATATAACAGTACATGCATATATGTATCAAACATATATATTTATATATATTTATATACATACATATACATAACTGCACATGTGCCTTGAGCCGAAATTAAATTGAGATTCTGGTTTCATTTGCTACTTATTAAAACGGCTAACGGTTAAAAGGGGTTAAGAATCGGCTTGAAAACACAGCTAGAAAGTTTTGGCTAATATAGAATACCAGTTGCGCCTCCGATTATGGTTTGATTTGAAACTAGCCAGTTGATAATTTGTATTTTTTGAGGAAATAAACAAAATTAAATCGACTTACTCGATTTATATGCTTTCAATAGACCCAAGCAGCAATCTGTAAACTGGCAACAAGTCAATTGTCAAAAATCGTCTCGTCTTCAAACGAGGCAACCACAAGACGCGTGCCACTATGCAAACTGCAAAATCGGGAATTAGTTCGTCAAATAGCCACCAAAGAACTGATTGACGTCAAGCTGACGACCAAGGCTCGTGTGGGGACACCCTGGAAGCAGCAGCCGCTGAGCACAGCAAATGGGGCAGCAAAAGCAGGTATGCTGCGGCTGCGGCTGCGCTCCAATTCGATACGAACTGGCGCCATTGGCACAAGTGCAGCAGCAAGCCTGCAGCAGCCGCAACAACAGCAGCAGCAGCAGCCAAACGGTGGCAATACCCTGCTCCGCGAGGACAGCCACTTGACGTTGACAAAGCCTAATGTGGCCCCAGCTCCAACTCCAGTTGCAGTTGCAGTTGCAGTCAAGAAGGCGACTAACGCTCCCCTTCAGCTGAGGCTGCCAAAGTTGCGCCCCCGCCCAAGTTGAGGGCCATTTTCAACAACTGCGAGTCGAACAAGTTCCACAAGATTAAAGGAAAAAGAAAAAAACACACAAATTTAAAAGATTTCAAAATAAAAAAATTATTGATAATTGAATTAATATTAACGAAATTCAAACTTGGCAGGTTTAATAAGAAGAGCGCGCACTGTAATTTTAAATACTTGGCACCTCCCTCCCCCAATTCCCCAAACCCCCCTATCCACTTTCCATTAAACACTTGACACAATTGAAAATTATTGATTTGAATACAGAAAACAGAAAACGAGTGTTTTAATTGATATTTAAAATGCATTCGTGCAACTCTTAATGGACAATCGCAGTAAGGACACTTAATTGTATATTAATCTAGAAATATGCAGATACATATATATATATATATATATATATATATATATATATGTATCTATGTAACTAAATGGGTATATTAACATGACCAGCGAGTGGATTCAATTAATTGAATTGTTTGCCGCGCCTCCTCAAATACAAACAGAGACAGGGGGATAGGGCGGCGGAGGGGGGTATGTGTGGGTGTGGTTGTGGGGAGGCAGGCAGAATAAACAAAAGCCAAGTTAAGCCAGGGCAATCGACGATGCACACAGCGAAAAATCGCAAACAACAGGAAGCAACTTGCTGGCAAGCAGCTTAATAGGAGAACAACGAGCAGCGTGCCCGACTAGACGAATACCCTGTAATAATAAGTTAATTGCTACAATGTAATTGTTATGAGTCAAAACAACGTTTTCCCAATTTTTGTTTGCTTAACAACAATTGATAAATATCGATTTTGTGTGCCGTTTTCAAAATCAATATGTATCGATTATGATCGATATGTATCGGTACCAAACGCGAAAAAAGTTACTGGTAAATAAATTAAACTTACATTTGTGCAGGAAATGCAATGACTTCCAAAATAAGTCCTGGTTTGATGGGGTCAAGTACCTTCAAGTACCTTAGCAGTACCACGCCCTACCACGCAATAATCCAAAGTTACCAAAATGCAAAATGGACCTTCATTAAGACTTAAATTTGCCCCACAAAACATCTCAAAGATACCCCGATAAACTGTCTGGTCTAACTTGGAACTCAATTTATCAGATAATAGATAAAGATGACTTGATTTTTGGGATCCTCCAATGAAATTCAACAAATTAGTTGGGAATAGCCTCAATCCAATTTTTTTAAGCAGAAAAAAAAAGCTAACTGCTTAATTATAATCGTATCTGATTTTTTTTTATTGATTTTTCATTAGAAAATAAATGAGTACATGAACGAAATGTGTCAAAGCCTAAGAAAAAAACAGGCTAAAGCCCGTCGAGAGAATTTGAGGAGAAACATGATAGGCATAAAACAAGGTTTTAAGTTAACAACATCAAAGTTTCTCTTCCAATCTTTATGCAACTTTTACAGTTAATCAATAATGTGTTGGTGTATATGATTTATCAATTGAAAGACAGTACGATTTGTATCGATAATTATCGATAAAATGAAATTCACTTTTATTTCAAATTGCATAGTCTCCTGTTCTTACATAGGCTTGTTCAAACAGGCAGACATGACATGAAATCGACTTCTGATCAAGAATATATATGCCTTATGGGTACGAAGATGCTTCCTTCTACGTGTTACATGCTCAAGCACAACTTCATTATACCCCTGAGCCCCGACAAAAAAAAAAGGAATAACAAAAGCAAGAAAACGAAAATGAACCACAAAAACAGTCAAATAAAAGTGAAAGTGGCAAAAGCAAAACCAAAAACGAATAGCGAATAGCGAAAAGCTAAAAGCAAACGAAGCGTCTGTGATTTTGATTTAGTTGACGTTGAACAGTTTTGCCATGTTTATTATCTGTATGGAGGACTTTGGCTGACATGACAGATACAACTACAAATACAGCAAATACCACAAATACTTCAAGGAGTATTGACGAGTAGACACTAATCAGACGAATGCTTTCTCAACTGGTGGCCAGAATTGGCCAACGACACTATTAAATTTTTTAATGGCGTCGCGTATATTTATATATATATCTATTATATACACTATTCATTCGATTTGTTCGTCGCAAGTTGAGCAAGTGGGGGATGCCATCAACAAATCAGTAATGCTTCTGTTGTGTGACTTCAATTTTGAGTACTTGAATACATTGAATACATTCGAGAACTTGTCGAATTATATATGTAGTTATCGATAACATATCGATAAGCAAGACATGTTTGTTTGTGTGTAAATAATAATAATTAAATAAAGTTGTGAATTATCACAGTTATCGAGCACAGCTATCAATCGAGTATTATCGATATAATATTGATGACATTACGTGTTCAAGTTCAAAATCAAGTTGACGCTTTAGCTTGATATGTGCATAATTATCGATAAATCGTCGATGCACCGTAAGCTGAGCTTGTTGGAAAATAGGAATTGTTGCTGTTGCGGCTGCTGTTGCTATTGCTCGTACAAATGCCACATGTGTATTAGATCTATGAACAAAAAATCCACACACACAAACACACACACAGTCACACACACACCTGGCAGTGATTTGGTTTTGCTTGCTTTTTGAAGTCGAAGGAAGGACACATTTGTAGGTTATATTGATTTTTAATACACGTCTTTGTTGGCAAGCGACGCGAACCAAGACGGAGCCAACTGCCAACTACTTGCAGCTTACTCAGCTCCTTCAGAGTGTGGGCGTGCCTCTGGGTGCCTCTGTGTGAGTGTATTTTTAATGCTTGTAAAAAGAATGAAAAAGATACAAGCAAACAAGGAAGCATGTCACAAACACAGGGAAACATACACACACCCACACCAACCCACACACACACACACACGGAGAGACCCATCGAGTTGCGATAACTTAATGCCACACGCATGCCTCTGCATATTATATTGTCAAATGCGGCGTATGCGTTACTCTTGCCTGTCTGCGTAATGAAGGCAGCAGCCGCTACAAATGAGTGAACGAATGAATGCACAGAGCAGAGAGTTCAATACAAACTTGTGATCGGGCGCTGCTTTAAAGAGATCGGCCAATGCACCAGTTGAAGAGCGAGCGCAAGCTGGCAGTTGCAGTCGAAGAGTTTTGTGTATTAAATTGTCTTTTACTTTAAAGAGATTGCAAAGCTTAAGAAAGAGCGCAAGCAAAACGGAAAAACAACGCTTGGCTTGCTCTCCAAGTGACCGTCCTCACGACTAAGCAGTGTTTAATTAAGAAAGAAAGAAAGAAAGTTGAAATCAAACTAACGCTCTGGCGCTGGTTTAAAGAGAGCAAGCGCAAGTTGGATGTTGCCATCAAAGAGTTATGAATTGAATTGGGACTCCGCTTAAAGGATATCGCTCTTAGGCTTGCAGTTAAAGAGAAGAGCAGCAGATAACACTTTTTTTGCTCTGTTTCTCTCTCTCTCCCTCTCTCTCTCTCTCTCTCTTTCTCATCATGATCTAGCTAACTAATAACAAGAGTTAAGTAAGAAATTTACGAGCGATGATAAGCATCACTGTATTGTGTTGCTGACGAAGAGAGTCGAGCTCTCTGAGCTTTCTTTTTGTGTTCTCTTAATGTATGACAATGGAGGGATTGTCGCTTGTACTTACGATTTGCATAGGCGATCCGCGGACGCATCAGCATCGTCAACAGCAGCAGCAATAGCATTGCATTAACAGGCACCAGCTGCCTTGATGTAAATGCCTCGGTTGGTGCTTGTTGTTTATGCTGTTGTTGTTGTTGCTGCGACTGCGACTGCTGCTGTTGTTGCTTCTCCTGCTGCTGTTTCTTCTTCTTCTCCCTATGTTGTTGTTGCCGACGTCGTTGTTCTTGTTGCTGGTCGACGTCAGCCATTTGGCATTTGCCTGGCAGATGATTACTGATTTTCAGCTCCGGCATTTTCGCTTCTCTCTCTTTCTCTTTTCTTCTTGTTTCTTTGTTTTATTTTTTTGAACTCAACGGCTTATCGTTTAACGGTTTAAAGCGCCGGTTTATTATCTTTAGACTGTAAGCTGTTATTTCGAATTTTATTGCTGTTGTTGTTGCTGCTGATTGTTAGATTTTAAAGTTAGTTGTCTTTTGACAACAATTTAATGTTGCATACTTTGCAGTGCTGGCAATTTAACGACTTGTTTCTCATGCATAAAAATATCTTTTATGGCCTTAAACCTCGCCATCTGAATTGAGTTACTTTAAAAAGTTTAACAAAGAAATACCCAAATACATCTATATATATATATATATATATATATATATATTAGTGTGTGTGAGTGCAGCAAATCGCAACTCATTTAATGACCAGCAACCATCGTCGCACTCTATCCAAATATATCCTTCTCTATCGCAGTCTCTCACTTGACACACATTTTCCATCACTGTGTCAATCAGTCAGCCAATCAGTCACTCAATCAGTTCGCTTGTCAGTCGCTCTGTGGTGCATTTTGACTGTGTGATGGACCCAAAGGACCCAAAACAAATACAATTAACCCGTTATACGCTTGTTATACAGTTGCCTATATCTAAAAATAGTTATGTGTATACATATATATTTACATACATCTACGAAAATATATATATTTATTTTTATGTATAGATTATATGTAAGCACATTCTTAATGAGCATTAAAATGATCTATATAAAAATGTCCGTCTGTTTTTAGGCAAATTGTCCCTTCATTTTTTGTCAGTTTTATTAAACTTGGCAAATATGGCTGCCAAAGGAAAACCCAATCGGTTCTTAAGTTTATAGTGAAATTTAGATATCGGCAGTTTGACTGCGTTTTGCAAGTCTCAGATCTATTTTACTATTATTATGTATTTTCTAATTTATAGATATAGAATTAAAGAGCAAATATGCTAATACTAAAATTATACTAATAATATATATGTATATATAATATCTAAGATCTCTGAGGCTATCAGAAATATGACTTAGACTTTGAGAACCTTCCAAGACTGAAACTAAAATTAAATAAATAAAATAATAATAATAATTAATAAAAAAATTAAAAACAAAATATAATAAATGCACTTGCAAAACAAATGCGGCCAGTTTCTCTATGATATTCTCTATTCTCTTTTGCGAATCATAATTTTGATTACTTTGGCTAAGCGATTAGTGTCAGGCCACCTGGCATTATATGTATTTATAATTTATTTTATTTTTTCTTGTTTCTGGTTGTGGTTGATAAGCAAAATTGAAAGCAAATTAAAATGCAATTTCTGAAGGTTTTTGTTTTGAGCCAACTTTTGTGTTTGTTTGTGTGAAGAAGGCGCCGCTAAACGAAATACTTTCTCAAGTACTTAAATTTGAAGCAAAACTTGGCAAACTTTCTGTGCGTGGTGTTGGCTGTGAATGCAATTTCCATTTACTTCTCTCTTCTCCTTTTTTTTCGAGATGCCAAATGCGGAAAATGCGAAATTTTACAAGTTCAGATATTCGAGACACTCGAGACACGGCTCAAGTTCAATTTGCGATAACGAAAATGACTCTTAGTAGAGCATCTATCTAATATTTCCTGTAATTAAGAGCCAAATGTCTTCATGGAAAAACATGCAGTTGGCAAAAAAAAATTGTTTGTATTATTCTGCAATTTGAAAAACAAAAAACCAAACTTAAAAATCATTAATTTATCAGTCAACTAAATTTTTATTTTTTTTTTACTTTTTTGGACAGCTAAAAATTAAAAATGTTTTTATTATCTTATGTTATTTATCATATCATAAAAATCAAATTTTCTTTTTTTTTGCAAAATAATTGTATGCATTTCAAAATAAAATATTCATTTTTTTGAGTTAACACTTAATTTTATATATACCCTAAAAATCGGAACCACACTTGAAATCAAATTGCTTGTTTCTATCTCCAGATTAAAGATAGTTATGAGCACATAACAAAAAATGGAACAAAAACCAAATTGCCAAAAAACTTGTATTCCTTAAACTTATTTGTTCGCAAATTTCACTGATTTTAAACGAATTTTTAGATTATTTTAATAAAACTCGAATTATTTTAACTTCTTCACTAGCGATAGTTAAATGAATTCCTTAGAGTCATACACAAAACTTCTACTGATGTCACATTTTTTATACAATTTTTTAAATGGGTCTAGTATGAAATTAAACATCCATTTTTTATTTAATTGAAAATCCGTATTTTTAAGCTGAGTACAAATAGGGATATGTCCGTCTGTTCTCCGTTTTAACTATATTAACGAAGTCGAAGTTGGGCAAATTAGATTGCTATATCATATATAAAGTGGTCATCAGAAAAATTAGTCAAAAGATGAATTCGAAGTGTTTCCTTATCAAGTTAACTTATGGGAACAGAAGTATAATTTCTAAAATTTCTTTGCGTTTGAAAGGAGTATTCAATCTGCGGGGTGCCCAATTTAGACCTTTCCCTTGGAGTAGTTTGGACTAGATTTTATTTTTTCCCTATTACTCTCCTTAAAACATCTCAAACTGAAGTTAATTACCGTTTTTCCTGTTATGGATAGAAAATTATAACTATAGTAATTATAATTTCTAGAATAAACTACTCAGAATACAAAAGTGCAGTACGGCTGTGCAACAATATATATATTTATATTTACGTATATGTTTATATATATTTAAGTTCGTAGGGGGACGCAACGTTGTCGTAGCTCGATTGTGCCAGGTATTTTTATATTGATATCACGAAAAGGCCGTAAATCAGCAATTAAATGATTTTTACGATGCAATTTGCACGGTTGTTTTTGTTGGCCTCCGTTTTAAAGGTCAGCGGATATTGGCCGAGAATTTGTTTATGGCCAAATGTCGAAAGTGTGGATGCGACTTTCCGTCGTCGCCGTCGCCAGCACCTGCTGCAGTCAATTTATGACTGCCACAAAGATGGCCAGCAAAACTACCGTTGAAGGTAACAGCAAAAACAGCGACAACAACAACAAGAATTACAGCAACAGTAATACAGGAATCTGCACGACAACAGGGAAATGCAACACTTTTCCACATCCGTTTCGCTCTTCCGTTTGCTATTTTTGGCCTCTGCCATGCACTTTGCACAACACTTGCAACGAACAACAACAATAAAAAATAAAAAAAAAATCAGAGAGAGGAAAAAAGAAGGAACAATCAGCAACGGACAGACAGACAGACAGGGAGACAGACAGGCACACAGACACACAGATAAATAGAAACAAAAATTTCAACATCAACACAAACACAAACAAAGCGCACAATTGCCGGATTTATAATGACAAAGTAAACAATGCTCAATTCGCGCGCGCGACGCCCTCTCTTTCTCTCTCTCTCTCACACACACACACACTGTCTCTGTCTTTGTCTCTCTCTATTCTTCAGCCGTTTTTGTTCTTTTGCGTATCACAAAGTTGACTGTGTTCGCTACGCGTTTTGCGTGCGTGCGATTTGTACCTTTTTTTAAGCTATGCTTTTGCGCGCGCTTTTACTTAACGAGACACACACGACTTTGAAAAAAAAATCAAACGCCTTAGTTATCGCTCTCCATGTGTATGCCCTCTACACGCTAGCCGCACGTAGAATGCTGAACAGCATAGAACTGCACGCGGCTTTTATAGCCGACAGACGAGACGACGAGCCGACGGACTCACTGCTCGGCTCTATCTTTAATCGGGCTACAGGACTCGTGCCTGCGACTCGGCTCGCTTTGCGTTTCGCCTGGCGTTCGGACCTGGCCGCTGCTGGCGTTTAGCATATGTTCGTGTTGACAGCGACGCTGGCAGAGATTGTTGTAGCTGTTCTTACTGGGTGATTGCTCTACCCAGCTCTGCTCTGCTCTGCCTGCATATTTGCTTTATGAATGTGTTTACGTTTAACAGCAAACTTTTTACACAATGATGCCGAACAACGGGAAATGGTATGTGAGGAGTGAGGAAGCAGGATAGAAGAAGAGGCGGTTGCGAAAGTGCCAACACTCGCATTAATGCCAAACAAGGCAAAGAACAACAGCAATTACAAATAAAAGAGTAGCAGCAACAACAACAACAACAACAACAATCAACTATCTGTCCAGCCGCAACTCTCGCATTTGTGTGTGCGTGTGCCTCTTAAACGCGTTACGATTACGTTTATTGAGGCAATTACGGAAACAAAAATGCAATTGCAATTGCAATTGCATATTCGGAATAATATTATTTGTGTAGCAAAAGTTTGACATATCATTTTGTTGCCGTCACACATTTATCTCTGTATGCGTGTGCCAGATAACTGTATTAAACAGTTAAGTCTGCTTCAGACGCGAGAGAGCTCGACGAGCAGATACCCTCAATCCAAGACATATTGTGTAATTGATTGGTAACAATAAACGATTTCTCAGTTTCTCAGTTTCTTCGCAGATATTAATGAAATGTTTACAGATGAACAATTTGATGTCAAGCTAAGAAACATATTTATTTACAATTGTGTCATTTATTGCAATCGGAAACCGATTTGTCATGAAAACAGATGCAAATATCGATAAAATAGAAAAACTCCGGATTTATTGAAGAACGTAGCCTCCAAATGTGAATTTTTTAGTTACAACGTCTCTGAACTGTACTCGACACTTGATGCTGATCAAGAATTACATATTGGAAGCTGCCTGTTTCTGCCTTTAATATTCCTTTGCACAACTCAGTTAAACAATTTTAGCAATTTGCCATAAAAAGTATTAAACAAAATTAAAATAAATTGTATATTTTAAATACACCCGGTTACATTTATCTTTACGGCTTACTCTCACGTACCAAAATTTAAGTTATTTTGTAATTAGTTTTGTTATTAATCTTCATTGTATATTTTGTGTTCACAAACACATAAATAAAATAAGTTTTTGTCATTCACATTTTACTTAATTCCTGCCACATAAAAAGTGCAGCATAATTTGTAGGGCAACAGTAAATGAAAAAAGCTGCAGTTTTTCTACTTTTTGAATACTCAAAATAAAAATAAAAGTCTTAATAGGAACAATATCAAAATAATATAATAGTAATAACTAATATAACTATAATAATAAGAATATAAATAAAAATAATAATCATATAAACTTGGCTTTAAAATTCTCATATAGATGTGAATATTTTCTAAACCATGACTTTCCCAAAAATATGAGTATTCAATAAACAAAAAAAAGGATTCAAAATGTGAAAAGTACTTACATGGAAATTCCTCGGGAAGCTGTAGAGAAAATGCTACTTCAAGAACAGTTTTTCATAAGATTTTTACTCGATTTAGACCGGCATGCCTTAAAAAGGTATTAAAAAACAAAAACCCTTCCAAAAGTTGGTGATAAAATTAGAAACATTAAATAAACTGGCAGATCAAAAATGGAGTAGTGCTTTTTATAGCTTTTATTTACGCACAAGGATTGGATTGAGTTTACCAACAAGTTTTTATTGCAACATAATGAACCGATAAACGATTAACGATAACCGATTAGCTGTAAGTGGCAAACTAAAATCATATAAATAAACTAAAACGACTTGCAACAGACCAGATTTGTGTGCATAACAAACACACAAATGCTGCACACACACACACGCGCAGTGGCAGTGGCAGTGGCACATTGCACTCCGAGTTTGAAGAGTGTCATTGAGATTGATCTCTGTGTATGGAGTTTTTTTGTTCGCCACATCCCGTTTCGGCTGCATGCCGACACTTTGGCGCTGTTGCCACATTAGCATGGGCATACACTAGGTGCTGCCACATGCCGCATTCCGCTACATGCCGCTACATGCTTCTACATGTTGCTGAATGCTGCACGCCACATGGAACAGCAGCTGCGAACAGTATCTGTGCAATGTTTACCAATGTTTACCACACCCGCCACTCCCACTACCTCTCCGTCCACGTATCCGTCTCACTCGTTCTGTGGCAAGTTATGTGAACTTAAGTTAAGTGAACTTCAAAATTAAAGTTTAAGTTGCTTACAATTTCGAGCTCAATTAGCTCTTGAATCCATCTAAATAAGTCCGACTAAGTGCTTTGAATCAAACACAAAATAATATTTGCATTCCTAAAAAATGTGTAAAACTTACTTGATCTGATTTTAAAAGTCGCAAGTTTAATTTAAAGCTGATTCGCATTAAATGATTAACTTGAATAAATATCGAATGCCAACAATTTTAACGTTTGTTTAATTGTTGTTCAATTGGTCAATTTGTGTTTAAGCCCATTAAATATGTAACAAGAGAGAGGAAGCATCTCCGATCCTGGAAAGTCTTTATATTCCCGATCAGCATTTAGCTCTCTGTATGTCAAATTTGGAATATAATTTGTCGTATACCGAAGTACAAATGGATTGCAGATACCAAAAAGGGAAAAACCCGTAGAAATATAGCCTTCCAATTGATATATATGTAATCTAGCCAGACATATTATTAACAGCTGTATTCAGCCTCTCAAAGTCGAGCTCTCTCGACTCGAACATTCTCGCTTGTATTTTTAGTGTTTCGAGTGCCTATTTCATATTGATAGGTAAAAGTGGTTTGCCACATGCCACACTCGTTCGCGTTGACTACATTGGCTGCTGCTGCTGTCTGCCACTGTTGCACTTGCTGTTTGAATATCGTTTTGATGGAACTGCACCTCAGCCCAGCTCAACTCACCTCACCTCGTCCCATCATCCACCCACTATGACGTTGCACAATCAACTCATGCCATAAAAAAAAAGTTTCAGCTGTCATAATGTTACACAGTTGCAGCTACCACCAACTGTGGCAGCTAAGGTGGAAACTGAGGGGATATGGGAGAGGGGCGTGCATGACAGTGTCAACTGGAGCTGGTTCTGGTTCTGGCACTGCCACTGGTTCTGGTTCTATAGAATCGAGCGAGACATAAATAGAGAGAGTGAAAGAGACAAGAGGCGAGTCGCATTTCACTTTTACAACTTGCCAAATGGCAACTGGCAACTGGCAACCGACTAGATAAAGAATTCATGAAATACATCACACAACCAACAACAGCAACAACAGTAGCCAGAAGCATAGCTCAGTGTGCCAGACTGGCAGATACCCTATAGCAAGCAACTTTGCTTAACAACTGTAAAATGGATCTATAATCTATATTCCAGATTTTAAAATATTTGAGCTTATTTCATCTTCGAACTGATTCTGATTCAGTTACGTAAAGCATAGAAAATCCGATTAAAATAAATATATCCGATATTTTATATATTTTTTTAATTTACAATAAAATTGAAGTCTGCAAGTGAATGTTGTCTTCGTAGGCATGCCAGGGAATAGTCGTTATATCTTATTTCCTTGAAAACGTATAGAAAGAGTATGATGAAGTTGTACAAAACTGTGTAAAAGGCAATTCCATATGGTATATATATTCGTGATCAGCACCAACAGCGAGTCGATCTTGCCTTGTCAGTCTGTCTCTCTCTCTCTCTCTCTCTCTCTCTCTCTCTCCGTGTGCAAACCAACGGCATTCAGTCTTTAAATTGGGTTCCGATATGAAATAACATCGGTTCCGATATGAAATTTTGAAAAACTTTCAATTTATGTTCGGATTCCGATTTCCGATATCAAACATGGATTCCGATTGCAATTCCAATTCAGGTTCAAATAAATGTGCATGGTTTTTTTATATTTGTTGTCTGTTGTAAGCAGTGTCACATACCGAAACGATTATGGTTCTGGTTCTGGTTGTGGTTTTTCAAATTATTTTCAATATTCAGTTGCTGAAAAAACAAGCCAAAGCTACCCTTATATCAAACAGATACGCAATTTCGGTTAATAATAGTATCAGTTCCTGTTATGGGTAAAGTTCGATTAGCGTTGGCAAAAATAAATATACTTGTAGACTGGAGATCTGCAAGAATACCTCAAGTGTATTGAATATTGGCTTTCTCGCACAGATGATGCACCGATTCGTGGCAATCACGTTTACAGGGCATATTTTAGGTGCATATATAACGGACACAAGTGACGCGACGTGGCGGGTAAAGATGAAGCCGCTTGCGGAACCATTTTGTCCGCTTCCTTGCCCCAAAAAGTATGCAATGACTATCAAATAAATATGCAACGATTTGTATTCAAATGACGTTCAATTCCAAATGCACACACACACGCACACACACTCATGCAAATATAGATATATATATATACATGCATATATATATACACTGAAGTCTGGTCAGAGTGAAGAGTTTGAAGATTTAAGTCGAAGAGTGCCCAAAATTTGCGAGCCGGAAAAGAGTTTTAGATTAAGTAGCCCAATTATTTGGGCTAACAAATTGAAGCCCCAAAAAAAGGTCAAAGTTCAAACAGCCAGCGCGCATCACTAATGAGTAATTTTGTAAGGCTCTTTGATGTACTCATTTCACAGTCAGACAAGCTTTAACATAGATTACATACCCTAGGACAGATAATAGACAAAAATGCGCCACATTTAAATATAGGGTAGTAAATTACTCAGGAGTAGATTGAATTCTGTCATAACAATTATCCAGAACGAAAATGAGATAAGGAAAGAAACCCACATTTTATGCGGTATAGATTGAAACCGTTCAAAATGGATGGAAAGGTTATAATGATTTTGGGCTTGTTAAATGTACTCTTGACCAGGACCAATGGCCAAGTGAATGTAGCCATGTTCTTTTGCCTGTAATTCTAAAGACACGGTTCTCTACTGCATTTCATTGTTTTGCAAATATCGAATATGGAATGCATATTGAACAGTTGGGTTGGGCGTATATGGTGGTCGAGCTCACCCGACTACAGCATTCTCACTTGTTTCCCATTCAATTAATATTTCATCAGTGAAAAATCATTTCAGTTCTCAATTGTAAAGCTGCACTAAATTTAAAATAATAATAATAAAATAACAAGCTGAGGAGAATGGCTTAATTCAAATAAACAAAAGACATTTTTCATGCATATTTAAATTCACATTTTCGTTTCTTTTGGATACATATTTTAAGAGCTTATTTTAAATATCCGCTCTTAAAAGCTTAGCTTATGTCTAAATATATATTTAGACATAGATATTCAAATGGATATAAAAATGAGCACTTTAATTGCTTAGAGTTGTAAAATATAGTTATACAAAATTTAATAAATGGAAACCCAATTACTCAACAGTTGGTGATTTAAAAATAGTATACTAAATGTGGATTTGAATAAATTAAAAGTAATAGTATTATTAACAATAAAGAGTATTTTCACTTTTCTATGGGCAGATAGGGTGCCTAATGTGAGACCTGCAACCCCAAATTCTTGAATTAGAACTTAAGCACACAATTTCAATACTAAAATGTTTGTCGAGAAGATTTTCTTCTTCCTTAAATCTTTCGTATTTTGTGTTTGCAACAAAACTCAAGCTTATGGGGTTAGTTGAATGTAGTTGTTAAAACTGTACTAATTCGGATTCCTTTTTTTTAGGATTGCCAAAATCTACTTGTCGTTAATCGATAGACATATCGATAGCACAAACGATTGCCAAAGCACTTACAATAGACTTGAAATACCTAATAAAAAATAACATAATGACAAACCGAAACAAACTCAAGTTCCAATCGGTAAACATGCATCTGATGCTTAATGCATAAAAGAATTGCTCATCCACGAACCCATCTGTCGACCGATAGTTCTTATGACAACTATATAGTGATATAGTGATCTGACTCGGTCGGCTCTAACATATGTACTGCCTCCTGGTCATAATCGAATATAGGCCAGGCTTCATTTATGTAGCTTCAAAACTGATCGAGTTCATATAGTTAGATGGATAGCTGGACATGAGTAGATCGATAGGACTGTCAATGCTGATTAAGAACCTAATTATATACTTTATGGGGTCGGTGCCATCTCCGTCAATGCGTTACAAGCTGCTCGAGAAGTGTATCATAACCTCTGCAATTGCATAAAGGGGAATTTCATTGAAGAGCTCAACTTTGATGAGATGTGTTTAAGGTCGGCAAAAGATTCCTTCATTGGATTTGTGAATGAAGTTTAGACAGGTTCAAATACTTGTTTTGTGGATAAACAAATTGCTCAAAGCTCTTACCCGCTTCTGCAAAATTGGTATTAATTTTGAGCCATACTCAAAGTTGGCCAAGCAGGAAATACAGCCAAGTTTACATGCCGAGGTCATAGATGCGGTGAGTGGTGAGTGGAGAGTGAAGAGGGGAAAGGGGAAAGGGGAAGGGGCAATCTCTTTTTATGCGTCGTGAGCTAAGTTTAGTTTCATTAAATTTGAATAGGATCCAATTGCAGCCGAAAGGCTTGAATCAACTTAAATGGCTCCACTTGGCAGTCAGAAAATTCATTAAAATGTAATATGCAAACGCAAATTGATATCGAAATATGTGTGGCCAAAGGTGGCCGTTATCCACCTACCCCCCACCCCCCCCCCCCCCCCCCTCCCATCTGTAGAGCTGAGAAGCTGGTAACAGCTTCTACGCCAAAACGAAATGCGCCGAGTGTCTGTCAAAGTAAGGCGGGATGTGGACACGGATACGCCATGCCCTACACTCAGAGAAATATTTGTTGTCTATTTTATGCAAAACAGACTTAAGTATTCCACTGCAGTTTCAGCTCTGGACTTTGAATCGGGTAATTCCAGTTGCGGAAACCTTGATCGAAAATTTCCTCCAATTGAATTTCGATTTTAAAAAATTATGTGTTTGTAGTTGAAAAATAACTTTTTAAGAATGAAAGTAAGATTTGTCAGCATTTCAAATCAAGTCTTTATAAATATTTAATACAATAACATTTGTATGGGTTTTTTATATTATGGTTTTTCTTTAGATTTTTACAGTATTCATTTTCACGTTGTTTTATTCGAGTGTAAATGCGGGGGGGGGAGCTGAGCTGGGAGAAAGGAGTGGAGTGAATTGGGGTGGGGTAACTTGTCGTTGAAACCCTGCAATTGCAAGGCCAGGCGAGTGCAAAGAAGAAGAAATCGAATAGAAAGTTCAGCTCGAACCGCAAAACCGGTAAAATTCCATTGACTGGCAGCTTCGATGGTTGCTTGCAGCAAGTTCGTTTTTGTGTGTGAAGAGGCGACAGGGAAAGGGAAATGCAAGGGGCAGGGGAGCAGAGGGCAAGGGGCAAGGGGGCAGTCCTGAGTTTTGCCTTTGCTCTTAACTTGACTTGAACTGGTCGTGGGCCAAAGCTGGCAAACATTTGTAAAATGGCTGCCAGGCAACAATTTTTGCAGGTAACTTTTTAATTAAAGCTGATTCCCGCCTGTCTCCCTGCATATTTCTCTCCCTGTCTCCCTCTCTCTCTCTCTCTCTCTCTCTCTCTCTCTATCTCTCTATGTTCATATGTCTATATCCTTTCTCTTTCTTTATGCCAAGCATGCAACGTGTTCAATTATGCTTTTCCCTAAACAGATGTTTCTCAAGTCTCATACAAAAATTAAAAATAAAACACTAAGTTTTAACATTTATTTGAATGAATTTTATGTTTGCAGGTATCGAAACTCTGGAAGGGTATCTAAGCTTTGGCAATCGTTATAGAAATTTATTTAATTTAGCATCTGAGCAAAAATTGTTATTCATCTTAATAACACTTTGACGTCTCTTTGCATAACAAGTTATTTAATGCACTTTCATTGTTATTGAAATTTATTTGCATTTCCATGAATTGATTTTTAAATACAATCTATTTATTTATACTTATTTAATAATAATAATAAAGCATACGAGTTGTGTGTTCTTATTTAAAGATAAATCAAAAGAAGCAATGTAACTGCAAATGAATTTGAATTTCTTTACTTTAGCCAAAAAAATAGAAAAAAAAACTTGCAATGAACCAAGGTCAACATAAAGTAAAAGTGTGTTCAAATTAAATTCAATTATGGAATTAAAACAACAACTAAACAAGCAGCTCAAACTTTTCTTTACAATTTACAAGACAAACTAGAACGCTTTATTCGAGAGCTCGGCTAGAAGATACCCTTAAACCAACTGATAATATATGTATGAATATATATATATGTATATATATATATACACATTATTTGGCTTTTGGTGCTATCGGTACTCGATTTTTATCGATATTGGCCAGAAACGTTTATACATTATGGTGTAGTAAATTTAACCAAGTTTTAAAGGATTCGGCATTTAGAAATCATAAAATTGAAATACTCAAAGTTTTAACCGCCGAACGGGGCTGGTTGTGAATGAGTGCTTGAGGCACCTTAAAGCAACCATAAAATTCAATTTTAATACAAATTTACAACGATAGAAATTTATATTTTACTTGAAATCCACTCTGAATACATTTGTGCAACTAGTAAACGAATTGAAAAGTGAATAAAATTTGCTGTAAACTGCTTTTCTGTGTCTGGCAGAAAAGAAAAACCCAAAAATGGAAAAAATAGTAATATTTGTAATAATAGTAGCACCAACAACAACAACTTTGTCCACTTACAAACGCGTGTGAATTCTTCCTTTTCGCAACGGCAACATATCCTCCTCCTCTGTCTCCGCTTTGCTTCTGCTCCTTCATATTGCTATTATTATTTACTGTTGATAGAGAGAGAGAGAGAGAGAAAGGACGCAGCTGTTTCTATCAATGCTTTGCTGTTGGTGATGTTGTTGTTGTTGGTGTTCCTTGCACTGTGCGCAACTAATTGGATTGGCACCAATGTACGACAATCGGTCAGGCATTTTTATATTTACTGGCCCTCTTCAACGCGCTGCTGTTTGTCATGTTAAAATTTGAACGTATCAAAATAAAATAACGGCCATTTTGTCAACAAGCATGCAACTTGCTTGTCTGCGTAAACCATACAGAAAACGCTGAATATTTGCTGTCGCTTATCCGTGGCAGATCAGCAATCGTTCTTTGCGTCGGGCACAATCAATACTGACACTGACCAGCCACATACCAACTATGACAGTGCTTTAATAAATTTAAACAGCAAATTCTGTTGGGAGATCTCCGAGGGCCGCTCGGCTGTTAAGCCGACTGGGCGCGCTCTGGCTTCGTGTCTGGGAGCTCTCGCTTCGGGTCTTTTCGTTTGTTGGCTGAGTATCGGCCGCCGACTGAGTCGGATGTATTTTTGTGTGTGGAAGTATTCACATTCTGTAGACGATGATCAAGAACATTACAGCATTTATGCATAAACCCTGTCTGAAATGAAAATTTCGGCAGATTAGCGCCGGTCTACAAGGTGAAGCAGTCAAAACATTTATAAACTATATTTATTATATTGTATCTGCTTACTTTCTTCTGCTTCAAGCTGCTGAGCACACAAGTAATATCGATCGATATCGATATTGGATGTTAAGTACATAATTGTATGTTAAGTTACAGAATGTTTTGTTATAGAATGTTATGTTACAGAATGTTATGTTACAGTCTAAGTAGACTTTTGTATACCCTGCATGAACAAACGGATCTCAGAGACTAACTGAGCTCGAGACTTTAAATTTGTGCTAACTGTGCAGACCGACTAGAGTCATAATTAGACCATTCGCAGACCGCTAACTGCGTACCGTGCCTAGGCACTGGCTGCTAGCATAACTGGCACTGAACCCTCCCATTACCGTTAACGAGCAACATGCGAGATGGTTGCCAGCCGTCTTGGATTCCTTGCTCCTCAGAGTCCACTTGTCGTTGCTATTGCTGTGCACCGACTTCAAGTTGGACACCATTACTGCCCTTTTGTATACCCTTGCTGAGTGTGGGTATCATCATTTTACCATCAAATAGATGGCCAACAATCTTAAGAGCAGATCTCTCACAATCTGATATTAAAAAACTAAATGAAAATGAATGAATGAACTAAACCCATTGGCTTCTTATCCTTCCAATCTTTCCTTTCTAAATGATTTGTAAAGTTCATGAAAATCCACAAGGACTCAAGAGTATTCAAACTGCTGTTTGAGATATAAAACTTGATTTTGCACTGCTTCCATTTTGGTTGCAGCAATAAAAAAATGTGGGTAGTGAAATTGAATGCCTTGGAGCAATTTGGAATCTGGTCACCATATAGACGCAAGAATCGCCATAAAGTTTGTGGCTTTGGTAAAACGCATTGGGTTCAAAGGAGCCAAGCTTGTTGTGCTTCCTGTGCAACAAACAACAATAACAAAAAAAAAATACAAAACAGAACTGCGAAAAAAAGAACTTTAAAAGTTGCGTTTGCCAGAGGTAAAAAAAAATACAATGTGGGCGTGGCAAGGCGTGGAAAAGTATGAGCAGCAGGCACACTTAGAAAAAAGAAACAAAAAAATGTTTGTCTTTCAATTTACTCAATTTCAATGTCGATTTTTCAGTATGGGCAAATGGCTAACAAGTTGATAGAAATAAACCGCTTGCAATTCAAAACCGGAACAAGAAATTTAAGATTTTTGGAGAACCAGTAACCGGAACGGATATTATTACTAATTAAAACCTTGAACCGAAGGTCGAGTCGAGTCTATGCAGTCATTTTTTAGTCAAATATATGTATATAGTTCCAAGATGCAACTTATCCGATTAAAAATAAATAATACAAATAAAAATGTTTATACTTTTCCTTATATTTGGACAAAAAATCAACGAGATCAGATTACTATAACAAATATGTGCCATGCTATCAATCGAACGGCTTATCAGACTTATAACAAAGTTTAGTTTAGTCGTCAATAACCCGCCCAGGAAAACTGTTCTTTCTGCTGTGCATTGGTTTCGCTTTTTTCGCTCAGTGCAGTCCAGCATTGGCTTCATTAAAACATTTGACAACGGCGCATTTCGTTTTTAATGGCAGTTGCCGGTCAAGTCATCAACATGGCCGAGTTCCAACTGAGCCTTCAACTACTGCCCCATGCTCCAGGTCCTTGCCCCTGCCTCTGTTGCTGCTCCCACTCCTGTTTGCTGTTGTTGAGCAACGATGGCATCCCGGCTATTGTTCCTTAATTGGCGTTCTGGCCGCTTGACTCGTTGTGCATACACTCAGAAAAAAATCAACCGAGATTTTGGAAAAAATGTTCTGCTTCTTAAAAATAATTTCTAAATACAAAAGGATAAAAAAATGTTTTCAGATTGGAAAAGCCGCGTTTTCTCCATTTGTGGGTATGTGAAATGTAAAGAGTGCCCCTCGCTTGATGGTTGCAGGTATATGTGCCTCAGCCTGTGGCAGCAGACATCACCTTGTGTTGCCGTGTTGCGCATTCGATCACGTTCCACGTCCACGAGCCATTTGCATTCCGTGGCAACATCGCCATTGTCCGGCGCGTCCTGTGAGTCCTGTGAGTCTGGTATGTTCTCGCTCGTGTTGCGTGAGTCTGTCACATAACAGCAGCTGCGAAGGGACGCCAGTAGTGACAGCCTCGTTGTGCAATACAATAGCAGGACACTCATAAAAAAATCTCCCAAATTGAGTGCCTTCCCACTGAGCTACTCGGTCTCTAAGAGACGACAAACGACAGACGACAGCTAAACTCGAATATTAAAGCAGAGCCTTCTTGATTCTTAGAAAGGATTATTTCCACAAATTAAGGTTTAAATTTCAACTTTTTAGAAATGCTTAGAGAGACCATTGCAGTCGGGCCTAACCGACTACGAAATACTTTGATACCATAAGTAATACCAGTTGATAACAGGTATCGCAGAACAGCTTGGATGAAGCCAAGGAATACCGATCTCAAAAGGTGGCTGATAAAAATTATAGACATGGTTCCTACTACTATTCCTTTCAAGTTTGGCAACTGTAGCTCTTAAATTGCGGTAGATATAGGCCTTTGAGTGGGCGTGGTGTGAAAACGTATACGCCGATCTTTGAAAGAAGCGACCAGCAAGTTAGATCCACATCTGGTGACTCTACCATTTGGTAAGAAATTGTTTTTCCAAATATTTTGAAATTATTACTAAAATCAAGGAAATCGTTTTTGTTGTCATTTTTATGCCGATTTTTATCTGAGTGTAGCAGTGGCAATGGCAGAACCATCAGCAAAAGTCGTCAGCAGTGACAGGACTACAACAATGTTGCAAATGTGCAACGCGAGGCAACGTGTGGCACGTTGTCCTGCAGCCCGACTATGCAACCTGACGCCCTGCGCTGCGGGTGTCCTCAGACTGCATCTGAGAGACTGAGAAGCAGTTACAACAGCAACAGCAACAAGAGCATGAGAGGTAAACGGACCAAGATAGCCGACAAGAGGGGCAGCTACAGAAAGAGGGAGCAGAGCAGAGAAGGGCTCATTGCATTTATGTTGCATGACTGGCTTAATTCATTCATTTAGAAGACTCTGACAATTGTAGGTGTCGCAACCCCCCTTCTGCCACCACCCCTGCCAACCCTCTGCCGCCCACTCATCTCGACGTTCGACGCAGTGCAGCAACAGACAACAACAGCAATAAATAAAATATGAAATTGCCCAACTGTGCATTGCCCTAGTTTTGATACACTGTCCGAAAATGGGTTTCACCAAGTTCTGCTTGATTGTGCAACAGGGCACAGCATAAGGCTTATACATATATATATATATTCTTGATCAGTATCAGCAGCCGAATTGATTTAGCCAAGTCTGTCCATCTGTCGAACGATCTTAGAGACTCCGCTGAGAAAATCGATTCCGATTCTGAATCTAAATCGGTAAACATGCGGATCTGACTATTATTGAATATAAAAGTCTATTAATCTTCAAAATATCTGTTTGATTTTATTTTTCAGAGATGGTAGGAGACTGACAGACATGTGTAAATCGGCTGAATCAACTGGTGCTGAAGAAGAGTCTATATAATTGATCAACTTTATAATCAATTTCCAGCCGATTCATTTTTAATTTATTTTATGGTTTTTTGAGAGTAAAGGAACAATGCGGTGCCCGATAAGCTTGTTGACTCTATATCAATAAACTCCAATATGCTCTGTGCTTCTCTTTTGATGGGGAGAACAGAGTATAAGAGTTGTATGACAACCAGTGAAGAGCCATTGTGGCACAGACATTGCCAATGCCTGGCTGGGTGGCGGGTTGACTGGTTGACTGGCTGACTGGCTGGGCGAATTATTATTGCCTGACGCAGGCAGTTGAACGCCAACAACGCCAACAACGACGACGACGACGACCAATGTGCCTTGTCATTGTTCCCATTCCTGCTCCCCATTGTGCAATGTGAATGCAAATGCAAGTGCCTTTTACCCTTGATGAGTGTGTGTGTGTGTTTGTGTGTGTGTGTGTGTGTGTGTGTGTGTGTGTGTGTGTGTGTGTGTGTGTGTGTGTGTATGTGTGTGTGTTCGCTGTTGGCATATGTGTGCATGTGTGATCCATCTTGTTATGGCATTTGAACCATTCCTCGCGTATGTGCAACTGGGTTGGTCAACAACAAGCTGAGCTGCAACCATTTGTCAGCTAGTCAATCAGCAGCTTGGCTTGGCTGTCACTCACACACACACACACACACACGTACAGTTATACATACAGTTATACATACATATGTACGTGCACATGCATGCATACTTTTCCATAGATTATCATAATGAAAAGCAAGCAATACACACACAAACAAATAGCTTTGCTGATGGATTGTGTTGTGAGAAGGACTAATAAAAAAACGATGATGTGAAGTTGAAATGCTGATTATAATAATCTTTATTACAGAGCTTATTATAATTGTATTTTAATTATCTTGTATAAGTAGTACACATAATATTAACATATTAAAATGAACCATTGTCGAGTTCATTTGTTGAATTCCATCAAGAATACTTGATCCCGAATTGCTGATGGTGAAAATTACCTAATTATTATTGTAATACAGAAAAACATTATTAATTTATAATATTGTAAAATTATTCTTTAAAATATTTGATCTTATCAATGACCGTTTTAAATGACCCAGCTGATATATTTGAGTTCGACAACGTAAAAAAACGATAAGTATATCGATATAATTTTCCTTACCACCTGTGTGAACCGCTTGAATCGTTGCCAGTAAGTACAAATACATGTACTAAATTTAATATAATATGCATACACCACATTTATATAAAATGCACAAGCCTACAAAATAGATTACTTAGCAAGTTATTTGACATACACATACGTATATGAAATTAGAGAAAATGCAAGCTAAAATTTAAACAACAACGGTCTCATTGTTGGCGTTGGCTGGCATCACTGCAGTGCTGTTAAGCGCGATCGCAAAGGCGTTGCCACACGTTCATTTCAAATTTGACTTTTGCGCTAACGAACGTCGTGGAGATCGCATTAAACGAAGAAAACGACGCTGCAACATTTGAAACACACAAATAAAGAGTGGAAGACAGCATTAGAAAACGTTAGACGTGCAAAGCAAACTTTTCCATAGACTGCACAATATGCTGGGAGCCGCTGTTAACACACAAATGACAACAATGCGCAATAGCGCAGTCGCCGTCGCAGCCTTGGCAAACAACAAAGGACAACAACAGCAGCAGCAGCAGCAACAAGTGGTGGCCTCGAACTTAACTGAGATAATGAGGAAATTGCAAGTGGATTATGGCAACTACAAATACACCGTCTATCGATGTGCCAGCAAATTTGTTGCCCTGCAAAAAATCTTTCACAGTGAGTGCAATAATAGCTGTTATCAGGAAAATACATATTAATATATATTACCACTGATATTTGTACAATTTACAGCTGGCAAAATACCGTACAAACTGGTGCTGGCCATATTGGAACGCCATGGAATGCCAGGAAGTGGCGGCAATTGTAATCTGAACTTGATGGTGCCACCCTTTCAGCTCACCTCGCTGCTCCACGACATTTATTTCGCCTGCGAGAAACTGGGACACTTCACCAAAACCACCAACTATCAGCTGGAAACGGCAACGGCCCTGTTGGCCAACTTCTTCTGGAACATCTATGATCCGTAGGTGTATTAAAGATGTATTTGTATATATGTATACACTCTAGTCCTTACCCATCCATCCCATTTCTTTTCCGGCTCTTTTCTTCCCTTCTGCTAACTAGTCAGCGTCGCCACTCGATTTCGCTGCTGGAGATCAAGGTGACATTTCTGCTGCTCTGCAAGCTGTACAGCAGCGAGCACATGATTGCTGACTTTTACAGCTTGCTGGCGGATGGGCGGATCACGCAATGCGTTTCCCGTTACGCCTTCGAACAGCTGCTGCTGACGCTGAGCAAGCTGCTGTCCTATCTGGGCGAATCGAAGGCGTATGGCGCACACAATTTGCCAGCAATGTTGGAGCAATGCTTTGCCCGGTGTCATCATGGTGTCGCCGGCCTCGACGAGCAACAGTTTCACAGCCTGTGGACCCAAACACAGACGCGTTTCCTCATCTATGGCAATCTGTTGGCGCTGATCAAACGTATCGAGGACACCGAGCATTTGATCCACAGCAATTCGTGTGCTGGCTGTCGCAGCGAGCACATCATTGGCATCCGTTTTAAGTGCCAGGTGTGCCGGGATCTGTCGCTGTGCTTGCCCTGCTTTGCAGCAGCGGCAACGCATGCGGCAAGTGGCAAGCACGAGGCATCGCATCGCATGTGCGAGGTATTTGTCGAGGACCATCAGCAGCAGCCACGTCGCTGGACCCATTATCTGTCTCGTCTGTGCAACTGGTTCGCCTACCACGCCCACAAGACCCAGCGTGCTGATGCCGAGGAGGAGGAGCGCCGCGGCTTCTGCAACGCACAGGAGAGCACAGGTACCGGCAGCGTCAATCAGCCGAGCAATGCCACCGAATTGGCGCCCATTCCCGCCGAGACGCGCAGCATTCGCAGCAATTCCACGTTGCCCATGAAACCGCCTCTTCCCGAAAAGACAATCAATCACCAGCAGCAGCAGCCACAACAACAACAGCAACAACAACCACAACAGGAGCTTTGTATGTATAGAAAGAAAAATTGATTGATGGACTGACTGATTGATCACTTCTGGGGAAACAATTGATTGATGACGGATTATCTTTGGATAAACCACAGGTTGTTGACTGATTGACCGAGTAGTTGATTGAAATATGGATTGATTGGCCAAATTAAATGAGAGAACAATTGATTGACCGACTGACTGACTGACTGATTGGTTTGATTTGATCACCTCTGGGTAAACAAAAGATTGTATAAACTAATTATTATTGATTAACTGACTTACCAATTGATAAGTTGACAAACTGATTGACAGAGGGCCCTAAATGATTGATTGACTTATTCACTGTTCGCAGCTTAAATGATTGACTGACAGATGTATTATTGACTCGCTCTTTTCTCTTTTCAATAACATTCGAACAGGTTCTCTAACTGGCATCGCCAGCAATGCTTCGGAGCGCATGCAATCCATTATCGATCGTCTGTTGCTGCAGAACACGTAAGTTGCCAAAATGCTGCATTTACATTTACTCAACACTTGCCACTTGCCACTCAACAGTAAGCTGGAGACGCAACTGCAACACTTGGCGACCACATCGAGCACACAAATCTCCGAGTTTCTCAGCGCTCATCAGAGCTTCTTGCTGCACATCATCGAGGATATGCGTCAGCTATCGGTTTGTCACTTTGATTATGTGATCTGAAAAACAAACGCACTCTAACATCTCTCCATCTCTTTCTTTCTCTCTTTCTCTTTTTGTTGTTGCAGCGTGCCTCTTCAGCGGCACCGATGATTAGCTCGACGTTTTTGAATGCCAGCACACCGCAACGATTGCCACTGCCCGTCGGCCAGGCGACTTATGACATTTATGCGCCAGTCGGCGCCAATTTGACACATTCCAGTGCGTATTGATTGATTGACGAGTTGATTGATGGACAGACAAATTAGCTGATAAGCCTCTGATTGATTCATAATCTGTTGGCTTACGTCACTGATACTGATACTGATACTGACTAAATGATTGCTTGACTGTTTGAACAGTTGATTGACAAACTGTATTATTTGGCTGATTGATTGATTAACTAAATACTAACAGGCTAACTGATTTGACTTCCTCAACGATCCTCTGGTTATGAGCCAACTTACCAATTATTTATTTTTCTCTCCTGCACACAGTCAACGGGGCCGAGCTGAATCGCAGCTATTTGGAGGCAAACAAATCGGATTATTCGCTGAGCGACATCAGCTTATGGTTTGATCAGCGTCGTTCCAGCGTGCAACACCAGCAGCAGCAGCAGCAACAACCACAGCAGGCTGGCATGCCGCTGGGTGCATTGCTGGAGCAGTCGGTCAATCTGGATGTGCGCGACACGGAAATGGTCAACTTTAGGCTGCTGCTGCACAAGGTCAAGGAGATTGTCGAGGACTCCTACAGTGACAATGCCGAATTGTCGGCGGCCACACAGAATCTGGAGAATGTCCTCGACAACATCATCAAGGGCGAGGAGCAACAGAGACGCAGCAGCTGCAGCGCCAGTGCCCGAAGTTCCCAACGTGCAATGTCCTAAAAAGGAGAAAGGAAGAAGAAGAACCACCCATTTTATGTCTTAAATTAAGTTAACTATTACTTAACAAAGTTCTGCCCAGAAATGCTTTAAATTAAGCTAAGTATTTTATATGTTCTAAAACACCGTTAATTATAAACAAATAATGAACAATTGTCCCTTGACAATTTGAGCAAGTCTGCATTATCCTATGTGGCATATATGCTGTTCTATGTATATGTATATATCTATATATAAGCATGATAAACAGTCCAATCACCGATTCTTAATACGTCCTGTTTTTTTTTTTTAATAATCAATTGTTATTTTAAATAAAGCACTTTATACTTATCGGAGAAGACTTGGCGTTGTTAAAGAGTTCACTTTTGGACCGATCGAGAATATATAGAACTTTATGGAATCTGAGAAGTCTCCTCTCATAATTACAGTAGAATATAATTGAGCTGCCATAAAGTATACATATTCTTGACCAGCAACACGACCATGTCAGATAGTTGCCATAAAAACAATCAATATAAAATCGGTCAAAAGATGTGTTTGAACTTGTTGCTTCCCACCCAATGCCGATATAATATAACAACGATTAGGAATAATTCATATTGCGATCAGCGAACTAAACAAATGTTGACCAACTTATTTTATGCTTGAGCCATTCTTACTTGTTTTAGACCAACTTTGAAATGCGCTTAACAAATCTGCATTTGAAAGCAGCTTGAGAATTTGCGTTGCATTTGATTATATGGAAAATATAGAAAACGTCAGTAACACGCCCAAGTATAATTTCGAAAAAACCAAGAATGGGGGCAGGACCAGAACCGTATTTTGGCCGCACTATGCGACTGAAACTTAGAAATGAGAAGGGACCGAGGCGACAACAGTGCTGGTCAGAGGCAGCAGGACTCCGACAAACCAGATGTCTGCTAGGTGGTGATGATCTTAGACGATTTAAGCAAATTAAAACAATGGGAAACAACAGTCACCCAACTAAACTAGGCACATAAAGAAGCGATCTGTGCAGGTTTTGTGAAAGAGAGGAGGAATCCCCGATGCACATCTTAGCAGAATGTGTCGCCTTAACTAGAAGAAGATGCAGCATCCTAGGGATGCTTGCTATGAATATCAGAGACATAGAAGACCTCAACCCAACATAGAACCTGAAGAGCTATACCCTCCGAAGGAGGCGCAATAGATCGAGTCGGTCGCGGTGCAATCTAATCCACAATCCCCCATAACAATAATAATTTCAAAGACGTTTCGATAAAATCAACCTAAAAATATATGTAAATATTTAAAATATAAATTGATTAAGCAGTTAGTTAACAACACAATAAGTTTGGACAAAGTAAATGCAGCAGCAAACACAAAGTTGCAACACACTAAACTACACCCGACTACACTAGACTACACTAGACTACATGGCACTGCAGGTTGATGGCAGCTGCGTTTAGCTGCTTATCACAGATATCAGCAAATCGTTGGCCATTTCCAGCTGATGCAGACGCCTCATGCTGGTGGCCGTTGACGCCGCTGGCGCCTGGAATAGTTCGGCACGGGCTTGCAGCTCATCGCGCAGTGCCGATTCGAGGAGCAGCGCTGCATTTGCCGGACGTCGGCACTCCGCCTCGTGTTCCAGCCGCAGCAGCGACAGATTGCAGTGCAGCTGCAGCAGATCCTGCTGCAGACGGCGCAGCAGCAGGCCCAGCTGCGTCTGGCTGCGCGCAAACAGATGCCAGTGCTGGCCAGGCTCATTGTGCAGCAGCAACACCTCCGACGATCGATTGTAAAAGATGCAATGCTGTGCGCCAGTTGGGGTGGAGCCACAGCTGCCACTGTGACTCCTGTTGTCGAAGACAAAGTCATCCAAGAGCTGCACAGCTGCAAGCGAAACACGCACACCGAATTGAGTTGAAGGATTCAGCTGGCAGATTCAATGACCCAACTCACCCTCAACCCTTTGCTGCTTGGTTGGTTGCTGCTGCTGATCCGTCTGGGGCACCGTTGTGGCCACATAGCCCCACTTGCCGATGAGCAGCTGCTCGAACTGTGTCTGCTGCTCCACGCCTTGGAACTGCAGTCGCAGCGCGCAATGCGCTGTCTGCGCCATGATCACCGCCAGGAAATCCTGATGAAGTGTTGCCGCCCCAAAGCTGGGCACATGCAGCGACTGTTGCTGCAACAGCTGCCCCACCTTAATGCTGGCCACTTGCAGCTGCAGCTGCCGTACATCATTCGCATCCGCCGCATGCAGCTCGTAGGTGACGAGCAGTTGGATCTGCTCCAGCGCCATCAAATCTTCTAGCTGCAGGCGCAGCAGCAACACAGCGCTGCTCTCCGGCGCCAATTTGTGGACGATGCTCGCCGCCAGTGGCCAGTTAAAGCTATTGCTGGCGCTGTGCTTTTCGTAACACGCCCCGAACTGGGCGAGTTCGTCATACTCCTCCGGCGTCTGGCCGTCCGATTGCATGGGCAGCTCGTACAAGCGATGCGCAAAGTTCAAACCACATTTGGCGGGCAGGCAGCAGAGGAGTGGACGCAGTGCGTGCAACGTGTTGCACCGATGGTTGCCCGTCGCATTGGTCAGCAGGGTGCCCAGTACAAGGCAATCGCCACAGATGCGTGTCCAGAGATCACCGCAACGGCGCAACAGCTGCTTCTCCTCCAGCAACGGCGAGCGCTGGCCGGGCACACCGAATGCCAATCGGTCGCGGACACGCTCAAAATCCAATTGAGTTTGGACACGCTGCGCGTGCAGCTCACCGCGTGCGCACTGGACACGTGCCAGCAGACGCTGGAAGCCATCGACTGTGTGCGTACTGCCAGTTGGAGCTGGTGTCTCAGCCGTGTTAGCTGTTTGAAAATTTGTGCGCAATCGTTTGCCGTTTGTAAGACGGAGCTCGACGTGTGCCTGGTATTTGATGGGACTGGGCACCAACCGATAATCCTGCAGATTATCAAGCTGGGCGATGAGCAGGAAGCGTGCACCATCCACATTGGGTCGCTGCAGGACGAGCAGCTTGTGCCAGCAGCGCAACAGCAAATAGATCTCTTTATTCAGCCAAACATATTTGCCAATGCTCAGCGGCAGATCCTCGACAGCGTGCAACATGCTGTAGCTCGTCGAATCGCCGCTAACGTCCATGGGCACATCGTCGCGTATGAGGAAGCTGTGGATGGGTCCGCTGTATGTCAACAACTCGCTGGCGAGTTGCATCAACCCGCTGTCCCTTAGATCGATGTGGTGCAACAGCTCCTTTTTGCGGAACTCGTAAAATTTGAGTTGGCGACTGAGCAGCAGACTGGATCTGGTTTGCTTCACGTGCAGCTGACTGCAGTAGGCAAGTGTGTCGCGCTGCATTAGTAATTCCGGCACATCCTCCTCGATATGCGACAGCATTGCACGCAAGCCAAAGTAAGCAAAAGTAGAAAAATAACTTTAAAATATATATTTAAAAAAAAAACAAAACAAAAGAAAACAAAAGAGCGCTTTAGAGATGTGCGTGAGTTGACTGCGTCAGTGTTGCCACTTATCGATTGACAATTTGTACTGATCGATCAAAAAAAAGGCAAAAATTTATTTAAACGACGTGATTGGTATTAAATTTTAATAATTAAGACTTTATTAATCATTTCATTAAGTTAGTTTTGAAAATTAACAGAAAAGATGTGTCCTATAAGAGACCAAAGCGGCAACACCGTACTGAGCTGCCCAGTCATATATCGATATCGATTCGACATACGATACAATTTTGATAACTACGTCGTCGATCGCCACCGCAGTGCTACAGCACAAATTCAATTTAACGGTCAGTTTGGTTGTTATCTTAAAACACATTTTATTTGATTGCATGCAAATTGCACAATGCGCAAGTATTTTCTGACAAATAATAATTGCTTACCAGCTAACAGCACACATAAAAAACACATACTTAGGAACAAGGCAGTTGCATAAAAAAATATACATATATAGAGGAAAACTGAAAAAAAAAATGGATATATGTCTAGTTAACGGAACTTATTCCAGATCACAAGGCGGGCCACTTTAAGTGCCCCCTCTCCAAAAATGATGAGACTCGCAAAATAATTCAAATTAACATTTGTTCGCGCGAGCCAGAAGCGGAGCCGAACAACGGTTTCGCTGGCTGCACCATGGAGCGTCGCAAGCGATTCCGTTGCATGCTGGAATTACGTTCGCGCACCGATTGTCGCAACTGTTGGCGACGTGTGCCTGCAACGGGACCGACTGCATCCTTATCTGCTGCATTCATCGCTGCCAGCAAATCGAAAGCAGCACGTTTTTGCTCCTTTGTCCACATGTTGGTCAACTGTTGTTGTTGTTGTTGTGCTGATTGTTGCTGCTGCTGCTGTTGTTGTTGTTGTGTGGCAGGCAGTTTGGTTGCCAAAGGTGCACGTCTTTGTTTTTCTTGCTGATGCAATTGTTGTTGTTGCGGCTGCGCCGCTGTCTGCTTGACTCTGCCGCTGGGCACTTTGGCTGCGCGACTGAGTCCAAACAGCGACAGTATCGATTTGCGACGCGTGCTGGAAGCGTGACTATCGCCCGACTCGGTGCTGGAAACGCTCGTTTGCATGGGCAAGACGGGAACTGGAACTGGAACGGCAGCTGCAGCTGCAGCTGCTGATTTGCTGACTTTCGCCGGCGACTGGAATGTGACTTTGCGCAGCGTATTGTTGTTGCTGTTGTTGGTGGCGAGGAGCTGCTTGGGCGCCGTGAGCAAAGCCAGATTCATTTTGGCCACCGTTGGCGATGTGTCATTCAGTTCGATGCTGCAATAGGTATCGTCGTGACACCGTGCTGCAGTCGGACGACGCGGCGGCACGGGCGGAATGGATGGGGCAACCAGACGGCAAGAACATTGCTGTTGCTGTTGCTGCTGCTGTTGCTGCTCCGCCTGTTCCAGCTTGTGCAGGAGTTGCCTTTCCAATTGCTTGAGGCGTTGCTCCTGCGCTTCCAGTTCACTGGCACGCTGCTCCAGCAGCGATTCCTGTGCGCGTATCGCATGCAATCGCTGCTGCAGTGCATCATCGAATATATTTTGGGTTATGCGACGCGGACTCGGCTCCCGTTTGATGCTCTCGTAGAGAGCCGGATCCGATTGCTGTAGCTGCTGCTGTTTGCCGTTGGCAAAGATGCGCCGCTTGGTGGAGTAGAAGAGCTCGCTGCGCAAGTCCGGCGTGAAGACGCCCGTAACACTCAATCGTCGCTGGCCGTAGCCCTCATTGAAGCTATACTGCTCCGTGAACAGTGTGCTCGATAGCTCTGGGCTATCCGGAAAGAGTTTACCCATGCCGGGCACATCGAACTCGTCGCCGGCATCGACGAGGGATGGAAACTGAGCGGATATCTCATTTATATTCCGCACCAGCAACGGATGACGCGTGATCACCTCAATGCCCGGCCGTTGTTCATGGTCCACGGCCAACATATATCCAATTATCGACTGCAGATCCTTGCTATAAACGTCCGGAATGCGACTAAACTGGCCGTGCGCAATATTATCGGAGAGTTGGGCAAATGCCCGACCCCGAAACGGTGGGCGCAATGCACATAGCTCATAGATCAGACAGCCGACGGCCCACACATCGCTCTTCCGATCGTACTTCCGTCCCTTGACCAGCTCCGGACTCATGTAGTGCGGTGTGCCCACAAACGAGGCGGCGAAACTCTGCTCCCGTCGCAGGACACGCGCCAATCCAAAGTCACCCAGCTTCACATTGCCGGCAGCATCGAGGAATATATTCGCCGGCTTAATGTCCCGATGCAGAATGGTGCCACTGGGTATTTTATTGTGGCACACCTGCCAGACAAGAATCGAGATCGAGAACGTTAGCGTTAACGAATATACCAAGACGATATATCAAACATAAATTATAAAATTATTTATAATTATTTATATTCCGATAATTATATAAAATACAATTATTGCCAATCAATTATCTACTAAATTTTAAAAATAGTTCTAACTTTAAGAGACATTTAGCTATAAGTAAAGAAATGTTTTATTACTTCTATTATTCTTCATTTATCGTAAATTTCTTTTAAAATGCTTTAATAACGGTGAATTTAATTATGTTTCGATTAATTATCGTCCATCTCCTGCACTGTATTATTTACTTCAACTTACAAGTGTAATAAACACACAGCATTGAAAACACTTCTTTTACTTCTTGTGAGGATGGTGCTATTATTCTGACCCCAACTGTGTAAATGTATAAATGTATAAATAGACATACCTGCAGGGCACGGCACAGCTGGAAGAGCACACGCCAAATGTAGGGTTCCTCGAACCGTTGGCGTTGCGTCCGTGCACGCTGAATGAGCTGGGCAAGATCACCGCCGTCACAGCACTCCATGACGATGTATATGGATTTGGCTTCACGGTTCACCAAATGGTGATAGTACTGGACTATGTTGGGATGCTGCAGCTGGCGCAGCACACTGATCTCCGAGATGAGCGACTCACACCGCTCGTCGTCCAGTTCGTCGTAGTTCATGCCCTTCCACGCGTACAGGACACCAGTGGCTTTGTCTTTGACCTTGTAACAGGTGCCAAAGGCACCGTTGCCCATCACTGCGAGCACTTCATAATCCTGCAGCGTTTTCTTTGCAAATTCTGGCGACATTTTTGTTGCGGCCTCTTCGCCGTTTCTATCTAAGCTCATGCTGAGGCTGCTGCTGCTGCTTCTTCTTCTTTTACTTCACTTTATGCGCGCTGTGCTTCGTTGTGTTGTATCTGCCTTGAATGCCGAAAACTAACTGATCTCTTGCTTAGTTTGATGGCTTTGCTTTGCTCCTGCAAACGAGTTTCGGCAAAACTCACACACACGCACACACATGTGCACCCACACACACAATATTACCTGCGAAACCTGCACACAAACAAGTGTTGTTGTGTTTGCTGCCTACGCATTAGAGATGAGCAACAATGTCACTGCGACTGTCAAGCGATCACAATAAATATATAAAATGTACAATCAAACGTATCATTTGCAGCACATGTGGCAAACGTTCATGCCAAAGTGAGTGAAACGGCGCACACTTGTATCAAAATGAGCGAGAAAAAAGTTGTGCCACTCTTCACACGAGTGAAGAGTCGCAGTTTCGCAGTGTAACAGTGTTCAACCAAAAATCACAATATTGCTGCTCATCACCAAATGCATATCTTGTTACGCTCCTAGAAGGCAAAGAGAGAGAGAGAGAGAGAGAGAGAGAGTGAACGAGAACGAGAGCGAGAGAGATAAGCACTTTGCAAATCTTGCACGCTGCGTTGTTGCCGGCACAGTTGCCTTGAGTCTGTGTACAAAATAAAAACCGTTGGATGTTTTAAAGGACAAACCGTCCTTTGTGGCACAGCACGCCCGCAATTTGAAACAATTTTCTATGCCTGTTGCCACACTGACCATAAAAATAAATTACTTTTCTAACATTGGCATTTCAATTTGTCTGTGAGTGCGTCTGTTATTTCGCTCTGTGTGTGCGTTTGAGATACTCTACCGGATTATGTTACACACACACTCATACACAAATCAAATTTCATTTGCAGATGCTCTTTGCGCTTAGTCAATGTGCATTTGAAATATTGTATCATATTTTCATTAAGCAGAACACGAACTGCTTGAAATCCTAACGGATTTTTCGCATCAAATACTCTGTTCCCAAACGGAAAGCGGGCATATTGTGGGCCCTAATGTGTGTCTAGCCAATTTTGTGTTTCGGCATTACAACATATACAACTTTATGTTCACGAAAGTATTTTTTTCTTCAAGTTTTATGATTATTATATTGCAACAACAGAGTATTGGCAGATCGGTAAATCGCGACTGCATCGGTTGTTCTTTTAAATGCTGTCTTGCTCGCACTACAGGTGCTAAAGCAAATCGGGTGCCCCGATTTTCGTGGGTATTCTGAATGTGTGTGTGTGTCTCATGACCCAGGTTCAGGTAGAGATGGCACTGAAGAAACGAGTTATCTCCGGCTTATCGTTGGGCCGTGCGTTGACGGTTTTATGGGTTTTCATGTGCAAAACAAACAATGGCCCAGGCGAACCAACGCAATCCTTCGTAAATAAATAAATCAAGCATAGACCATCGTCGAAGGGTGTTTTACGGCGACCGCAAAATGTTAGTTCAGCCAGATTAGTTTGTTGGTTGCTTTGGGCTTATGACAGAGGTACACACAGGTACACAGGTAAGTGCATTAGGCACAATAGCCCAAATATCACAACTTGCAGATTCTACGTATGCTGACGTCACAGCTAGCTCAATGCGGGTTCTAGTTTAATGGATTCTGATGTGATTTTCACACAGCCATTTTACCGTTTATTTGAAACGACAGTGAGAGCAAGACAAAAAAAAAAGAAAAGAAAAACAATGTGAATGCAAACTTAATGCCAATCACCAGGATGGCGCCTTGTCCTCGGAGCCAGTGGGGCGAGCGTACAATGCCGACTTGTCCCGGAACATGGTCATGCGTTCCGTTTCCTTCAGATCCAGAAAGTGTCCAATGGCAAAGCCAAGAAGTGGCAACGCTGCCCACAAGGCACGCTTATCCAAACCGAGCACCATTTTGTTTCTCTTTTTGTTGTTGTTTTGTGTGTTGTTTAGCTTTGACTTTTTAGCGCTGCGCTTTGAGCTTCCCGCTGCTGTTGGCGTTTCCAGTCGCGTGTGTGGGACCAGTCTGCGTAGATGGAGCTGACTGCAACAGTTGGAAAGAATATCACTGCACCGTACTTTCGCGCCAGCTGCGTTATTATGCTAATGCCCATATGAAGGTGTGTGTGTGTAAACTGTAAACAAAAACCAGAACAACAAATCAGACATGAAACACGACAAATGTTAGAAGGCTGTCTTTTTTTGTTTTCTTTTGTTACGTAATGCACATGCAGGCAATGGCACTGCCAATGATATTTACGCGTGTGTGCAATGCAAAATAACTGCTTACTCAGTATGTACACAAGACAAGTGGTTTATTCGTTTCCAATAGTTTTTAGGTGGTGTTTAATGCAGCAAATTTTGACAAATTCGTTGTTTTTGTTGTTATTACCTTACGCTTATGCAAACGCCTTGCCGACTAGAGATTTTGACTTCGTAACGATATACGTATATCGATAGTGGGGAACTAAAACTTAACGACACACGAAAAGTATCGATACTTTAAATAAATAGCTTAAATATAGTCCATCTTCAATAAATGAAACAAATATTTTGTTTTGGTTTTGCAGATGTTGTAAAATGTGTAACATAAACAGCATGTAAAGACTATTTGATAATTCCACTAGTTGCAGACTTGACGAAACTTAACAGCTGTTGCAAAACATGCGATAATATTAATCGTTGCCAATCGATGCATTGTTGAGGACCGCGTGAAATGACGATAACGATAGCGATAAATACTGTCAATACAAATTTGCCGGCGCGGCGACAACTGAGCCGGCATTTTACGAACGGGCTTTCCAATTGTGTTTGATAAGTTATAAGTTGGTGATTGTTTTGTTTGTTGGTTGCATAGCGCGCGCGCACGCGACTGCTTGTGCATGTAAAATAAGATCGATCGCAAATCTGGACGCATGCAATGAGATGATAGCCGTCTCAGAGCCGCCACTGGAATTCGTTCCCCGCGGTCGTCAGGCGGCTGAGGAGCATCCCGGCCCCTCCGAACCGACGCTACCCAAATTTTTACCCGCCGAGCATTTGCTATTGCAGCGCCTGCAAAACGTCAACATCTCGGCCGCCAGCGAGGAGCCGCAAGAGTTTTGGTCCATACGCGAAATCTACGACGATTACGAGGCGAGCTATGCGCGCGCCCAGCGGCGCCAGCAATTGATTGAGCAGACAAAAAAATGTGGCCCCAAAGCGGCAGCCGCCACCCAGTTGACGTCGCTGCCGCAGCAGCTGTTGCAACCGATACAGATGCATCGCGAGGATCCCATGTGCGATTACTTTGTGAACAACGAGGAGGAGCTGTATGTGAACAAGAACACGGTGGTCTGGACGCAGGGCCTGAACGATGACGATGATGGGGTGCACCGGCGCATGTGCTTCACCTGCGACACGCCGGTGAAATTCGCCTGCTTCCTCAATCGTCGCTTCGTTCGCGGTCGCCTGGCCCAGCTGCGAGCGGCTGTTCAGCCGGATGAGGATCACTTAACGGCCATTTGTGTGGTCGACCAGGATGCGTTGCGTGTCTATTGTGATGATGGCGAAGATTTTCTCGCCAATCTCGATTTTCCCGTCTCACATCTGTGGCAAACTGTGCACGGTCTGCTGCTGGAAAAGGATTCGGGCAACGCTCTCGTCTCCCACACGGTCTCCATACCGATGCCCCGGCTCTTCTCCATGTCGCATCCCCTGCACGAGGCATGTCCCGTTGTGCTCAAGACCAGTCGCAAATCGACCGGTTACATGACCGAACCCGAATACAGCGTCGTCTTCACCGCCGAAGATTCGGATCTGGTGCTGCTCTACGATGCGAAGTTCTTCAAGCATTTTGTGGCACGCCTGCGCAAAGTGACGCCTGAGGAGGTCAACAGTGTTAGCCAGCAACAGGAGCTGCTCAGCCAGACGCTGCCAGGACATCGCGACGGGGCCGCCACCAGTGGCATCAACAGCTTCAGCTCCACCAAACTGACGGGAGGTGCTCAATTTTTCCCATACACAATTATAATATATATTTATATAAATCTTCATATTCATATCTAATCAAATCGTTATGAATTATAATGAAGAATAATTTTGTTCGATTCGCAGCAACTACCAAGATGAGCGGCACATCGTTTCTGGGGCGCAACCATAATGCGGCAACGTCTGCAAACAATTTCTCTCGATTTGGACTCAGTCAATCGCAGTCCTTCAGCGGCGTTCTGGGTCAGTCCAAGTGAGTTACCCGCATACCGATCAAATTGATTAGTTGACACTGAGTGATCCTTATTCGCTTACAGTCGCGCCGTGCTGGGCACACCGCTCAGCCAGCTGCAGAATAGCATCAGTCAGCAGTCGGCGTCCATCAAGGATATGCGCAAGATAACCCATGTCAAGCCGGCAAAGCCAATTGAGCCGGAGATGTGCTTGGAGCACATCTGGACGGAGAATACCTATGGCACGTAAGTTGATGTTTGTGGCTTGCCACTCGTTGTAGTCCTGAAAACCTTAAACCCAACCTAATCCTGGAGTTGATCAGCTTGACTTGTGTTTGTATTTGTTGTTGTTGTTGTTTCTCTGTGGCAGTCAACGCGAATTCTGCGAGATGGCAACGCGTGCGTTCATCCACACCGATCTGGTTGGGCAGACGTATCTGTGCTATCTGCTGGCCCGCTCCTGCCGTCTGCAGCTGGTGCTGCTCAATGGCTACGACACGGATGAGCCGCTGCAGCTGTCCACCTTGGCTGCGACGCTGAATGCAAAAGATGCCGTCGGATTGCCACGCTTGCATATGATAGCCGTATTGGATCCGGGCGGCAGTCTCATTCTGTACACGGGCACTGTGCTCATCTCCAAGGTGCACATAACGCCGCTGCTCACACGAGCGACGCCCGCCGTCCACGTTCAACTGGCCACACCAACCCCACCACCACCACCACCACCGGCTGTGCCCGTGCCAACGCCGACTGCCACGCCCATAGCGACAGGAGCAGCCGGATCGCAGCTGAAGACCACCACAACAAGCAGCTCATTTGTGGAGGTGCGTCGCAGCAGTCTGCTGCCAACGATAATTGCCGCCGATTTCAATGCGTTCGACGAGGAGCTGCACATGTTGTCGCCGATAGCGCCGCAGCCGATCTCCTACACGCAACGGCAGGCGCATAACGTGTGCAAGGCGCTACGCGATCCGGCCGGGAATCGCCTGACCCTGGTGTATGCGACGGGACGCATGCTGCGCATCTCGCTGCCCCTGCTCAACGACACACGCCTCATTACACGCTGTGTGGCCGTGTTGCGGCAGGTGTTGAATCCCGGACAGTTTCTGCACTTCATCATACGCTGGTACAGCGCACGGAATCCGCCCGGTTCGAGGGACTACAGCATCGAGCAGGAGTGGCAGCTGTTCCGTGGCACGCTGCTCAGCCTGATGGGTTGCATGGCGGGCGCAGCAACAGCGGCCACAGCGACAACAACAACAGCAGCGACCCCATCATCATCCGCTGAGATGAGCAACGAATTGGGTGGCGACGCATTCGTCTCCGCATCGGCCTCTGCCACTGCATCCTATGTGGTTGATGGTTGCTCAACGCCGCCGCTGCCCCAACATGAGTTGGGCTTTCAGGATGATGAGCCGCTGAAGCGGCGCAAGTACAACGATTGTGAGTCGTACACGGATGAGGATTGGGAGTTCCTGTTGTTGCAAACAACGCTCACATCCTGTCTGCACGACTCCCCACACATGTACAGCGTGGATGTGACGGCGCCGCTCTTCTGCTCCCTGCCAGCCATATTCTATGGCCTCCATTTGCTGTACGAGGATCTCAAGCTCGACTCGATCTTCCAGAGCGGTCTCAACTACCTGGCAACGGTGAGTTGAACTCCACGCGAACGAAACACCTTCTCGGATCTCCTTTCGATGCCCAACTCAAGTTTGACAAGCATTTTTATTTATCTGCTAAAACAGTGCTTGGATTAAGCTAAGATTGAATCCGTTGTTGGCCTTGGGGATCAGTCGGGATTAGCTGGAATAGTAATACTATTCTTATTGAGTCGAATCAGTGCTGCAGATCCGTTTGAGAACAAGCAATAAGCAAAGGGATCTTCTAACTTCTGCAACCGTCGCTGCAAACTTCTCCTAATCTCAAACAATATCTTTGCAGTTCCTGCATCAGCTGGCCATCGATATGCAGCTGGAGAGCTATATACTGCACTATCATCTGGACTTTCCGGAGCTGACGCAGAAGACAACGAAGCTGACCATGCTGAGCGAGGAGCATGGCGCCCAGATGTTGTACCAGGAGCTGTTGCGGATGCCGGCGCCCAGCATCTATGCGCAGCTGGAGCATGTGCTGCGCGGCAGGGAGGAGGTGACGCCCTACAGCTACGTGGAGTGCATCAATGAGCGCAGCCGGAATGTGGTTCAGCTCATCTCGCTGGTGCTGCATGGCCACCACAAGCTGAAGCACTGGTGGCATCTGCTCGAACACTTTGGCGCCGTCCAATCAAACTATCCGAAGCGACCCAAGCGCAGCATCTCAGCGGATGTGCCGCGTTGCCATCAGGTGATCGAACTGCTGCTGTGCATGCAGATGACGCGACGGGACATTACCCGCCTGCCGGCTGCAGTGCATCTGGTGCTGGCAGAGGCGCTCGAACGGGCACGTCTGACGCCGCCCGTCGGCAGCAGCTGGGCTGCGTATGAATTGATTTTGCGGCCAGAGTTGGCGGCACACGCACAACTGCCATTCCTGGAGACGACCATTGGGCAGCCGCACTGCGGACGGGTCTACAAGGAGGATTCGCTGTCGCCGCGGCTGGCGCCGAGCAGCGGTGAATTGCCGATGTCCGAACCGGATGCGGATCACCTGCGACACGATGGCATGGACAATATGGATACGAAACTGTTGCGTCTACGCTTCCCAGACGATATGCGGGTGGAGGAGGTGCGTCGCCTGCTCAACAGCGCCGACCCGGTATCGATTGAGGTGCAACAGTCGCCGGGCACCAGCGATCACGAGTTCATCGAGGAGCAGGAGAAACAGCTGTTTGCCTACTGTGCACGCACCATGACCTTGCCCCTGGGCAGGGGCATGTTCACGCTGCGCACACTGTTGCCCCGTCCCAGCGATAACATGCCCATGCCCAAGCTGTGCCTGGCCGGGCGTGAGCCCGTCAAGGGCACCACCATCGAGATGCAGCAGATCGAGTTTCCGGCCAACATGCATCAGTGGCCCTCGTTCCACAATGGCGTCGCCACCGGCCTAAAGATATCGCCGCAAGCGCAGGACATCGACTCCACGTGGATTGTGTACAACAAACCGAAGACCCAGGCAAACAATGGCCTGGAGCATGCCGGCTTCCTCATGGCCCTGGGACTGAACGGACACCTGCGCTCGCTCTCCTTCATGAGCATCTTCAAGTATCTGGTCAAGTGTGATGAGATGACCAGCGTTGGTCTGCTCCTGGGCATTTCGGCTGCCCATCGCGGCACCATGGACACGAAGACAACGAAACTGTTGAGTGTCCATCTCGAGGCACTGTTGCCGGCCACCGCCATGGAGCTGGACATACCGCAGAGCACACAAGTGGCCGCCCTGATGGGCATTGGCCTGCTGTATCAGGGATCGGCGAAGCGGCACATTGCCGAGGTGCTGCTGCAGGAGATTGGCCGGCCGCCGGGTCCCGAAATGGAGAACAGTGTGGAGCGGGAATCGTATGCGATGACGGCGGGCTTGGCGCTGGGTCTTGTCACGCTCGGACAGGGTGAATCGCCGGCGGGATTGCGTGATCTTCAGTTGCCCGATACGCTGCACTATTATATGGTCGGCGGTGTTAAGCGACCGATCGGTGGCTCCCAGAAGGAGAAGTATCGCCTGGCCTCGTTCCAGGTGCGCGAGGGCGACAACGTGAACATCGATGTGACCGCACCGGGCGCCACTCTGGCGCTGGGACTGATGTTCTTCGACTCGGGCAATGAGGCGATTGCCGAGTGGATGCGACCGCCTGACTCACGCTATCTGCTCGACATGGTCCGACCCGATTTCCTGCTCCTGCGCACCATTGCACGCGGTCTAATCCTGTGGCAGCAGGTGCGGCCGGACAACGATTGGTTCCAGGCCCAATTTCCGCACAGCCTGCGACCCCATCTCCGATTGCCGTCGCGCGAGGAGCAGACGCCAGAGGACAGCGATGTCGACTACGAGGCCATCACGTAAGCACCTCAAACTTAATCCACACATCTCCAAATATATATATACATATGTATTCCTGATCAGCATCAACAGTTGCAAGTACAGCATAAAAGGGGGTCCGTCTCTGACTCTCTTTTTATGCGAACTACTCCCTCAGTTTTGATTAGACTCCTTACTTCTTCTACAGTTACTATATATTATACATCTGATCGGATTACTGTATAGTACTAAAATATATAGTAATATATATATAGACATGGGCAGGTTGGCTCCGTCCTGATTGCGATTCTTTCCTTTTGTTAATCTAAAGCCGATTGAAGGTTCATTTTGGTTAGTTTAGGGTCTGGTTGCCAGTGCTCCTTGCTCGATCAACTTGAAACAGTTTTATGCTGGATTCGCACAGAGCCAGATCAATCAGCATCAATCATTTATGCATCAACTTAAAATTTGCAACACATCCAGCATCAATCATTTGTGAATCAACTGGGAATTTGCCTGCATCATTTTGTTGCCATTTGTTATTCACTGTTTTTATTACTATTAAAAAAAATGGGCGACAATCAAGATAAATACAAATAAAAAAATATTCTTTTCAAGTTTATTAAATTAAGTTGAAGAAAGACTCTCAATCATAAAACTTCTAAATAAATTTCCACTTAGTTCGTTTAGTTAAAACCCATCAATGAATGTCTTCAACTGTGATTGATTATTACTCATTTGAGAGAGAAGTGGTTCAATGGTTCTCATCTGGCTCATCCTTTCTATCATCAATCAATTATCAACCACAGGATCAAAATACAGTCTTAAAATTCGTTTTAAAATTAAATGAAATCAACTAACAACAAGCAACTGATGGAGCTAAAGCTGAAGTTGATGTTATCTTTGGAAATATGCTTAGCCTATTCAAATAATTATTAAATAATAGTCGCTTATCTTTTTTGTTTGCTGCTCGCTTTGCTTATCTTATTTTGTGTGTGGTTCGCAGCCAGGCGTATTGCAACATTTTGGCTGGTGCCGCATTCTGCATTGGCTTGAAATATGCTGGCACTGAGAATCCATCGGCCTTTGCCACACTGCGTGCGGTCATCAAGGAGTTCCTCGGCTTTCCGGGCACACCGATGGGCGAGTGTGCCGGCCGCACCACAATCGAGAGCTGCCTGATGGTGTTGCTCATCTCGATATCGCTGGTCTTTGCCGGCTCCGGCAACTGTGAGATTTTGCGGATCATTCGCTATCTGCGCTCCCGCGTCGGACCACAATATCCGCACATTACGTACGGCTCCCACATGGCCATACACATGTCGCTGGGTCTGCTGTTCCTCGGCGCTGGCCGCTACACCATCGCCAAGACACCCGAATCGATAGCGGCGCTCGTCTGCGCCTTCTTTCCCAAGTTCCCCATTCACAGCAACGACAATCGGTGAGCATATTTCAACTTGGTTATTGCTGGCACCAGGATTAACTTTGGATTAACCATTTGTTGCTTGCAGCTACCATCTGCAGGCACTGCGGCATCTGTATGTGCTGGCTGTGGAGCCGCGTCTGTTTCTGCCGCGCGACATCGACACGCATCAGTTGTGTTTGTGCAACATTTCTGTGCTAGAGGTGGGCGCGAATGTGATGCGTCGCCTGCCCATCGCACCGTGCATCCTGCCCGAGCTGAGCACCCTCGAACAGGTCATTGTCGACGACGAGAACTATTGGCCGGTCTGCTTTGAGCGTTCGCGCAACTGGCATCAACTGGAGAAGGCACTGGAGCTGTGCGCTCCAATCGATATTAAGAAGCGCACCGGTTGCCTGTCCCATCTTGAGGATCCGGATCGCTTGAAGAGCATGCTCGCCCAAACCCTAACAATGGAGCAGAGCATCTGCTGGCAGGTGGATGTCAACGATCTGCAGCAGTTTGCCAGCGAGCGACTGGTCAAACCGTTTCTCAATCGGTTCCTGGACACCAAGGGCACATCGCTCAGCTACGTGGAGCTGAGCAAGCGGCACCAGTTGATGCTGCTCTTTTACAATGCTGTGGTCAACGATCGCATGCATCTGCTGCCAGTTTATTTAACGCTGTTCGATCACGTCACCAAGAAGATGGCCAACAACAATGATGTGTGGCAGGTGAAGCTGCTCGATGCGTATTTGTGCGGCAGACGGGGGCAGCCAACGGAGGAGCATAGCCTAATCTCTGTGGATCTCGTACAGATGATGCAGGAGATGTTCAAGCTGCAGGTGGAGGACTGGACGAGTGAACAGTGTCTGGCATTGCGCGAATATCTCAGCCAGAAGCGACTCGAGCCCAGTTTTGTGGGCAGCATCAGTGCGCAGGACTTGCAGCGTGTCTTCTGCATCATCAACTACTTCAATCTGATGCCGAACCTGTTGAGTAACGTTGACCTGAGCGCGGGTCCCGTCAACTACTTGCGCATCATGCTCGAGTTCAACAAGTTGCAGCTGAGTCCGCACACCATTTTCGGACTGCTCAAAATCTTTCAGGCGCTGGCCAGCATCTGTGACTCCGAGGATGGTGATGATGTTGAGAAGGAGGAATTGGGGGAGGAGGAGGAGGAGGTGGTTGAGGGGGAGGAGGAGGACGAATCTGTTTGAATCTGTTATCGCTGCTCTCTGCAGCTGTTATCGATGATGTTATCGTTTTTACATACAGCAGCAATTGTGCATTTATCGATGCTGCAACTGAAAACTGCCTTGCAACACTGAGATTTACCATTTAGGAATCTAACTATATGCGTATATATGTATATATATAGAATAATAATAACAATGCAAATAAACACCAAATCAATGGAAATATTTGCTTTAATAATTGATTAATTATTTGCTATCGAATACATTGTCAAAGCTGCTGTTTTACAGAAACCTTGGGACTGAGATTTACACTTGAAATTGTTGCCAATTCGAAACAGATATATATATATACAGATATATATATATGTATGCGATTTACATGTATTGCTTATAGCCTCTCAGCTGAGATCAGAGCAGAGACTTACTGATCTCATTTTGGTAGACTTTCAGACAATTCGCTGGTGCTCCGAGCCGGGGGCTTCCTCGACGCCCAATTTGACGCGGCGCAAGCGTTGGTATAGATAGATGCCCATCAGTGGCAGCGGCGTCATAATTGCCACAGACACCGGCACCACTGTCGTCAGATCCGCCTGCGGCTGTGGCAAGGTGGTGCGCAGAAAGAAGATCGCAATTCCCGTATTCTGGATGCCCGTCTCGATGGCAATTGTCAGCGCGTCGGCTGCATTCTGGTTTAGCAGCTTCGCCGCCAGCCAGGCGATTGTATAGCCCAATAACGGTAAACAGAGCCCAGCCACTGCAATCTATCCAAGAAGAATTTGAGTGAGAGAGAGAGAGAGAGAGAGAGAGAGATTTGGTGTTTTGTTACTATTATTCATATTTGCATAAAAATCTTATCAAAAAAATATTCAATGAAAAATCCAAAAACGAAAAACGAAATTGCTAACAAATTGCAGCGTATTAAAAACGAAGCAAGAATATTTATAATAAATTTAAGACATTTTATGAAAAATAATTAATATAAATAATTAAATTTATGAATAATATCAGCACTTTCCAAATAGCTGTATTATGAAAAGTTAAAGTGAATAAATGGAGGCATTGCCAACAGCTAATTATTAAAGTCTATTCAAGTTAAGATTATTATACAAATTCTAGTCTAAATCAGTAGCAGCTGATATGATATGATATGATATGATACGCCTTTGATCCAGTACATTATTCTGAGTGAGTCTATGAAATGCTCCCAGAACTGTTCAATTTGGATTGCCAAAAGGCAACTTTCCTTAAAATAATGTTCTCGGAGGCATTTGCCCCCGTCGTAGTCAGATTGGAAAGGATCCATTCTGGTCCCATTCCTTATAGCTACCCAATCAATCTAACAATTTCTCTTTAACATTATTTTGACCATTTTGGATGAATAACACAAAAAATAACATCTTTTCTATAAGCGCAAATTTGCGAAACATTTCGATTTCTGTGAGGAATGCTGAAGATATATATATAAAAATATATATATAGTTTTTGCAGGGTATATATAGAAATGGAATAGATTTGCGAGATTTTGTTTTGGGGTCGGTTAGCGCTCACCTGCCACGAGAAGAGCTGGAAGAGATAGAAGTTGGTGACGATCGCAAAGATGACGATGAAGAGGATGAGGCAGGCCGAGATGGGTTTGAGCAGGCGAACGAGCCAGTGTGCCACACGTGGCAGGCAGCGTTGAATGGCCAGCCCAATGAATAGTGGCACGATCAGACTGCCACAATATGTGGCTATTTTGCCATACGGCACCTGCATGCCCGCCCTCTCGAAGATCAGCTGACCCAGCGTGAATATCCACAGTGGCATCGTGCCAAAGGCGGCCACATTGCTAACGGTTGTCATCAGCACGGACAGATTAATGTTGGCATTCAGCACCGCCGACCAGGTGTTGGAGGCGCCACCACTCGGCGCAATGCCCGTAAAGAACAGGCCCAACTGCATTGCTGGCGATTCCGGGAACACAAAGATGCCCAACGCATAGCTGAGCAGTGGCATCCCCAGCACCTGGGTGATGAACCCGATGCAGGGACCAACCGGCCGCGTTATCAAGCCCTGCAGCACCTCCACATTGAGGGCAGCCCCAAAATTGATGTAGACCAGCGACATCAGCAATATGATCGAGCCAACGAACACATGATCGATGATCCGTTCCGGGCGGAGCACCTGTGCCACCAGCTGGCTGTTGTCGCTGTTGTTGGCGCTCTGACTGCTCCGGTTCGTCCACGCGTCCCACAAACGCACCGAGATTCGTGCCTCGCCCAGAAAATGTCCATCGATTCGAATGCGACCCGTCCACTTGTTCACCGCTGCGTGCAACGGAATTGTGGCATTCTCTGGTGCAACGCTGGCCAAATGCGGATCATCGCTGATCAGGCGAAAGCTGTAGCGATCCGCGCTCGACTCCAGTTCGTTGGGTATGTCCCAAAGATGCAGCTCGACTTCAGCGCTTGTCTCCATTTGCAGATGCAGCGAGGCGGGCTTAAAACGCGCCTGCCAACTTTCTGCTGGCAACGCCAGTTGGCCAACGATCAGCAGGAATGCAAACGGCAGCGTTCCCATTCGCATCATGATTAAAATGTAACTGAAACAATCTCTTCAATTATCTCGCGTAATCGACAAAGAAACACAAAAACACACACACAGATGCACACACAGATACACACACAGACACATGCATACGAACGTGCTTGGCATGTAGCCTGCGAGCGAGAGCGAGATCGAGCTATAGTTACGAGCTTTGCTGCTCTCTTTCGCTAAGAGAGAGTCGGTATCACAATTGCAACAGCACAGAAACTTCAATGTAGGAACAGAGCTTTAACAGCGATTGCTGCTCTTTGCTTCCCCTCTAAGAGAGAGTCGGTATCACAACAGCAACAGCACAGAAACTTCAATTTCGAAACAGAGTTTTAACAGCGATTGAAGTTCTTCTTTTTAGAATCACAACAGCAGCAAAGAAACTTCAATTTAAAAAAAATATGTGTTGACAGCGTTGTCAAAGGCAAGCTTTACAGCTGCTCTTTTCGCTCTAAGAGAGCGAGAGAGAGTCGGCTTCACAGTAAACACAACAAATGCATGTAAATGCAGAGTGCAATTTAGACAGCATTTTCTCCAAAAAAATGAATTGATGATAAGTATGCATTTCACATCTGTCAACGTGTGACGTCAGCCTAGGCCAACAGCAGCAACAACAACAACTCTCAACGAAATTGGTAAGTTTCCGCTAATGCGACGCAGTTGTAAACATATTACTCTCTCTCTCTCTCTCGCTCTCTCTATCTGTTTCTTACACTCAACGCTGCAATTTAGATATGAGCGAGAGAGCGACAGCAACAGCAACAGGTAGACGTGTGGCCGCAATTAAAAGAGAAGAGAACAGTACAGTTACAGTTACAGCATGGTGTACAGCTGTTAAAACTTTTAACTGTCTGTCTGAACGATCTCTTCTAAATATTTAATGCAATCTTCAATTGCAATACATAAAAACACCAGCAACTGTCAAAAGAGGAAGCTGCTTAATCGGCAAGTGATCAGCTTGTATAATATGTATATTTACAGCATGCATGCACGCACACAGCTAGCCACAAATCAACATGCACGTCTGTGTGTGTTTACAGCTGTTAATTATGCACAAGAAGCAAGAAGAAGAAAAGAGTTTTATGCGACGATTTTTGAAATAATAAGAAAATCATGGATTAAAAGGAAAATAAATGCATGTAAGTAGATTGCTCCAAGCTTTGATTTTATTGTTATGGCTTGCGATAAATGCAAAACGAGAACTAAAAAGTTAACCACAGGAAATAGGAGATTTGTGCTGGAATTGAAGTTGGTCCTTGTTGAAATTCACTTTAGCATCGTTTTTAGTATCGGTAATGCTCGGGCTTGAAGGGGCCCGTCTTGGGGACACCAAGATAGGCGGCCTGCTTGTCGGTTAGCTTGGTGAGCTTAACGCCCAGCTTGTCCAGATGGAGGCTGGCCACCTCCTCGTCGAGCAGCTTGGGCAGGACATGCACTCCAATCGCATATTGTTCCGATTTCGTCCACAGCTCGATTTGGGCCAACACCTGATTGGTAAACGAATTGGACATGACGAAACTGGGATGACCGTGGGCACAGCCCAAATTGACGAGTCGCCCCTCGGCAAGCAGGATGATATGGCGTCCATTTGGCATCGTGTACCGATCCACTTGTGGCTTCACGGTCACCTTGGACTTGGCATTGGTGTTCAGCCAATCAACATCAATCTCACAGTCGAAATGGCCGATATTGCAGACGATGGCATCGTCGGGCATGTTGAGCAGATGGGTCGATGTGATAATGTCGCGACACCCTGTCGTTGTCACATAGACGGACGCCTCCTTGCTGGCCTCATCCATGGTGGTCACCTCGTAGCCCTCCATTGCCGCCTGCAATGCATTGATCGGATCGACCTCGGTGACAATGACACGACCACCGAATCCCTTCAGTGCCTGCGCGCAACCCTTGCCCACATCCCCATAGCCAGCAACGCAGCAAACCTTGCCGGCAATCATCACATCCGTTGCCCGCTTAATGCCATCAATCAGCGACTCCCGGCAACCATATAAATTATCAAATTTACTCTAAAAAAAAAAAAACAGATAATATAAAGATATAGATAAGTGTAGAAAGGGGAAGAAGGAGAATTTACCTTGGTCACCGAATCGTTGACATTGATCGCTGGTACGCCGAGCTTGCCGTCCTTGAACATCTTGTAGAGATTGTGGACACCAGTCGTTGTCTCCTCGCTGAGACCCTTGATGCCCTTCAAATACTGGGGGAAACGTTCGTGGACCAAATTGGTCAGATCGCCACCATCATCCAGTATCATGTTCAGGGGCTGACCATCGGGAAAGACGAGCGTCTGCTCAATGCACCACATGTACTCCTCATCGGTTTCCCCCTTCCACGCATAGACGGGCACACCAGTTGCCGCAATTGCCGCCGCTGCGTTGTCCTGTGTGCTGAATATGTTGCAACTGGACCACTGCACCTAAAGTTCAGCACCAACAACAAATGCAAAATGAGTTGGGGATTAGCATTTGAAAGACAATCGTCAATTGACAATAAAAGCGACTTGTCAGTTTTTTTCTAATCTTAGCCTGGAGGGGGGTCAGCTCTCCGAACTCAGCCCAAAAAATGCGAGATTAGTTGTTATCGGCACTCGTTGAACTCCAAGTGTGACCTCCGAGCATCAAAAATAAACATTTTTGTCAACAACAAAAGGCGAAAAGATTTCGAGATAATGCAGCAAAATGGAGCACATGGCAAAGCTGCTTTAGAAATGCCTCTTCTCACATGGCAACATAGCAAAGTCTTGATAAAGATGCTGTTAGTGATGCTCCAAAGATGTTGCCAGATATTCCACTTCCCATTCCCCCTTTTCCCCTGCCTGCTGCTGCTTACCTGGGCGCCCAGCTCGACGAGGGTCTCGATGAGTACGGCCGTTTGGACAGTCATGTGAAGGCAGCCGGTGATGCGGGCACCCTTAAGGATCTTGGACGGGCCGTATTTCTTGCGGCACGCCATCAAGCCGGGCATCTCGTTCTCCGCAATGATGATCGCCTTGCGTCCCCATTCGGCCAGACCGATATCGGCTGTGGATCACATATAAATATATATATTGAGCAAATATAACCTCAGTAAAAAAAAAACAAACGTGCGCCGAATAAACACACATAATATAAATCTATATTTATATATATATTGTGTCTGTTGCGCTGCATATTTATTTATAACTCACCAACTTTGTATGCAGGCTTGGAGTTGGACATCTTGCTGGTTTAGTCTTAGTCGTCTTTCTACGAAGGAAGAGGAGGAGCTGAACGATGACAGGCGAACACCGACAACCGTATTGACAACGCGCGCAACGTTAAGTGAGCAAATCTATATATTTTAAGATCGTATGAAGAGTGCAAATCTATCGACCTATCGTTTTCAGCCGGTTATCAGAGTTGCTAAATTGTTCAATTTACGATCTAAGTGTCGTGCAATAGTTGCACATAGTATCGACATATCGGTAAAAGTACTCACAAGCAGCCCTGCGCTAGCTATCGAGAGAATATTATCAACACAACAAAGCAATCGGGCGAATATAATACAAAACAACTGCAGAACGTAAAAAGACAAGCAGAAAAAACAATTGAAAATACATTGAACACGTATAACATAACTATTTATATAAAAAAAAAAAACCAAAAATTTAATACACCTCATATTCGATAGTTGATTGGGTTAACAGCACTGGCGGAATTTGGTACGTATATACCCCACACAGAGATATCGGCGCCATTTTATTTCTCGTCGCTCGTTGCTCGCCACTCGCTGAATGATTATTCGCTACTCGCAGCAATTGGCACACACGCGTTTTCCAAATCGTGGTTTTTTTCGAGCTCCGTTTATTTTTTTATAGTGTGCAAATCGAACAAGCTAATTGATCAAGCCACAAATTCACAACATACACATAGTGCTAATAAACAATGCATATGCGACAGTGCTCACTATGCCCACAGAATTGAATTGAATGCGTGCGTGTGTTGCGTGTTGCTATTCTTTTCTTTTCTTTTTGATTGATGTGCCGAACGCAAAGTACGAAAGCGACGCACAATTCGACCGCATCGCGACGTTGATGTCCATTGTGAGTGTGCGTGCGTTCATGTGTGTGTGTGCAATAAAATACAACAAATAAACCAACAACAAATACAACCCAGTGCAAAAGACACAAAAAGACAAACAAAAAGAAATAGAAATAGAAGAAAAACACACACACACAGCAAATCAAACAGGGAAAAGGCAAGGCTGCTGCGCGCGCGTGTGTGTATGTGTGTGTGTGCGTGCGTAAAACAGACAAAAGAGGCGCGCGCGGCGTGCAATGCGCTAAAAAAGCAATAACAGGCGGGTGAGGAGGGGTAAGTGTGTGTGTGTGTGTGTAGCGGCGTGGCTCAAAGAGCGAAAAAACTAAAATTGATGCATTTTTGTGCATTAATTTGGTGCAAGCCATATTTTAATTTTTAAATTCGATACATATATCTGTATAATATATATAAATAGTTCAACTAGTTTTATATTTATTTGTTGCAGTGCAAGGCCAATCGACTTTGCAACAGTGTGGCCTCTTAATTTTTAGTGTTTTCCTTTTTTTAATTTTACATTGTTGCATTTTGTGGTGCGTGAGTTTGTTGCGTGCGTGTGTGCTTGTGTGAGTGAGTGCCCAGTGCGACCGGTAAAATTCCAATAATGTCTGCATATGAGGATGGCCAACCGCAACGGGAACAACAACAACACCATCAGCATGAGCCGCATTTGCATCAGCAGCAAGAGCAAGAACAAGAGCATTCACCGTTATTACGCTCTTCCTCCATGCACAATGACCACGTGAGTACAGCAACACTCAACACTATCCACAATAGATGGCGCTAAACTTGAATTTTAACTTTGCAACTTCTTTGTTTAATTTCCTTTTGCTCGTAGTCGATCATTGGCAAGGTTAAATCATGCGTCAAGGGCATAATACCCAATTCGGTGACCAAATGGTTCTCACCATCTCCGTCGGATGACAATATGCAGCTGCAGCAGGAGCAACAGGAGCAGCAGCAATCAGCGTCGTCATCGCATCATCATCATTATCAACAGCAGCAGCTGCAGCTGAATGGAAGAATGTCGCAGCGTAGCATATTCAAACGGCGACGCATTGCTTTGGATGATGCGCCCGATATGTCCATAATGGACGATGGCACCGAAGCTACGGATTTGAATGATGAGGAAGTTCAGTTAGCTGATAATATAGCCGAACATGACCTGGCTGCCGAGGATGAGCTGACGCGTCGCAGTGAATATAATGTTAGCCTGTTACGCAATCGTCAACAGCAGCTGATTGCGACGGCTAACGTTCATAATAATAATAATAACAATGATAATGATAATGATGATGACGATGATGACGATGACGATGACGATGATGCCGAGGAAGACGCCGAGGCTGAAGCCGAAGCTGAAGCGGACGAGAACAACGACGATGACGACTATGTCGAAGCGCAATTGCCAAAGCGACATCGCTATGAGGTATTCCATCTAGTCAAAATACAATTTTAATCAGATCTTAACAACTCTTGTCTGTCTGTGCTGGAAGACAGCAACTGTCCACTATGGTCACCCTAAGCATACTTAATACTTGTGATGGTCAGCCCAGTCCAAGTTGAAGCTCAGTCCCAGAGAGCTAGCTATATATCTATATAGGTATATACAGTCATTATATTCAACAACATCATGATGATGATGCTTATATATATTCCTGATCAGTCGTCTGTCTATTTTTGCTTCTTAACTGGTTTGGTTCGAATTTTTGCTCTCTCTTTTTTGCAGCCAACAATTGAACAATTGGCGTCCAGTGGTGCTCCTCGTTCATTGAATGCAACGCAACAACAGCAACGGGACATCACGCGTTGTCGCCGTCCACCGCTGCATGCCTCGACACCTGCCTCGAGCGATGCACTGCGTCGCCGGCAGCGTGAGCCCGCCTACAATTTCCTCGCCATGGCCAGCGGTACGAACGGCAACAGCGATACGGCTGCTGTTGCCACCAGCGGCGATTTGCCGACCAGGTGAGTAGCTGCTCCTATATATTATATACATATATATATATAGATGTGTATATATATGTGCAACGCAATATAATTATTATGATTGTTGTGTATCTTTTTTTTTTTGGTCTAGTTCAAGACGCACGCTGAACATTGAGCCAATGACTCAGCGTTTCGATATATCGCTGAGCAGCTACAAGCGACACAGTCTGCAAAATTATCGCCGGCCCGCAATGCCAAGTAGGCGTGGCTGTGACACCATCATCGAGAAGGCCACCGACGAGGAGCAGCAACAGCAGCAGCAGCAGGAGGATCAGACAAACAACAACAATAACAATAATAATAACAATAATGTTAACAAAAATAACAATGATAACATTTATACGAAACGAGGAGTTGCAGCAGCTGGACTTGGTGGTGGAGGTGGAGGAACCGATTCTCATTCAGAGTGCGGCAGCAGTGAGAGTCAGGCGGGTCTGCGCAGCAACATCAACTCATTGTTCTATGCCAATCTGCAGAGTCCCAAATCGATATTCAATTCAACAGCAACAGCAAGTGGAACTGGAGCAAGAATAGGATCAACAATGCCGCCGCATCACAATTCAACATTATCCCTCAATTCGCTGCCGCCGCGTCGTCGTTTCAATGCCTCCATTTATAATGGCAGATTGTTGGCGATAAGCGATAGTCGGCTCTTTAGCGGCAATCGGAGCAATCCGCTGTCATCGGCATCATCATCAACGAATGTCGCCGCCAACGAGTCACCGTTCTATCCAGGACCAACTGCATTCGGTGGTGCGTCTGCCAATTATCGCCACTATCGAAACAAACTGATCAACAGCAGCAGCTGCAGCAACAACAGCAGCCTCAATCGCTCCAGTAGCAGCTCGCCAGCGTTGGCCTACAGCGACAACAACAACAGTACAACGCGTCTTTGGAATGGCAACGGCATCGAGGCAGTTGTAATGCGACCAAAGACCGTCAACAGCACCACCAGCAACAGCAACAACAATCTTAGCAGTAGCAGCAACAGCAACAGTTGTTTTCCGTATTTATCGCAGACAACACAGCGCATACTCAACTTGATGCAGAATCATACAACGCCACTGATGGAGGCAAGAAAAATGGGCAATGCTCTGCGCGAACATCAGCAGCAGCGTCTCAATAGGATTGCCTGCAATCCCTATTCATATACAACAACAGCAGCAGCAGCAGGCGCAAACAACAATAGCAACGTCATCAGCAGCAACAGCAGCATTTCCGAGACCAAATCGCTGGTGCCCACTATGCTGAAACTGCTGGAGCACCGTCGCATGCTACGTACACCTGGCAGCAGCAGCAACAGCAACAACATTAGTCAATCAGAACAACAGCAAGAAGAGTCGCAACAACGACAGCAAAAACAACAATCGCAACAGCAACGTTACCGTTTGTATGCCAAAAACAATAACGAAGTTTCCTCCGTTTCGGGCAGCATGAGTCATTCAAATAAAATGCGCACACGCCTCTCACACCAGACGCGCAAGGATGCGCGCAGCGTGCAACAGGAGGAGTTGCCACCAGCACCACTCGAATTGCCGCACATCCCATTTCCGTTGATGAGCAGCAATCCCAAATTTGATTTGGTAATAACAGCGCCTACAGTCAAGCCTGCTGCTCCAGCTCCGGCAGCAACAGCAGCAGTAAAACCAGCCACCTCGAAGAACACAGCAACGGCAGCAACAGTTGCTGCCACACATCCTGCGTCTCAGCTCAACAGCAACAGTACAACTTATATATTTGATGCACCAATTGTGCTGGTCTGCGACAACGGCATTCACCACAACGAATTGCCAATTGTCTCGCCGAATTTTACATTTGAGCGGCCAATGCCAATTGTGATGCAGCCCAATGGAGGCGCCACCAACAAAAACAACAACAGCAGCAGCAGCAAAAATCATAGCTTAATAACCAGCGGCAGCGTGTTGGATGTGTTGCTACCCAAGCCAGCAGCAGCAGCAGCAACACCAGCAACTGTTGGCTTCGGTGATCAGTTCAAGAAATCGTCGAGCGAATGGGAGTGCGAGATTTGCATGGTGCGCAACAAGATGAACGCCAGCAAATGCGTTGCGTGTGAAACGTTACGCAAAACGTCAACGACAACAACAGCAGCAGCGGCAGCAGCAACAGTGAACGCTGCCAGCAGCAATAGCAATAGTAACTCAAGCAACGCTAGCAACAGCAGCAGCAGTTTTGCCAGCAATACCAGCAGCAGCAACAGCATGCCAGCTGCTGTCGGCGGCTTTGGCGGTGCATTCAAGCCCGATGCAAATAGCTGGGAGTGTGGCAGCTGCATGATAAGGAACCAGGCCAGCTGCAATGCATGCATTGCCTGCGAAACGCCCAAACCCAACAGCAATATCACCACCAGCAACAAAAGCAACAGCAATACCAGCATCATTGCTCCAGTTGTCAGCGGCTTTGGTGATGCCTTCAAGCCCAAGATGAATACCTGGGAATGTGGCACCTGTATGATAACCAATCAATCTAGTAGCAATGCGTGCATTGCCTGCGAGACGCCCAATCCCAAAGCGAAGAGTAGCAATAGCAGTAGCCTCAGTTTGCTGCCAGCAACTGTTGCTGTTGCCAGCGGTTTTGGTGATGCATTCAAGCCCAAAGCGAATACCTGGGAATGTGGCACTTGTATGATAAGCAATCAATCTAGTTGCAATGCGTGCGTTGCCTGCGCGACGCCTAATCCCAAAGCGAAGAGCAGCAACAACAGCAGCAGTAGCAACAACAATAACAACAACAACACTACCACCACCAGCAGCAGCAGCTTCAAGTTTGGGTTTGGAGTTGGAGGTGAACAGCAGCGAGTAGTGGTGCCACCGAAGCCAGCTGTTGCACGCTGGAATTGTGAGGCGTGCATGGCGGAGAATGAGGAGATGCGTCAAAAGTGCATTTGCTGCGAGCAACAAAAGCCGAGCACCAATAACGATGAGGCATTGAATGGTTCGTCGTCGGTGCCGAAGTTTATGTTTGGCTTTAATCGTAAAGCAACAATTGCACCAACGCCAACACTAGCAACAACACAACCATCAGCAACAACAGTTGCTGCGGAATCTGCATTTGTTACCAGCAACGTGACAGCAAAAGTTGCTGAAAATGCTGCTCCTGCTAAACCAATGTTTAGCTTTGGTGCGCCCACAGCAATGTCGAATAGCAACAGCAGCAACACTAGCTCCAGCAACAGCAGCGGCAGCAACAGCTTCACCATGAGCACCAGCAACAACAACAACGCAGCAGCAGCTGTAGCAACCACCACAACGTTCAATTTCGGTAGCAGCAACTTGCAGCCAGCAGCAACAACGACAGCAGCAACGGCTGTGAATATTGGCACAACAACAGCAACAACAACACCAGCAACATTTTCATTTAACAACAATCAATCAGCAACAAGCAACGCCGCCAGCAGCAACAAATTTTTGTTTGGTGCGCCAACAACAGCATCTGCAACACCAGCAACATTTTCATTTAGCAACAATCAAACAGCTAATGTAACAGCAGCAGCAGCAGCAACAACATCATCAACACCAGCAGCAACACCAGCAGCAACAACAACAACAGAGGCAACAACAACAACAGCAGCAACAAGTATCAGCAGCTTATTTGGCGCAACAGCAACAGGTGGCTTTGGTGCTCTTTTGGCGCCTAAGAGCACCAGCAGTAGTGGCAACACAACAACAACAGCAGCAACAACAACAATGCTGAGCTTTGGCAACATCAACAGCAACAGCAGCAGCAACACGCTGTTTAGTTTTGGGGCCAAGCCAACAGCAGCAGCACCGACAACAACAACAGCAGCAGCAACAGCTGGCGCGACCACAACAACCAATAGCAGCAGCAGCAGCACAAAACCACTCAGCAGCTTTGGTTGGCCAACAGCAGCAGCAGCAACTCCTAATGCCAATAATAATGCAACGTTGCCAACTTTTGGTATGTTCGGTGGCAACACAGCAGCAGCAGCGCCAGCAACGGCAACGCCAGCAGCAGCGCCACAACAACAACAACAACAGCCTATTAGCAGTGACAGCGGCATCTCCGCTGTCTTTGGCAATGTAAGCAATCCGTTTGTTGCAGCGTCTGCCTCAACGGCAGCAGCGCCAGTTCTTGGCAATAGCAACAACACCAGTACCAGCAACACAACCACCAGCAGCAGCACGTTTGGTTGGCCAACCGGTGCAGCAGCAACAGCATCAACAACTCCTATTGCCAATAATAATCCTGCCACCAGTGCTGCCACAGCGACAACGTTGCCAACTTTTGGCAGCGGCAGCGTCATGTTCGGTGGTAACACAACAACAACAAACGCAACACAATCCTATTTTGGAATGGCAACAGCAACAGCAGCAGCGCAGCAGCCGCAACCCATTGGAAACAGCAGTGGAAATGGCAGTAGCAGTGGCATCTCCAACGTCTTTGGCAATGTTGCAAATCCATTTGGTGCTGCATCTTCCGCGGCAACAGCAGGGCCTGCCGCATCGCTCTCAAACATATTCATCAACCCAGCGGCAACACAACCAACACTAACAGCAGCAGCATCAGCAAAAACAATTCCTAAACCGGCATTTAACTTCAGCAGCGGTGTTGCTGCCACAGCCACGGTAAGTGTCGCACACCTTGAACCCTTATATAAAAATATCCTTGATTAGCAGCAACTAAATGAGTCTATATGGTTTAAATGCAATCTTGATGAAATTTGATAAATATCCCACTGAAGGCAGTACAAAGAATAACTCGATTGGATCGTAACACTATATCAGAAACGGATGCATTAAGAATCGTTTCGAAAACAATGATTTCGGCGATTGTGTTCAATTCTAAACTGTTAACACTGTGTTAACAGATACACTGCACACTGTTAGTTTTAGCATAACGTTCAATGATTAACTAAAGCTGCCAGATCTTAACATAACATAACATGTCACGTTCGATTTGACAGTCACTCATTAACAGCTTTCTGTCGCTCTCTTTCTTGGGCTTTTCTCTCACAGCCGTCTGCAACGGGCGTTTTTAATTTCGGTGCAGCGCCGACAAGTGTGACGACGGTTAACAGCGGCGCAGGCGCTTTCAATTTTACAGCCAATGCCGGAACAGCAGCTGCGGCGCCGCAAACAGCGCCGTTTAACTTTTCAGCAAATGCAGCCACAGCATCAATTGGCAACACTGGCAACACTGACGTAAGTTAAATACAAATAAAGCGGGCAACATCGAAAAACGCCGATTGTCCAATTCCTTTCTAAGTGTTTTTAAGCATGCCAAAACTCTCTGCATGCACATACACACATGTAAATCTGTATGTGTGTGTGTGGGTATGTGTGTGTTTTATGCACATTTTTCTAAATAATAATTGGGAAATTATTCTTGTGGCTATTTCTATTATTATAATCTGTTGTTTTCCATTACTCTGCATGAAACGATATATTATCGGTAATACACACATGCATAATATTTAATTATTTTTTTCACTTTGTACTTATTTTTGTGTATTTTCTTGTATTTTCGCAAAACAAATTATCGATTGATGTCCGGCTCTCTCTTTCAATTTTCCAAATGTATACTGTATACTGTAAACTGTTATTTTTGGGCTGCTGCTACTATTTGTACTACCACTATTGCTACTACTATTTTGAAATGTGAAATGTGAAGTTATTTCCACAATCGGAACGACTTTTCCAATTTGGGGCCGCCCCAACGGCGTCGTCGCAGCCATCAGCAAATAAATTGTATAACTTTGCCGGCTCAACACAGCAAATCCAGGTAAACAATATACTCATATTCAATACACTCACGTTCATGTCTTATTGCCACTCATATTTCACATTAGCAATAAGTAGTTTGCTCTTTGCGCATATCTCGTTTACTAACTTTCTCATTAAGAAGCATTAACCATACTTTTCAGTTGTTTACATTAGCCGTATCATAATATGCACACACTTTGAAATCATATATATTCTCTATATAATCTTTTCTTATTTGCATGCTCTTTTTTAACTAACCACATTTGTATACGCTCACCCATACAGAGACATGTGCTAATGAATAACACATACAGAGACACACTCTCATCCAACAATCACCGACGGCAAACACTTACCTCACATACAGTCGCGGACAAAATAATAGCACCACTCCCAGAAGTAGTTGCAAGTAAAGGGAACTTTTGAATGCGAACAACAATAAGAAAATCAAAAAAGAAACTATAATTTTAATGAAAAATAATACCACCAGTTTGCAAAGTGCACTTATAATTATGCAAATTATAAGTAAATAAATATTTCCTTACTTATAGCTAATTGTCTATTCTATAAATTTAGCATTTAGTTGAAATAATGGCATTTTTCTCTTTAAATTAAAAATAATATATATTTTTATTGAGAATAATTCAAAGATTCCAAGTATTTACCCTAAAACAATATAAAAAAAATCATTTTTCCTTTTAAAAAATTGCCCAATATTTGTTGCCTAAGAATAAATGTAGTTGTGCTATTAATATATATACATATATACATACATACATACTTACATACTTTCATACATACATACGTACGTAGAGAAGAAGGCACTCCACTTCCACTCACTCACTTGAGCGAATTGTTGTGTTGTGTTTGTTATTGTTGTCGCCATTTTGTGTTATTCCATCTCTTCTAAGTTGGTAGTTGCAATCTTCACCTACATTACATACATACATACATATTAAACTCTCATTTCCCATACATTACACACATATATACATACATACTGAAGTACACAAAACAAAAATTTCAAAATGCCAAACGGAATTGAACAGCAACAAAAATGATGTTCAAAATATTAAAAGAGCGAGTAATATGCAAATGCGCTAAACATATATACATATGCATAAATATATATGTATATATAATAAATATATATATATATATATATATATATATGTTGTAATATATATACATATAAATATATATGTTCATTCCTTTTTGTTTTGTTCTTTTCTCGATTTTATTTATTTATTTTTTTTGTTGATGTCATTTCAAAATGCGTCCACCAACAAATTGGAGAAACACGTTTAAAAACAAAAACCCAAAATGTCTTTTGCAGCCAACGCCAAACGCCACCGCTCCGTTCCAATTCAATATCGGCTCCAATGCCAATGCCAATATATTCGCGTAAGTAGTGTTTCTGAGTGTGTGACAAGGACAGCAACATTTATTGCTGCTCATACGCCTGCTCGCTCGCACGTTCGTTCTGTGCGCGTTGCGCTGCAATCGATCAGAGAGAGACAGGGACAACGAAAGAGAGAGAGAGATAGCAGCGACGATGATGATGATGTAAAAGGGAGAGAGAGAGAGTGAGTGGAAGAGTGTGTGAGAGGGGGAGAGAGAGAGTGTGTTTATGTTGCATTTGGCCAAAGGTTAAATTAAAAATCAACTGGCACACAGACAAAAAATACAGCTACACACATACACACAGAGAGAGAAACACACACACACACACACACATGCATACACACACACAACAGTAACAGTAACAAATGCATTATTAACCGTTAAAAATGACAACTTTTGCATTGCGTACGTTAATATCTAAGGCACTTTTAAATGTTGAAACATGTTCATATTATATTTACCATATAATAATACAATACAAATTGATGTTTCATTGTTCATTTTATATATCAATTTATGTATTTGCACATACATTTCTGTACTGTGTACGTGTGTGTGTGTGTAGAATATTCGAACAAAGTGATGAATGATATGTGAACCTGACCCAAATAATATATTTGTTGTTGTGCACCTTTTTTGGTACATTTGTACCACGCTGTACCAAGTTGAAAGGATGTTAATTAAGTGTGCATTTGATGTCTAGTTTGCTCAATGTTGTCATTTGTTGCGCTCGATGTTTTGCAATGGCAATCGATAAACGATAATCGATATCGAACATAATAATGGTTCTTTCCAAATATATATCATACCATGTAATAATAACTGACAAGCAGTCGTGTGCCTCTCCTATCTATCGCACACTCTCTTTCCTTTTTTCTCTCTCTCTCTCTTTCATTCTCTCTCTCTCTCTCTCTTTCCTTCTCTCTTTCTCTCTCTCTGTTCCTCTCTCTCTCTCTCTGACTCTGACCATATCTTGCTCTGTGTGTGAATTGAGAGTTTGCAGTGCGCGTAAATGTCTTTAAATGTTGCACTGTTCGCTGTTAACTTTTAACATTGATGTAATATACTAATACTAATAAACGTATATACGTTGTCCGCTTAACAACCCACCGACCACACCACCAACAGGTTCAACCCACCCAACACTGGCAACAACAACACGCAGAATCAACGCCGCAAAATACGCAATCCAATGATGCGTCGTCAGCCGCCCCGATAGAATTTCAAATAGCCGCCGCTGCGTATGCTGCTGCTGCTGGTGCTACTGCTGCTGCCGTCCATCCGGCTGCGGTGGTCAGCGACATCGACTACAACGATGACGACGGCGAGGAGACGCGACACTATTGGTTAACATTGGAACTCGGAATTGGAAAAGCAGCAATGAGCCACGAACAAGAGCAGCAGCAGCAACAGAAGCAGCAGCAGAAGCAGCAACAGAAACAGCAGCATAATGTTAATAGTGATAACAGTATCAGCAACAGTGGACAGAGAACGACGAGAACAACGACGACGACGAGAACAGCGACAGAGACGCCGCAGCCCTGCAGCGCAACGCAGCCGTCGCCGGAAATTATATTGCAGCGTCGCAGTAGTTGCCATTGGCAAAAGTCACAGCACAACAACAGCAACAAATATCGCTATGTGCGCCAACAGACAACAGCAGAAGCAACAGGAGCAGCAGCATTAACAGCAGCGCAAGCAATAACAGTAGAAGAGACAGCAGCAGTAGCACCATTTAGCGTTGCCAGACAGTTCACCTTTAGCAGATCGCTGGCGAATAGCAGCAGGCAAATGCGCAAAACCAGCCTTGTCAATCCTAGCAACAACAACAACACTAATGACGCCAACAACAACGAAGCTGGCGTCAACAGCAGCGCAGCAACAGGAGAGCAACAGCAGCAGCAGAGGCAAGCGAGCTGCGCAGTCGCTATAAATTGGAGCAGCGACCCAGCATCGATGACTGAATAAATACACACTTACACACCCATACACAAATATACATATATACATACAAACATACATACATACATACATACGACACACACACAGTTTCATACAAGCTATATCTATATATAAATATATAAGTTGTGTTGTTGTTGGAGGAAGACAACAACAACAACAAGAAAAGAAGTTGAAAAACCAACAATTACGCGATTTATAGTTGTTTGTTCTGTTTATTTTTTGTTTCATTATGAAGTTAAATTAAATTTGTTGATTTGTCAAAAGCCCCAAAATATCATGTATAATATATATATATATTATATATTAACTATAAAAGCTCGAAAAGTATTGCAACAGCAACAACAACCAATTTGAACTTTTTTTCTGTTGTAAAAATTAACCATTTTTATTATTATACATACATTTTTTTATTTTTTTTTGTTTGCAAACATATTTATATATAAAAAAAAAAACAAAACCAACAAAAAAAAACAGCAAAAAATTAAACATTTTAACCGATAATTATTTAATAATTACGTTGTGAATTTGTAAAGAATGAACGTGTTAAAGAGAGACAGATGCAGATAGAGATAAAGAAATAGCGCAAAAGAAAACTATACGCATTATATATATATATACTGAAACGGAATCATTTGCTTAGACAATTTTTAAGTGCAAACCACGCCCCCAAACTAAATATACCATATAGAGATATAGCGAAGCAGGCGCTGGGCGATATTAATTAAAAAGAGAGAAACTAATAAGAAGCAGACGTGGAAAGATTAAGAAAAACTACCGTTCTAATGTCGATAGATTTTTGTTGTTATTCAAGTTAAGTTTCGATTCGAACAGTTCCGTCTGTTTCTGAGACAAAAGCATAGAAAACACAAAATCAAAAGCAAAACTGGAATAAAAACAAACCATCAACATAAAAAGAAAAGTAAAACACGAAAACCACAAACAAAACAAACAATTTAGCAATGTAAACTAAATCAACAAAAACTACACTGAATATATATATATAAACATATATATATACCATACTATATGTGTATAGATACATATGTATGCGCATATGTATAAGTAAACAAAACACAGAAGCAACAACTACAATTATTATGTGCGTGTTTTTTTTATATAAAACAAAACAAAAGTAAAATAAGACAAAATGGAAAAAAAAAAAACACGAAAAAACAAACTGAAACCCGAAGTCTTAGTGTTAAGCGAATGAAAAAAAATAAAAAAAATACTGACAGTTGACAAATTGAAATCATAATGTAAATAAGTAAATATAAACGGTATGATAATTAAAAACGTGACAAAGTTAAAAAAAAGTTTTTTTATTTTGAATTTGTTAACACTTGCATCGAATTGGCGCGCACCGTTAAACGTGAAAATTAATGGTGGTGGTCAAAATATAGATAACATGCCAGCGTAATTTAAACAGTGCCATCTGAGTACTTAGCGGGCATTCAGCATGCTTGCGCAATGTAAACGTAAGTACAAATATAATGTATAATGTTAAACAAATAATTGTTCGATTAATTTAATTTGCAGTTAAAAGAGCGCATACTGATTAACGTATTGGAAATGTCAGCAAAGTAACATAAGCGAGTCTGAGCGTAACGTATTATTATTCGCTAAGTAGAATCGATATGTAATCGACGCATTAACTCGAAACGGTAAATTCTAATTGCCACTCTGCTACATACCGACGTCTGTAACTGCTTGCGTTGCTCAAATAGATTTATTAATTTTGTTCATTTTATTTTATTTTTTTTTTATTAAATCCGTATTGTACAAATTACAAAAAAAAAATATAGTATCGATATGTTCTGTGATAAATATATAATTTAATATCGCAAACTCGAGCCTCCAATATCGATAGATATCGATGCGATATGAACATCCCCAGTTAACAGCGAACGCACGACAAACGTAAATTCGTGGAAATTACGCACGGGTGTTTTTTTCGTAGCTCAATAGGACTATTTGTTTATTTTTTTCGGTTCTAACATAAATGATGCATACATTGCAAATGCAAAAAAATGCATGTATATATTGATGCATATGTCTGATTAGTGTAATTGTTGTTTGTGTCAAATTCGAAAAAGGTGAATGCAATTCTTAGATTTTAAGATGGATATCAGATGCAATCAGCGAAACAGCAGCAGCAACTACAATAACCAGAGTAACTACAATAACAACAACAGCAATAAGAAAAAGGCTGACTGACTACACCCAAAAAACGTAATACACACACACACACACATGCATACATGGAAACAGTTGATGGCGAGGAATAACAGAAACGACAGGAAAAATGAAGTAAAAGCGACTGCAGAAGAAGCAGCAGCAACGGAACGGCACTTCATTTGCAGTTTGTAGTTGGAGTGGAGTACATATTGAGCAACGCACACACATACACATATATATATATATATATAATATATATAAATATACATACATATACGTACATAGACAACCCGAAAACGCATCACACAAAGAGACATTTGCATGCATGTGTGGGTGTAAGAGCAGCAGCAGCAGCAGCATCGTTTCAACTTCGTATTCGGCATTCGTCGTTCGTTGCTCGTTCGTGTGTACGCTCGGTCGTTCGTGTCGTTAAAATCGTGTCGTCGTTGTTGGAGTAACAGCATTCGCCTACGCAGCAGCACCAGCAACAACAACAACAACGTGGAGAAGGGCAATCAAAGGAAGCGGTTTAAGAATGCATGGGAATGCACAAAGTACGAAACACGAAAGAGAAATGCAAATTTAACAGAAAATTGAAATAAGTGCAACGGGTTTCCAATTCCGCACAACGCAACAATTGTAACTGTAATACAAAACCCAATTGCCAAACTGATCAGAGAGAGCGAGAGAAACTGAAAGAGCGGGAATAGAAAGAGGCGCCAAGGAGAGAGGGAGAGCGCCATCGAATCAGATCGCTTCCATTATTCCCTCTTGTTGGATTTCTTGTAACAACCCATACCGAACTACCCCCACCCCACCCCTCCATTGCTGCTGTCGTAATATGGATTGTGGTGCTCTTGCCGCGCAGCAGCAGCAAATATTACAACAACAGCAACTATTACAACAACAGCAACAAAAACAACATCAACATCATCAAAAGCAGCAACAAAATACGCTGAACTGCCTTGCAACAACAACAACACCAGCAACAAATGTAAGTTTATACACATACACCATTACAGGTATATACATACTTATGTATGCCTAAGTATTATTTCTCTCTTTTACTTCCACTTTGCATTCGCCCCCACACAAAAATGCTTTGCTTTGCTTTGCGTTGCGTTTCGCTGCCTGCGTCGCAGTCGACGCTGCTCCTCTTGCAGTTTTCACATTGGTTTTCTTGTTAGATATTTTACATATGAGTAACTCGGGCAGCGCAGTCGGCGTTTCTTGTGGGTTTTTTGTTCGCTTTTGTTTCCTTTTGCAATTGCCTTCGGCTGCGTGTGGGCTGATAGCCTGGGGGTGGGGGAACGGGGGCGTGGCTGACTACCCGCCATATGCATAAATAATTTAAGACATTTTATGCTAATTGGATGTGTGTGTTGGGCAGTCGCAGGGGTTTGAGGGCGTCAGTTGTTGACAGGTACAAAGCTTACACACATACACATATATTTATATATAATACGTGTGTTTTGTTGGCCATCTTAGCCAATTTCGCAAAAAGGCGGCAAATGGCTGGGAAATCGAATGACTCAAAAAACTATTTAACCAACTGATGATTAATCGCTCGACGGCTGCTGTGGCGACTAAAGAAATACATGGCAAAAAAAAAAACGAAATAAAAAAGAAACGCAAGGAAAATGCGTAAGAGTGCACTACAGTGAGTTGTAGTCGACTGCAATATACTCCGTGCCTTAACACAAATTCCAAAATATATTAAAAAATTATCTTAAATGACAAGGAAAGGAACGCTGTATACTAAATATATAGCATTATTAATTATTTTGTCAGTCTACGAGTAAGTAGTGAAAGGAGCACAAAAAAAGAAAAACAAATCACTATTTGAAATAAATTGATATAACCCTTTCTGCATATGACATGCAGAGAGTGTATCTGACAGAGAATAAGAAGCCCGCAATCAGAAAGTGGAGAAAGAATTACGAACAGTTTAATTGCCGCTTTTTGTACATGGTCCGAACTTTTGCCCATTACTTTCACCATGCATAAAATATTCTAAGGCAACAACAACAACAACAAAGGCCAGGGCATGAGTGAAATAAGTTCAAAATGAAATTGTTTATACAAATGCAAAACACAACAGCAAAAACAGCACAGAAAATAACAACAACAGGCAACGAACTTGAAGAAGACGAAGAAGAAGAAGAATCAGAACGCACTCTTCTTTTGCGGCGCTGCTGTTTGTCTGTTTGTCTGCCTTCTTTTTGTTTTTGCCGCATCGCGTAAATATCTTTCTCGTACCCCCTCCCCTCCCACGTCTTTCTCTCTCTCCCACAGAGAGCGTTTAGCGCTACGTGACTGTAATAAAATAAAATAAATAACTGCTGCAACTACGTGTCGCATGCTTTGTTCTTGTTTCTTTCCCAAAAAAAACAAGAGAAATGGTCAAGCTGCACACAGCGATTAACATTGAATGCCTCAAGGATGCGTACACACACACACACACATATACGCATATTCGCAGCATGCGACGACTAACAGCACATATGTACCAGGTTTTGGGTCCTGCTAACAATTGCTGTTCTCTTTTTCTTGTTCTTGTTGCTGTTGTTGCCAGTGCTGCCCAGCTGAGCTGGGTATGCAGCATGGGCAGCAATTTTAGCGTAGAAAGATTACCCAGCACAAAATTTGTATTCCATAACTTTTGTGCAAAAGTTTATCTACTTATTTTATGCACACAGCTAAATAATATTGGGACAATATTGGATCTGAAAATTATCTTATGATTGCACGCAAAATTCAAATATGTGCAAAATTAATAATAAAATGTATTTACATATATTTTACTCGATTGCTTTTTTCCCAGACAAACAAATAAAAAGAAATAGAGACCATAAGTTACGAATTTTCGTTGCAAGATCAAAAATTACAAGTTTGAAACAAAAAAAATAAAAGAGTGTGACGTCATACGTCTAACTGCTACCATGCGCTACCTTCACAGCCGTGTCGCCATACAAAGAGCGCGTGTGTCTGTGAGAGAGGGAGGGAGCGAGGCTTACAGTGAGCGCGTCGCCGCCGCTTCTCGCATTTGTTTCTCGACCGAGGCGCGCACGAGACGACAACGCAGCGCAGCGGATAAACGAAACGGGACAGCCACAAAAAGAAATAAATAAATAAAAAGCTAAATCATCAAATAAGTTGTAAATTAAAAGCGCGCGTGGAAATCAAAAAGGCGACGACAACTTTGTTAAAGTTCGTGTTTTTTTCTGGTTGTGTCGAATAAATTCAACGCCTTTTTTACTTCACGTTCTTAGCACATAATTCCGGTAATTTTGTTTTTTGTGTCGCCACGCTCTTGTTGTTCATATAATATATTTTTGTTGTTGTTTTTATTGTGTGTGTATATTGAAGTTTATGAAGTTCCTTGTGCAGTCGAAAACAACAAAAGCAATTAGCCCCAGCTGCTTTTGTTTATAAAACACACAACTACACACACGCTCACATGCATACATACGAGTGCGCGTGAAATGAAGCAATAATTAAAAGTGCCTTTTTTAATTGACGAGCTAAATACAAACAAGAACAACACTAACAGAGCCCTGCTGCTGCTGGCAATCGAAATCAAATTGACGTTAACATTGACGCGGTAAGAGCACACACACAAATTTATAAATATATATATATATGCATGTACTGCATACATATGTATTACGGCAAACAACCCTGTTGACTTCCCTGCCAAAGCTCTGTTAAGCGGCGAGACAGGCGAGCGCACCACAGGATCAAGAGCGGGAGAGAGAGAGAGAGAGAGAGAGTGCTAACAGAGTTCCGTTTGTTTTTGTTTTTTGGCAGTTAATGCGTTTTGCGTTTGTCTTTCCAGTGTGTGTGTGTGTGTGTGTGTGGCGAGGGCGGTTGCACATCGACTCCAGTTTATTTGCTTTTAGCTTCCAATCAAATGGTGTGTGTGTGTGAGGGGGGGGGGAGGGAGGAGGAGGTAAAGAAGCATGGAGTCTATATACCATATGCCATCTGCCTTATGCTTTTATTATTGTTTACTTAATTTTTCGTTTCATTTTGTGCCTTATCTTTACTACAAGCACCCGCATCTATTCTGTTATGTGTGTGTGTGTTAGTTTCATTCAACTTTTCTGCATGCGGCAGCTAAAAATTTGTTGTTTTTGGATGTGGCAACGCCGTCCAGTCTAGTCTCATGTTTTTGCCGGTTTTTGGTTATTTTTTTCTTCTTTTTTTTTGCCAAGTCATGTGGTCTCTGTGTGTTTGTGTGCGTCATCCCATCCTGCCGTCCCACCTCCAACACCACCCGCATTCACATCTTCTGAGTAACGGCACTCTCGCTCTCTCTATCAGTCTCTCATTCTCGGCATTGTTGTTCTTGTGATTATCATTATTATTGGTGGTTGTGGTTGTGTTGTTGCCGTTTAATTGCTTCTCTGCACGTTCGTCAAATATTTGCTCAACTCTTTTTAATTACATTTCCCGCTTCACACACACGCATACATGCATGTCCAAATGTATTTGTATAATAATGTTTTAGTGTTAATATTTTGAATAGTAATTCGCAAAGCAGCTGAGTTTTACGAACGAACAAAATGGAAAATGACACACGATAACATATATATACCCCCGCCCGCTTTGTCTTGGTAATTTAAAATAGGCCCTTTAGTTTAGGAAAAGGGCTTAAATAGTATCCATCAATTATGAAAACAATATTTGTACCAACGAATTCCACTTGAACTTTGTAGTTGCATTTGTGTTTGTTGCAATGCGCTCTTGAGTGTTTTTCCTTTTTTTTATTGCGACGTATATGCATATGTATATGTATGTGTGTATATATATAGCCTTGCACTAAACTTTATTGATATTGTTCTCTTCATATTTTTAGACACTTCTAATAATGCACTGCTTCCAAGGCAAGCAGTTTTATTTGTGTTCGATTCGATGTGCGTTTGAATTACAATTTGTCTGGCTTCGTGTACAAAGAATGTAGTTTGAAGTGTTGCAATGTGTTTCGTTTTTTTCTTTTTTTTTTTAAATTTTTATTTTTACTTCCCATTTCATAATCTGTAATCATACATCTTGCGCCTATCCAGTTTGGCCCGCAAGGCTTTGCCTTGGCCCACTGTGCGACGACGCGATGACGAAGACGAAGACAAAGACGGAGACGAAAACGGAGGTTGCCAAAGCAAGAAGTTAAATCGCTAATTTGAGCGCATTCTTATTGCGGCTGCTGCTGCTCTTGTGTCGTTGTTGTTGACGGAGCAGCACCCATATGACTTGTGCACATGGCCATTGCCGTTATTATTGCTGTTGTTGTTGTTGTTTCTTTTTAGTGCTTTACTTTTTATGATTCTTATTACACGCCTTGCTGCTTACGGCTTATGGCTTTGCTTTTGCTCTGCTCTGTTTTGCTTTTATTTAGCTTTGCTCTGATTTGCGCTTTGTCTTCGTCTCAATTTAACTCGTTGAAGGCGACGCTGCCTGATTTTGCCTCTTAAATATTTATGCGGCTACTGCGGACGCGATTATGCGACATCTTTTCCTACTGCCGCTGTTCATTTCATTATACCCTGTACTAATTAGGCGTGTGAAAAAGAGGATATACTGAAGCTCTACAATTGGTTTTTTAATTGTCTTACCAAAAAGCAAAATAAAGACATAACTTTCATAAGAAATTCGTACATATTTGGTATTTAATTTTGTTTTCGCACTTGACACTACATACAGGGTACTCTCCAGTTCAAACATATTTCTTGTAATGTTTTAATGCTTTTCGTCGTGCGCTGCTGTTGTTGTTGCTGTAAATATTTTATTATCGTTTGTTTCCGTTTAGGAACCGAAATGGGGGAAACAAATGCGTGCTTACACACACACACACAAACACACTCACGCACACGCATACATATTTAAAATTCTTTTGTCGCCATATTCATTTCGAAATTATGTACTTGGCTTGTTGCTTCACACGACGCTTCGTCGCGCATTGCCCGCCTCCTCCTCCACCTCCCTTTTTCCCCATAGACCCTTGTCAATTTAGCTATCTGTTTGCCGTATCTATTGAGCTATACCATACACACAGACTTATACATGCATACATACATGCGTATACATATGTGCATGAGTATGTGTAATTATGTATATGCATTCATACATGCTCTCCAGCAACCACCCCCCCACCCCCACACCCCCACCCCCACACACATATTCTTTGCATCATATTGACCCTGTGCACTTTTTTTCTGATTTCATCTGTGTTGTTCTTGCTGCGGAAGGCAGGCAGGAAGGAAGGAAGGAAGGAAACACAACGATTAATTCGCTTGTATGTAATACATTGGAGATCAGAATATACTTAAACACATAAAAAGGGCACTTCTTTAGCTGTACTACATTAAAATAAAAATTAATTAGTTTAATATTCGTTAATATTTGCAATAAGATAAACAATTTGTATACATTTTGCGATTTATGTTTAATTGCTTAACATGGAAATGAATGTATTGCAACCACTGTGCGACTCTGTCTCTCTCTCTCCGTCTGTCTCTCTCTCTCCGTCTGTCTCTCTCTCTGCCTCGCATATTTCTTTGCATTACAAAATTAGCGCATTATTTGTTACGTATTTTTAGCTGCGGTTTTTTTTTGTTCGTCTCTTTTTGGTATCGCTGCTACTGGGGCATTTGTAAAATTAAAATGATATATTTAAACACGATAAAACACGTTGTTGTTTGTTGCTTTGCTTGCCTGCTTCTTCTTCGCATCGGATCGGATCGGATTGGATCGGGCTCTGTGTGTTACCAATACCAATACCAACGCCGCTACCAATGTGGGTGTGCAGTCAGTGACCCAATTTCTCTAATAGATTGCATTTTGCTACAGCTCTCTCACACACAAACACACACACACACACACGCACATACACACACACATACACATACACATGCATCTTGCTGTTATTATTTAGCGCATTGAACTCTGCGCAGTTTTCGTCTTTCTCTCTCTCACTCTCTTTTGCCTCTGCGGCTGCTGATCTCTCAAAAGACAAAAAGAATAAATAAACATTTTGCGCTTGGCATTTCCTGCCTGGCCAAATGTATTACATAAAAATAATACAAATTAAAACGAAACGAGTCATTGCAAAATGAAAGAAATTGCAACATTTCTGTGTGTGTGTGTGTGTGTGTGTGTGTGTGTGTGTGTGCGCGTCGCATGCATAATGCTTATGTATATGTATATGCATGTGTATATGGTTGCAATCCGTTTCATTCCCATATCCATTCCAATACCCATTTCCATTTCTATTTCCATTTCCATTTGTTTGTTTCCCAGGCCGCCTTTGGCTAATTAAGTGCAGCACTTGACTTCGTCGAAAGCTCGCAATAATAAACATCAGTAAATTGAGCACAAACATATATATACATATATGTATATATATGATACTACATATCACTTTAGTTGTAAATGTATGTGTAGCATGCTTAATTTATATAGTCTTTAAGCACATTTCACTGTTCCGCATTCCGAGCCTAATTGCTTTTCATGCGATTCCAAAACAAAAAAAAAAAAAAAAACTAATCTTAACTAAACTGTGGGTGGATTTTATGTGAGAGCTTGACAAAAATTGATCAAGTTTTAAATGCGATCCATGTTGAAAATTTAAAATTGAAAATATAATAAATATGAATGTGTAGGTAAAAATATTCCTTGTGTTTCGTATTTGAAATGCGCACAAACTATAAATATATTTGATATACTACAATGTGTATATATTTTGTATTAGCGTTTCCTAATTAAAGTGAGAATCAGAGCAAGAACTACATATGTCCATATGTCCATATGTCTATTGGAAAAACACAAACACATTCACTGGTTTTTCATATGACTCTTCCACGGTTCGTTTCCTCTCGTTTCCCAGCTGCCAGCTGAAAACAGCTGACTCAGACAACGTTTCATTTGCTCATTTTTATTCTTATGCACAAGCAACACCCCCTTCCCCCACTCCCACCCGCTTCAAACTGCGTGACCGAAAATGCTGCCAGCTCTGTTTTGGAGGTTTTGGTGTTTTTCTGAGCTGAGCATGCAACGCAGAACAACAAAAAGAACATGCGGCAGAAAAAAAATAGACTTGTAATTTGATTGAGCTACAATAAAAATTTGTCAGCAATGGCAATAAAGAATGGGTCGGGCGAGAGAGAGGGGGGCAGTGGATGGGTGGAATGGAGTGGGGTCGAGTGGGGTGTGTTGCTTGGGAAGCTCTTACTGTTTCTATTGGAAGCATGTAATCATATATAGATTTATATGCACTTATATTTCATTACATAGACAATTTTGTGTTGCTTTCAAAATATGATTTATAATGCAGCGATGGGTTTTTAAACAAAACGAAATCATCAAGTGATTGATGATGCTTCCAAAGACACCAATTATACTAAAAGTGTATGTATGCACGCGTGTGTGTGTGTATGAGTCGACCAACTAACCCTTATAGAGGAGTACGCTTTCGGTATCAAATAACACATAACTCATACATATATGTATACATACATATATATATACATATACGTATATGCTGCGGGTGCAAAAATAAAAAGCGATGCCTGATTACACTTGAACATAAATTGAATATTTCAACTTAAGTTTAGTTAGTTGGGTTAGGTTCGATTAGATTACGTTATTGTTTGTGACTGACTGTGGGGGAATAGCCTCCGTCGACCCATTATTTTTTAATTTTTCAAGGTGTTGTAGTCTTTTTAGCTCTAAAAGTTCAGTTAACGAAAATTCAAATTCATATTCAATTTGAAAATGCGAATTGTTGTTTCTTAAAAGACTTTCCATTTATGGACACATTTAGTTGGAATTCAGAATCTGACAAAAGCATTTAAAAATAAAGTTTTGCAAGCTGGCAGCAGCTCGTCGATTGTAAGAGGATTATAAGAGCTAAAGACTTAAAATTTGTTATATACATTTTCTTATTCCATTTTACTGTTATACAATGTTATCGATAACTTCCTCCGTTTCGTAAATATCGATAGCAGCAGGGGAGACAATTGTCAAGATATAACCTTCCAAGCCGATATATAATCAATTTACCCTGACATCGATTACTGATGAACTGTAAAAATTTTATTGGTCTGGTGCCTCTGCCCAGCTCAGTTGCAACGTATGCCACAAAATGGTTGTAGTCCTGTTAGGTGTCTCTCTGCCCCTGTTCTGGGCACTATAACTTAACATACAACTTTTTTCCATATTGAACTAACTGCTGACACAGCAATCCTGTACAGGGCATCAGCTAGTCGAGTTATCTCTCTCTCTCTCTCTCTCTCTCTCTCTCTCTTTCGATATGAGCATTTTATCAACTGATCACCAATTTCCCTGAGTGTGGCACACACAAAGAGAGCACTCATAAAATGTGCATCTGTCCTCTCGTCACTGACGACAATGAGAGAGACAAAGAGAGAGAGAGAGAGTGGGAGAGAGGCTAGGGAGGGGGTGCCACAAATGAGGGGAAGGGGAATCGAATCGCGCATCATATAACCATTTTTGGGCCATTGTTTGAGCGAGCCAAGCAAGTGGCAGGTGCAACACGCAGCCGGTGTGCCCTTGCCTGCCTGCCTGCCTGCTTGCTTGTTTGCCCCCTTTTATGGCAGACGCAAAACTCCTTGAGATACGCTCACACACACACATGCATGCTCTTTCTTATGCATTGTAACCCGAACCAAAAAAAAAACTAAGCCCGATTTATTGTTGCTGTTGTTGCTGGACACGCGTCGCTTGCTGAACACGCGTCACTTAAGAAAGAGGGTAACAGAAACAGAAACAGGAGCAGAACAACAACAACCAACAAGAAAGAACGTTTACCCTAGGAACGCTGACGTTTAGACACCCTTACGAGCAGAGTTTGAAATATAAGCGTAACAAGTATATTTTTGCTGATAACTGGTCTCTGTGAATGGCTCTGCTCTGAATGGATTATTGCACATTTGTCTAGTTATGTTTTTATCAGAATTGAGTGACAATGTATGTCTACGTCTGTATCGAAGCTCAACCTAAAACTCATGTTTCGACTGATGGTTCACGTGTTAACTCTATGAATTTGGTGGACCAATCCAGCCAATCTTCTATCTATGTACTGCTTTCAGCATAAATGCCAAGAGTTTAAGACAGTCATCTTGACGACCCATTTGTCCACCTTATTATGGTCTCATTGCATCTTCTTAGTTTGCTACAATTCTGTGTAGTTCTTAAAATGAAAAATTATAAAAAATAAACTAGTTTCAATTACAAAAGTAATTTTAAATCATAAAAAGTGTATGATTATGTCTCCTTCAGTGCATTGCAAATTTAACGACAAAATTAAAGTGATCTTTACAAATACTCTTTAGGGTAGCAAAACAGCCCCTCAGCGAGAAACCAAACCCAAACCCTCTCCAGCTACAAAGGAGAGAAAAAAAGATTGCGTTGCAGATTTAATTTTCTTTCTTCTTGTAGGCGACGACAGATGTTTTCTTCTTCTTCACTGTTCTTAAGGGTCGTTTTTTTTTTTTTTTTGTTTTTTTGGTTGATCGTCGCGTGTTGCTTTTAATGCGTTTTCTTGTGTTTGTCCATTCACTTTTGTGAATGTGTTGTTCTGCCTGCAATACAACAATTTTATTGCTGTTGTAGCTGAAGTTGTAGTTGTAGTTGTTGCATGTTCGTTTGTTTGATCACGCTTCACTTTTGGGGTGGGAAGAAGCAGATGAAAGGGACACTTAATCTACATATATAAAACTTGCGCAGCTGTCATCGAAATCGAATGATTCGAAATAAGCAGAGAGTTTTTATTACAACCAAGAAATTGGAATTGCATATTGAGAGACTTTAAGCTTGGAATATCTATTCCATCCCTCAAAATCTGTGAGTGTTGTGAAATCGATCGAAATTGATTGCATTCGATAAAATCACATACATCATTGTTAAATAAAATTTAGAGCTAGAAGAAACGAAACTAAACATATGTGATCCATATTACTGGAGACTCAGAGACATCAGAGACTAAAAGCATCAATCATCAATTTCAGCTGGGGAAGAAAGTTTTCAGACAAGTTTGGCTCAGTTTTCTTGCTTTCTTAAATAAAACCCATGAATGCTGTCCTAAAATGTGACTAATTATCATTTATTTGAATTGAGAAATAGCCCACTGCATTTGCCACAAATGCGTCTTGCAAGATTTCTATAAGTACACCTGAGAATATATCGTATATATCTCTTTATATATACCTTCTGCAAAGCCTTGTGCTGGAATGCGAATTTCGTATCCCGCTTGATTTTGATTTTTTCATTTATGATATCTGCATTTATCTGAATTTAAAAATTCGTAATTGAAGCCAAAGGTCCATAGAAAGAGGTTCAATGTCTTTTTGTTTTTAATTCTGACCATTATATGAAATTTGATACATGTTTGAAATGCAATTGATATTGAATTTCGTTAATTTCCAGATGTGTTGTGTGTTGCGCATGAGTTTTATGTTTTATTTTTCATGACATTGAAAAATTTATATTGCTTGGTTTGCATTGAGATTTGTAGTTATTTTTTTAGTGCTGTTGTTTTTTTTACTTGGGTTTCTTGGCTATTGGGTTTCTTTCGTCGCACTTGGCCTGGTTGTCAATTAAGCTGCTTAACGAACCAGTAGCATGGTATATATCAACCCCCCCCCCCCCATTCCGCAGCTCCTCTTCCCTCTCTTCATGCTCCCATAACCATTTGGAAGTTGGAAATTTGAATAGATTCGTTTTACGAGCGACAAAATTCGCAAGAAGCCAACAACACCAATACCAAAAACAAAATTTATGCAAATAAAAAACAAATGAAAATCGCTTGGGACTCGCTTTATAAGGTGAGGTGGTGCTGCCATCAAATGCTACAAATTAATGTATTCATGCATACCCTATCTCTCCACCAATGGGTATACCAATTGTGTGTTTCCACAAGGGGGCACCAAGGTGTCAAACCGAAACGAATTCAGGGTTCCGCTTGCCGTTCCGGTTCTGGTGCGTAAAGTATACAAATTTTGGTGCAAAGAGGTTCTTAATGATGTTCTCCCTATAGCATTTTGGTTGGTGGTTCCAAACTGGGAAACTAGCCACGTTCATCTAATCCATTCGAGATTGCAACACGCTGCCGCAAACGTGCTAAAGTCCAAGCCTGGTCCAACTGGGTCAATGGGGGGTATTTTCTCCTAAACTAGCCTATTTTCTTAATATATATGGATTAGTCTAGGAAGTGTATTAAAACTTTGGCATTGGATTCGTGCTGAACATTTTTCATGTTGTTTTCTTTTCTAATTTTCTATTCAAATTTATATTTTTGGATATTAATATTAATATTTGTATTTTGCTTGTTTTTTTAATATTTATTTTTGGTCAGGCGCTTTGCACGCACTTGTCCCATTCCCATAGTTTTGGCTTTATTGTTTTTATGCTTTTTATTGTTGCTGTTTTTCTGTTGTTTGTTTTTGTTATTTTCGCTATTTTTATGAATTGCCTGCGGAAGTTGCTGTAAATGTCGACAAACATGAAAATATTTGCTATATGCTTTATTATTATGTATGCAGAGGAAGTGAGCAGTTTGCCAGGTGTGTGTGCTCTCTCTCCACCACTTCACTAATCCCCCCACCTCCCTCCGTCCCAGCCATGACGTCATTGGACTGTGGCTTTGGCACGCTAGTTTAGCTTAAGTGTTTGTTATTTTTATTAGTGTTTACTTAACGAGAGAAAGATAGAGCGAGAGAGAGATAGAGAGAGAGAGTGAGAGCTTTTACCAAGTTTTAGTATGATTATTATTTCATATTCCGAGTAAAAGTAATTACAATTGCAAACGTTGCTTTCAATTAGCTAAATGTGAAACACCTGTCACTCAAATTAACTAAACTTGGCCCCATTCCTCTATCCCTTTCGCCCCCTTCGCCCAGTTAATTTTTAAGGTCACTTGTTGGTCGCTTGGGGAGGGTTGCCCACTCAAACCATGACAAATGTGATGAACATAGAACATGCAACGTGCAACATGCTTGTCGAGGTCATGCTTAAAAGCTCTGTCATAACTAAACAAGAGGATAATGCTTTAGTCCCAGAGAGGGCTCAACCAACTGAAGATACCCTATTAAAACACAGAACACAGATATGCGAGATATAAACATATGCTGAGACAATAACTTGTGTGTTTCCTGTACAGATGTATTATGTATCAATTGATAAGCTGTACTTACTTATAAAATTGCGACTTTTTTTGCTACCGGAAATCGATTTGTATCGATATTCGCATAATAAAGGCAATTATCGATAATGTACAATAAACTTGATTTGATTGGCTGATACATATAGACGGACAGACGGGCAAATGGACAACGCTTGTTCATATCGTTTCTTCGTTTAAACTTTCGTTATACTTTTTCCGCCTGTAACATACTCAAGCATAACTGCATTATACCCTTTTTACCCATTTTGAATGGGTTCAGGGTGTAACAACTAAACTAAACCCAAGCCAATCCCTAATTATGCCAACTAATCCAGCTATTCCAGGAAACAGGTCACTTATGTCATGTCAACCAAGGCATAAACTGAAAATAATACTTTAATAATAATTTGCTTATTTTATTTGTTTGTACCTCAACGAACCTTGGGCTAAACATTTATTCATCTTTATTTACTCCACTAGTCACAAATGAGTTCCTTGCAATTTAATTACAACTTGTATGTTAGTGGGTCATTTTCTGATTTGTTGAAACTTCTACTGTCTTCAGAGAAGTTATGAGAAATGTATATTCGAATGATGTATTTACATATATAAGTTATTGACGAGGTATACATATATATTCTTTGTCGGCATCAGTAGCCAAGCCGATATGGCAATTTGTTTTTTGTAAACCAGTTCCTCGAATTGCCATTTATACGTTTTTGCTGAAGACGGCAGATTAGGTCGGAGTTGGCACGATTGAATAACTCTATTATATACCAAGTACTCCTATACAAACTCTTGAGTTATGCGTTCTTATCTGCGGCATGTCCAAGTTATACATTCTTTCTTGTTATGCAACACTGAACTAGCGCAAAAGTCTGCAGAAGCTTAAATCTCTAAATAGATAACGTAAGAGGGAGAAAAAGAGTGCGGTCAGTCATTTAGTCAGTCAGTCAGCCATTCAGCCATTTAGTCAGTGTCATGTGTTGGCAAGTGGCAATTACAGCTAACCCTCTAAAAACTAAAAACAAAATCATTGTGATGACTCACTCAAGCATTAAAAAGCCGCCAAGTTGAAGTTGCAGTTGAAGCAGGCTATTAGCTGTCAGTTATAGGCACACACACACACATAGATAAATATATATATATATAGCTCAAAATGAACACGTCAAGCAGCAAATCAGAAAACAACAAACTGTGGCTGTGTGTGTGGCTTAGTGTGTCTTCAGTGTGAGCAAGCAGTTAACATCTAGCAGCAAGCAGTTCAAATACCCTACAATGGGGTGGAAGAAGAAGCACAACGGCAGAGTGAGCAGAGTTGCTGCTGATGCTGCGGGACGAGACGAGTTAAAGGATGGTGTTTGTGTGTGTGTGCGTGTGTGTGGCTACTCCCTCTTTGGCACAGTTTGGCAACTGTTTTAAATACACAGTATTCACATCTATTTATTTATTAATATTTCATGTATTTATATCTATATGATTTATCTATTATTTCTTTTTGTATAGCATCTATTTGCTCGCATTCCACTTTGCAGTTCATTCATCTTCAGTCATTATCTGTGATCAGATTGCGAGTTCTCCTCCAGTGTGACTCACTCGCTGAGAGGAGAACTCTGCTGAAATCTGCTTTCATGCCTTGCTCTTGGAATTTGTGAGATATTAAGTGTAACAACTGTATAAATATTATTACAATAGTGTTCTTCTTCTTCTTCTTGAGCGGGGAAGTCTAAGTGTGAAGTCTAGACAAATCTGTGTGTGTGTTGTGTGCTCTGTGCTCTGTGCTGTTGCGGATACCCTCGTTACAGACTAGGTAGATAACGGGTATTTCATTACTGTTTTCAAGTTTGCAACGCATTGAAGTATTCATCTTCGCCGTAAAGCATCAGATACATGTAATGAAACTTGGCATTTATCCAACTTTTTGCTGTAGGCAGTCAATAGATCAAAGTTTATTGGATCGGTCCACTATATCATATAGTTACAACTATGAATTAAGTTTGCTTAAGTTTATGCTTAATAATTTTATAATATTGCAAGTTTCACGAAAAGGGTATCTAAATGTGGACGTGCCCAAGATAAAAATGCGTTCTTGCTTTTGTTTTGATTTGTGGCCTCCTTTTGCTCTTGCCAACTTCCTCTCTCTACTTCTCTCGCCTCACTCTCTCTCTCTCTCTCTCGCTCTCTCTTTCTCTGTCTCTGTTACTGTGGCCAGTTGCCAGAGTGTGTATTGTACGTGACTTATTGCTTGGCAGCATTGCCAACTCTGACAACAACTGCTTTAAGACTTTAAGCGACAAACGTTGAGGCGATAAAAAGAGCTCAACCAACAATCAGCTGCAGCTGGAATAGTGCCAATCAACCAAAGAGATGGAGACGTATAAGGCACACTGGAGAGGAAGAGGAGTGGGGGGGGGGGGGGGGGTTGCTGCAGCGGCTTAAGCTTTGATTATTATTTTATGCCGACCAGACGTATACACAGATATATATATAGGTATATATAGATATAGACATGTTGCTGGTTTGGTGCGCTGCTGCTGCTGCTGCTGCTCAAACGGAAATGTGTAACGTGTTTGTATTCATTGTTATTATTATTATATTATTCTGTTGCTGTGTAGCTCGAAGCACGACTCGATTTAATGCAGCTGCTGCAATTGATTTAGCTGCGATCGAGACTTGAGCACGTACCAAAATATCGTACGCTGATTAGGTACGTGGATTAAGGGCGGCGTCGGGGTATGTGGAGAGAGCGAGAGAGAGAGAGGCCTATTATGCATGACATGGCATATCGCAAATATATATACACCATATACCATATACCATATCTCAAATGCCCGACAGATGCCAGTTGTCAGTCAGCGATCAACTTTGCTTTTATTCATTTGCAACAATTATTCAATATAAGCACTCGATTCTAATTATGACTCTCAAAGTATCTGTAAGAAATCGATCTCCCTGGCAGTTTCTAGAAATGGTTCCTTTATCCAAAAACAGGTGTATAACAAAGTTTAATTTATATATGAATGTATATCTTGCAGAAACGATAAGCGCTTTTAGCGATCAATTTTATTTATACTTATTACAAATCAAGTTTATTCACTGGAATATTATTGATCAAGTGTAAAAATAGTGTTGAGATCTGATAACAAATACAGATTTTGTTCACTTGCAAACGACGTAGGGTATCTCGTAGTCGTATCTCGTAGTCGTATCTCGAGTTGTGTTGTATGAAATTTGATTTTGTTGTCAAATCGATTACAGTTGCACATTAAATCATATCTCAGATTCAAGTCGTTATCAAACCAATTTCATAATAAGTTTCAATTGAATCTGAACCACTTTTTGAAAATAATTCATCACATTCAATCTGACAATCTGTCAATCTGTTTGTTGTCGCCCAATCAGATTCATCAGCCAGCCAGCCAGGAGGGGATCATCGTTGGCCTAGCTGCCAGCGAAGGATCGGCGGCAGTAGCAACTGTTGCCACTGGGAGTAGTCCGCAGCACAAATTGCTGGGCTTGGGTGAACATTTGAGCGGCGCTGGCGCCGTCAAACTGCGCAAGCACAGCGAACAACGGACAACGACGACGACGCCGGAAGTTGGGGCAACGCAACAGCAAAAGGCCTCGTATCGCATCTCGATGGCCAATCTGGAAGATACACAGGAGTCCGAGCTAGATCTGATTCTCGGCGAGCTGAGCTTGCTCGAGGCACAGATCTCCTATGGCGAGGCGAGCTTTCTTCCCGGCAATGCTGCTTCTGCTGCTGCTGCTGCTGCTGCTGCTGCTGCAGCTAATGCAGCACCGCCGCTGCCGCCGCCAGCTGGTATTTTAGTGGGTGCAGCATTGCCGCCGCTACCACCACCGCCGCCGCCGCCCGCCTTGGCCTCCATATCGGCGGCATCGTCACGGACACATTCACGCACAAATAGCAGCATATCGGGTGATGTGAGCACCTCGACCAACTCGACCTCTTCATCGGGCATATCCGAGAATGGCAATGTCAGTGGGAATGGCAATGGTAACGGGCTGATGCTGATGATGGCCCCAACAAATGCGGCGCTTGGCCCCGGCATGGTGCCACAAACAGTTGGTGGCGGCAACGCCACACTTCTCATGGGCATGGGCATGGGCATCACGCTGGGCGTGGTGACGCAACGCGAACCACGCACTGAATCCCCCGACAATGATTCGGCATTCAGTGACACTGTCTCGCTGCTCTCCAGCGAATCCTCTGCCTCCTCAAACACTTCACTCCAGCAGCAGCAGCAGCAACAACTGCAGCAACAACAGCAGCAGCAGCAGCTGCTGCAACAACAAAAGTTGCAACAGCATCAGCAGCAACAGCAGCCAATTTTGGCCTCCTCGAAGGCAGCCAAGATTCAGCTGGCGCTGCACAAACTGGAATCGGCCTCGATCCGGCGACTCTTTGTGAAGGCCTTCACAGCGGATGGGGCATCCAAGTCGCTGCTGGTCGATGAGCGTATGGTCTGTGGCCATGTCACCCGACTGCTCGCCGACAAGAATCATGTCCAGATGCAGCCGACATGGTCACTAATCGAGCATTTGGCCGATCTGCACATGGGTAAGTCTGGCCTTGTGACTTATCCAAATCTACTCATCTATATATATATATATATATATATATATATATATGTATATATGTATATATATATGGATATACTAATATTGTGCGTGTATTTGTAGAGCGTCTGTTTGAGGATCACGAGCTGCTTGTGGACAATCTGATGACGTGGAACTCGGATGCCGGCAATCGCGTGCTCTTCCAGCAGCGCACGGACAAGGTATCGCTCTTCGCCCGACCCGAACACTATTTGCCGGGACCACAGATGGCGCCGGGCTGCCAGCATGACGAGCAGACGCGCCACATGCTGCTCGAGGAGTTCTTTGAGCTGCCGCACGCCCAGCTCCAGCTGCAGTTGGAGGGGCCGCTCTATGTGAAAACGGACCTGAAGAAGGCATGGAAGCGACACCATTTCGTGCTGCGCCCCTCCGGCCTCTACTACTTCCCCAAGGAGAAGACGAAGAACGCCAGAGACTTGGTCTGCTTGACTCTGTTTAGCGGCCACAATGTCTACACGGGCATTGGCTGGCGCAAAAAGTGTAAGTCTCCAACGGATTATACATTTGGATTTAAGGCTGCCGGCGACTCGTCACTGGGCAAATCGTGTCGCAGCCTGAAGATGCTCTGCGCTGAGGATGGGGCCAGCTTGGATCGCTGGCTGACTGCGATACGCATTTGTAAATACGGGAAACAATTGTGGCACAATCACAAGCTGCTCATCGAGGAGCTCTGCACGACTGGCGGCAGCAATGGGACACCGGGTGGGGTCGGTGGCAACGGTAACGGTAATGGCAGTGGCATCGGTATCGGTATCGGTAGCGGTAGCAACGGCAGTGGCACCTTTGTCTCTTCGATGCGTAGCGAATCGATTAGCAGCATCTCGTCGGCGGTGCCATCGCAGTGCGGCAGCGTCTCATCGGCCGTTAGCAGCATGTCCAATTCGAGCAGCGGTCGCATCTCGCGCGCCTCCAGCTCCAGTTCCAGTGGCTGCCTCTCCGATGAGAACAATGCCTTCGATTCGGAGTTCACCACCGGCACCATCAAACGCAAACCCTCCATGAAACCCAATCTGCCGCTGACGACGATGACGCGCCAACTGAAGGAGGTGGGTGAGATAACGACGGGTGCCGTTGGCACCACAATCTCGCCGCACAGCGCAGCTGACTCGTCAGCAGCTGGCGCTGGTTCGCCGGAGCGCAGTGGCACGTTGACGCGTCGCCACAGTCGCCGCAAGTCGCAGGAGAGCAACGGCAGCAACGGTGGCACCCTCAAGCGTCGACCCCAAGTTGTGCCCGTCAAGCAGCGCGAGCTCGTTGTGGCCACTGATCCTGGCAATGGCAACGGTGGTAACGGTGGCAACTCATCATCGTCCAGCAACTCAACGCCAACGCCTACGCCGAGCATTATTTGTGCCAAGCCAGCAACAGCAGCAGGAGCAGCAGCAGCTGCTCTAAACCAGATGGGTTGCCTGAGCGATGTGGAGCTGATGTGTTCATCCACATTGTCGCTGGATTCGCTGCCACCGCCGCCGCCGCCGTTGCCGTTGGCCATGCACGCGGATGAGCAGGATGTGTATGGATCGCAGTTGTCGCTGGCCTCGCTGCCGCCGCCGCCGCCACCCGAAGAGGTCTATGTGGAGGCAACCACGCCGCTGACGCCAACGCCCATGTCTATGGGCATGGGCATGGGAATGGGAATGGGCCTGGGTGTGGGTGTGGGTTTGAGCATGCCCAATAGCAATGGCACACTGCCGCCCGCTGTGCCCGCCAAGCCCATAAAGCCGGCCGTGAAACAAACGTTGAAAGCAGCACCGCCCTATAAGGCGCCACCCGACTATGTGGGACCCACTGCATCCATCGTGGGTGGTGGTGGTGTCACAATTGCTGCGGCTGCTGGTGCTGCGCCGCCACCGGCGCCGGTGCAAAAGAAGGTCTCCTTTGCCGATTCACCGGTGCTGTTGCGTCGCAAAATGTGCTCCCCGGAGCCGCAGTTGCCGCAACGCTCGCCAAGCACAACGCTTAGCGGCGCCGTCGGCGTTGGCTATCACTCACAGCAGGGACAGCAGCCGATCTACTCGCCGGGGCCACTGTTGCCGCCACGCAGCGATTTGTCGCGTCTGTCGAATGGCAGCGATGTGAACATGGCCAACGCGTCCCCGAAACGGCTGCAGGAGTCTGCATCGAATCCGCCACGGGACTTCCTCAAGGACCTGCAGCGGGTGATGCGCAAAAAGTGGCAGGTCGCCCAGAAGTGCAAACTGGAGCCGGCAACAACGCCGCACGAGGTGCTTGGCTTTCGTGACTTCAACAATGAGGATCTGCTGGCTGCCCACAATCTCAACTCGGGCGCCAACTCATCGCACTACTATCGGGAGACGGCCAATGTCAGTCACTGGGTGCAGGAGCACTACGAGTATGCCCACAACGAGTATGCCCTCTATGAGAATGTGCATGCCCAGAGCAATGGGGCCACCATTGCAACTGTAGCGGGAATGGGCATGGGAATGGGAGCTGCAGCGGGAATAGCAACTGCAATTCCAATGCCAATTCCAACTGCAGCAATTGGAGCAACAGGCGTTGCGGTGGTGGATGCAGTTGCTCCAGCTGTACCGCCGCCCACATCTCTGGCGGAGGCAACAGCGGCGCTGCGCAAAAAACGCCCACCGCCGCCGCCGCCAAAGCGCAGCGATTCCACACATCTAACGCATCGTGTCTAATCCCCTCCAGGGTCAGCGGCAGTGAGTAGAACCAAAGACTATCCAGAGACACAGCGATCGTCTTTGGTAGCAATCAATGCATTTCATCTGCAATTGAATCTCAGCTCTAATTTTTCGCACTCTCTTTCTCTCCCGACCAGATGCTACGCTCCTCTCTCTCTCTCGAACTTAACTGGATCATTGGGATTCAACAGCAACAACAAGAAGCAACAAGCAACAATTTTCAACATGTCTAAACTTAAGTGCAAAGAGCAAAAAAACAAATATAGAAAGAAAAAAATTCCTATCGAAGAGCAACAAAAATAGGGTAAAAAACGAAAGCCTAAAATTGTAGTGCATAAAAAGAAAGAAAAACATAAAACAGAAAGAAAACCAACGCCAACTTCTCAAGTATTATATTCAGTTCAAGTTTTGTTTTGCTATTTTTTTTTTTTAGGTGCGGCAAATGTGCATTGAATTAGTTCTTGCAACATGCTCACAATTTGTTGCTGCAAATATCATTTTAGCTGGCTAAGAACATTAATCGATTGCTTCAATTTATTTATAGAAATATATATATCATTACATAAAAAAATCCTGTTTTAAATAAAATAAATCGTTAAAATCATATTTATGGCAACAACTTGGAAGCAGATTGCAAGATAAGAAAGTAAAAGTGTAACTATTCAAATGATTAGCTGTATCAATGCATATAGATATAGACACACTGCATACTGTAGCATAGTGTAATCTGATCTGATCAGATCTCATCTGATCGTCTACTATACAATTAGTGAGCGATTTGCAAACAAAATATGATCTGCCAGCAAAATCAAAATGTTTTAAATTAAATTAAATAATATAGAAATTGTGTGTATATGTTTTGCTCATTTTACTTTTGCTATTCATTTTTAATTTAGTTTTAGTTCATTTTATACACACATTTCGAATAGCTCGTCTGATTAACGCCTAATGATTAATGATTAACGATTATTATTTGCCGCACACGTTTCGAATAGTTTTAGTAATTAAAATTAATTATTTGCAAAATCAAATTTGAAAAATGTCAAAGCTTATGCATATATGTCTTAAGCTACTTGCTAGATTGTAAAAACGAGCCACAATATTATGTTAATAGATATATATATATATATATATATATATTTATGTATACATATGCGTATATGTATATATATTTATATATGCCTACTATATAAAATGCAATTTTTTTTTATTAACTAGAATTTGTTTATACTTTGCAACAATTTGTTTATATAATTATACTTTTCGTATTGTAGCTAACAATTTTTTAATTTTTTTTTTAATGCGGCGCATGAAATGCGCCTGGGAAAACACAATGGGATATATAGAACCAGAAGAAGACGAAGAGGAAGAAGAACTACGTTGCAAGCAAGCCTTATACAATTATTAATCAATTAATGCATACATAATAATATGAATATATATATAAATATTTATATATATATATAAATATAAATATATACGTATTATAAGTCTTATACAACTATACAAACTAAGTGCATATACATATACATATATATAAATATATATATATTAAGTCGGTTATACTATATAGTATATAGGGTATGTCATTTAAATTGCTTTCGCTTTTGAATAAAATATATAAATATATAAATATATAAATATATATATATATGCGCAGATATATCGCTGCCTATATGTTTTGGAATTGTACTTACTGCAAATCTGGACAGAGGCAGCAGCCAATAAACTTTACATATATACACATATATATATATATATATATATAACACACATTTATATGTTTAACTAAAAATCCAAAATCGAAGACATTTACTAACTACATTGCGCTCTCTGTATATCGATAGCTTTGATAATTTTGTTATCGATCTCGATTTTGTATATCGCTTTGTATTGGCATATTTAGCAGGCGTTCCTAACGGTTCTTCATGTCCAGCAAAAATCACAATAGAGAAACGGAAACAGAAACAAAATCGAAGTGTAACCGTCACCGTAACTGTAACTGTAACTGTAACGAGTGTTATTGTAACGAGTAGCTGTATCGAGTAACTATAATTTGTAACTCTCGTTTGCCATCGTTTTTTTTGTTTTTTGTTTTTTTTTTTCTCTCACACACGCCATAAATCAAGCTGATTACACCTATGTTAACACGCTAAATGTCAACAAAATGTTTGTTAACATGTCAACTATGTTGTATATGTGTGTCTATATGTATATCTGTATATGTTTTTGTATATCTCTGGTCATATGAAATTGAAGTTTTGAAATAGTTTCATTTGACTTGCGTAATTTGGACGCTTCTATTGTGAAACTAAAATCTGAACCTTAGCTACTCTTCCATATGACCACTCAAATACATAATAATATAATTCCTTATAGAATTTTGTTAGTCGTTTTTCAAACGTGCTTTAAAAACAATACACTTGTATTCCGATAATCCCAAGCCGAACTAGTTCCCGAAACTTTTGCGGAGTTATCCGTCGAATATTGAAATCTAAGAAACATTTTATTTGCAAATATTATTAATATTACTATTTGATTTCATATTGTTTGCTCTTTGATTGCAAATGGAATTTGATAACGAACTAAAAGTTATGTATGCGATATATATATATATGTATGTATATATATATATGTATATATATATACGCAATAGTATGTGTGTGTAGAATTATGGTTTTTACTCCTACTAAATGTAACAGTGCATGTGTATATGTGTATGTGTATGTGTATGCATACACAAATTTAAACTAAAGGAAATGCCAATTTTTAATGCTTGCATAAAAAACAAATATTGAATTTATATAAAATACATGAAGCTATTTTTTAGATACTATTATTATATAGGAACTCGAAGGAAAACAAAACAAAAAAAAACAACAAAATAAATTAACAAGTTAAAATTTAAATGCTATGCTTGATAAGAAATGTGCCATAGGCGCTGGCGTGACAAAAATAAAACGAAAAAAAATCTAAAAAAAAAACAAGAAAAAAAAAAACAAACAAAAAACTTGCAAAATGCTAAATCAATGTACTAAACTTAATGAAATTAGCATAAGTTAAATAATTGAATCAAAACAACATTTATAGCATAATATTGAACAAAAGAAAACAAAACAAAAGAAATGAACGAACGTACTAAACTAAATTTCGAAAATACTTTAAGTATGTGCTAACTAAGCGGATTTTTATGAGTCAAGCAAAACGAAAAGGAAAAACAAAACAATTCTTTTTTTTTTTGTGTGGAATTTTTGAAACTTGTCTTACGCTTTGTTTTTTTGATATGTGTAAACCTCGAGCAAATCAAACAATTGCAATAATTTAAGAAAACAAACACGAAATACTACAAAAATACTAAAATATTTCAGAAAAGCAACCACAACAGAAAAGCAATGAAAAAGCAGCCACAGACAACAAATGAGAGACTTGAAGAAAACAAAAACAAAATTTCATTATGAAATATATCTAACTATGTAATATTAACAATGCGAAAAGGAATAATAATAAATATATATGCATGACTACAAATTTACAAAAATAAACAGAAATGATCAAGAAAACCAACTACAACTACTACAACTAAATAAAATAAACAGAAACCGAAAATAAATGTAAACAAATGAAAAATACATGAAATTTTTTGCAGGTCTATTATATAGTGAACAATGTTGCCATTTGATACAATTTTTTTCCAAGACACTTAATATATATACATACATATATACCTTATATTCCGATTCAAATGGAATTTTTGTAATTTTGATAGAAACATTAAAAACATATAAAAATAAAAAAATACAAAAATACAAAAAACAAAAACAAACAATACAAATTAAAGCAAAGCAGAACAAAACAAAACAAAACAAAACAACACAAACATAAAACTCATAGAAAAACTGCAATAAAGAACTGTTGCATGAAAAACAAACAAAAAACAGACAAACAACAATGAGAAATAAATGCAACAAGATGCCTAAAAATCCATCAAAAAATAAAAAGCCAAATTGCATTTTATTTAAACGTACTTTTTTGGTCTCCTCTTTATCAGCGCGCCATGTGACATAAATTTTAACAATTGTTGGGGATCTTCGATGTCATCATAATCCTTGAATGCAGTTTGATAGAGTTCGTCCCTGCGGCTCTACCGATTATGTCCTTTGAAACTCTGTCAGTATCTGTCCAATTTAGAGTTGTTTTGTAAAAAGCACATGTCCTTTTTAGACATAACCCAGCCGTTTCCATAAGGATCGCAGTAAATCTTTGTATCGATTGGCATTCAAGGTTTTCCACATTTAGAAAACACGAATATAACTTGGCCTGTCGATTTGATTAAAAATGACAAAGGTACTTCGAACAGCTCAAATAAAAGGAATTTTTTAATAACAGAAAATTGCTTATGACCCAGCTGTATAACGCAGATCCTGACGAGCCCTATGTCAAAAATGTTGTTTTGGTAAGCGCCCTCAACTGATCTAAGGCCATCCAAATCGTTCTTGTAGTTTGTGAGAAATAGAGGATTTTAGGTGCTGACAAGATGACGCCATCATTTTTGAATGCAGTTCGAAAAGGTTCGTCCTTGTGATTCTAACGCACCAGCTCATTCAAGGATCTGTAAGGATTTGGCCGAAATGCAGCCTGTTTTCGTGCCGCCAGCCTGCTCCTAAAAGTATGCAGCTATTTTTGTAGTTTTGTTGCTACTCCAAAGAAGCCTGAAAGGAATTCATTTCGACGGAGTGCGAATATTTGGCAGCAGAAAGCAGAAATGTTTTTGTTAGTTTTCTTTGTTGGAATGAAAAGGAACATATTGAAAGGCTTACTTAGAACTATTCTGAACATGAATGCTAAAGGAACACATTATGTCTTTTTAGAAATCTGGCAAGGATATGGCCAAGCGAATGCCTTTTTTTACTGGAATTTGTGCGCCTAAAAAGAAGCCATTTTTGTGTGATTTTTTGTTTTTGTGGCAGCATTTTTACACGAATTTGGGCTGTGTTTCTTAATTTAAACGCAATAGTTTTCCAGAGGTCAAACTATGGTCAAAAAGTTATGCCTGGTCAAAAAGTTATGCCTGTTGACCAGTTTCTTAATGGACGGACGGACAGGCAGACATACTCAAATGCTTAGATCGACAGCAGACAAGAATATATATAGACCTAATGGCCTAAGAGATGGATTCGGTGTATACAAATCGAGTCCAGACAGATCAGCAAATTAGATTACCGCTACAAAAGTGACTAGTGGGAAGGGGCAAGGGGGAAGGGGGAAGGGGGAAGGGTTAGGGAAGTAACCAACACTCAAGTCGATGCCAGAGTGGATTGGGTTGGGCTGGTAGTTTGAATGATGGGTGTTATGGTGTTGGGGTGTCAGATGGTTGTTGGGTGGCATAACATATGCAGCTAAAGCGAGCGAGCCGAAACGAAACGAAACGAAGCGAAGCGAAGCAAAGCGAAGGCGGCAATTGAATTGCTTAATGTGCGAGCGGAGAGATTCATGCAACGCTCGCAGTGCCACCAATCATTTGGGCGGTTGGACAGGATGTGCCTGGATGTGCCAGGATGTCCCCCGGCGACGTATCAGCTCGTTATACTCTGAACCCAATCAAAATGGTTAAAGATGGTATAATGTAGGTGGGAAAGCGTATGTAGCACGCAGAAGGAGGAGTCTTCGACTGCATAAACTATACAAGCACAGTTTGATTCAATTATTTCGATAACTAACTTCGTTACGCGAATATCGATACAAATCGATTTCCGATAGCAATAATTTTAATCGTATTTTTAAAGATTTAGCTTTACAATTCATATCTTATATTTCATGATATATACATGCCATACTGTAACAATATCATCAAGATCGGTTAGGAAACACCCAAAAGGACTCCATGTGTGAGAAGAGAACAGCATGATAATCGTAGCGAGCCTATATATATATATAATTAATATAATAAATAAAATTAGAAACTTACAGGGCATCTCGCAGTCGAGCTCCCTCGACAGGTGCGTTCTAACGGGTTTTCACTTTCACCTCGGCGCTGACAGTGGGCTGCCAAGCTGTCAGTTTGTAAGTGAGTTGAGATGTTGGGCGTAACAGTTAATTTGAATAGGCACTTTTTAAAAACAAACAAAAGTCATAATTGCATCTGCAATTGCATGTTAATTTAATAGTTAATTGTTTTCACGCCCTCCGTCACTCAATGTACTCAATGTTTTTCACATTTAACATTTCTTTTTTTTTCCCACTGTGCGACCTATGGGACAACAAGGCGTTATTGACGATGCTGATGCAGATAGCAGCACAGGCACACACACACACACGTTCGCACACACACACACGTACACCGACGCATTTACGCATTTTAATGGACACGCACTGACCAACGAGCCAACCGACCAACCGAACGTCAAACCGAACATTTAACCGAACGTCCAACCGAACGTTCAACCGAACGTCCAACCGAACGTCCAACCGAGCGACCGGCGCAGACACGAAGTGCAAAGCGATGTTGATGAAGAAGAAGAAGAAAAGACGAACAGACCGACGAAGGCAGTGGGGCAGGCGGGCAGGCAGAGCAACGACAAAAAGGCGACGATGGCGACTCCATAATTTTGAATTTCTTTCTCTAGGTGGACGACAAGGATGCGCACGATGAGAACACGAGTTGGGTGTGTGGGGGAAGCTGGCCAAAAAGGGTTGCGTTGCGTTGTGTTTGCTTTTTATTTAGCTTGGCATTTTATTTATGCTGCGTGGTCGTTTCGTTGGCAATCGCAACGTTTTCGTTGCCGTTTCATACACTGCCACTGCCAACGGCCAACGGCCATGCTGAATATTAGCTGTGCTGTAACTGTAAGTTTGAAGTTGACCAACACTCATTGAATACAACACAATAGAAACCTGCATCAGGCCTGTTTCTGTCAATATGCATGAGTAAGTTTTAGCTCTAACGACATTTTATAAATTCAAATTCTCACAAGCTGAATAACAATTCAAATTATTAATGATCGCCATCTCTTTATCCACGCGACACGAAGCGAACAATCACTTTACGAACCCAAAACCGAACTGGAAACCAAAGCCGATGTGTAAGCGAAGTTGTGCGAACAAATAGTCGTCAAACGCTGATCGATTAAGTCCGTTGCAACTTTCTGGCATGTATGCGTGTGTGTGTGTGTGTGTATAGAGAAAAGTTCGATTTGGTTGGTTGCATCGATCATGGTCGATCGGCAATCGGCAGTTCTTTGTGCGTCCAAGTTCGCTTACCAATGCATACACACACACACACACGTAGAGCAATCTGGCTTCGGCGTGTTATAATTTTTTTTTGTCATCCCGTTTTTATTTTCCTCTTTTCCTTATTTTTTTTGTTGCTTTTGTTGTGCTTTTTAAATTGGCAAGCGCCAGCGGGCAGCTCAGCAGCCATCAAACGCAACACCACCGCGTCACCCATCCCCCGTCACCCGTAACCCGTAACCCGTCACCCGAGCCCTGTCCTCCTGTCCTACTATGTCGGCCAGCACCATTAGCCAGCAGCCAGCAGCTACAAGCCACCACCGGACGCTGGCTCTGTCTCATCAGGTTGTGTTAGTGGTGGGATGGGGTTGTGTGGGATTCTGGACCTTAACCCGTTCGTGCGTTGCGTTGGCTGCTTCGTGCGTGCGTTGTCCAGTGGTTGGTTGGTGGATTGCTCGATTGTTGGGTGGGTGGTAGTTGGGTGGTTGGGTGGCTGGGTGGCTGGGTGGTTTGCTGGCACTCAGTGGGCAGCTGGTGGGCTTAATTTAAGCGGGTTTTATTTTTTCTCAATTTTGCGTTTCTCCTTTTTTTCCACGTTTTTTACATGCTTTTCGTTGCGTGTTTTTTATTTGATTCTGCTGTGTTTCTATATATGTGTATATATTATATATATATTTATATATATATATTTAAGGGGTGGCTTTTCTGGACAACACTATGTGTGTATGTGTGTGTGTGTGTGTGCTTGAATCTCGTTATGTTGTCTGTTGTCTGAAATGACCGCTGCTGCAGCGACGCCGCGTCGCAGTCGACGTTCAATTTGCTGTAACTCTTTTTTTTGCTTTTTCCCTTTTTATTTGCTCAGGTTTTTTGTTGTTTCTTTTCGTTTTTGTATTATACAATTTTATATATATACATATATGTATGTATATGTGTATATATGTATATATATCTGTTTGTATGTATATAATGTATTTGATGTATTTTTATGTACATTTTTTGTTTTCTTGTGCTTTGCCTAAGCTAAACAATTTTAATTGAATTTTCAACAAAAATACAAATCCATTTATTTTAGTGTTTTTTTTTGCAGGGGTTCGGCACAAAGTGCTTGGAGCAGGTTGGTGTGGGTGGGAGGGGGGTGTGGGTTCGCACAATATACCAGCAAAATACAATGATAAAATTTATAATTGACTAACCAAAATCTTTGCTTACCTCAATAAATGAAAACTTAAATAAAAATTCCGTTAATAATTGAAATTAATTTCAAGTATTTGTAATCGACAAATTTTTAAGCTACAATTTCAGCTGATAAGGTAAGGGGGGAAGGGTTGGCTAGTGCCTGGATCAAGTAACTTTAGGCCTCAATCTCTTGGCCAAGAAATTTGCTAGCCCATCTTAGGTGGATGTAGCTAACAATCTACCTCCCAAATTTGATGAGTATAGCTTTCAAATTGTGGGAGATATGTGATTTAATCGATTTTCACTTATCGATGTTATCGATTTGATAATAATACTGCCTGACGCAGACATAGACGTATTTATGTACATATATATTCCAAGTTCTCAGTCCAGAGTATTCTGGAACCTTTTTTTTTCAGTAGTATTTCAAAGTATTTAAGTATTTTTAAAAGACCTTTTCTTTCTTTTTCTTTCATTTCCTTTTTATGATCTTCTTCTTCTTCCAGATATCTAATAAATCATTCAGAGCACTGATCAACGATTTGATATCGATAAAGATGTGTTCACCTAGAATTATACTGCATTCAAATGTGGAAACTGGTTTTCGAAGTGGAAATGCAACTGAAAGAATTGAAAATGAGGGAGTAAATCAAGTTGTGAACAGAAACTAGAAGACTGGGGAAATAGAAGAAATGTCAGTTGAACAGTTTGAGCCTAGCCATAAAAATTATGAGAATGGGATGTAAAAAATACTCAGAAATAAATCAAAGATTGCGAAATCAACTGATGGATTGAAGAGTTTGACCAGCGTCTGCAATTGGGTGCCAGGCCCAATGCTGTAAATTAGAGGCAAAAAGCAAATGGGAACCTGAAGGAGATGTGTATGACTAGTGGGATGGGCAGGGGGAGGGGAGGAAAGGGGAAAGCGAATAGCAGCATCATCAATAAAAGAAAATGATGTCAAAATCAAATTGAAAATGAGAATAGAAATGCCAAATGGCAAATGAGCAGAAAGGGGAAATGGTCAGAGAAATGGCAAAGGACAGCGTCAGGGGCAGGGGCAGGGGCAGGGGGAGTGGGGGGTTGGGTGTATTTGGTTGTCAGAGAAATGTCTTTGATATTTAATATGTTTAAATATGCGAATCCTTTGAAGCGAGGCGGGCCAAAAAAAAGGACTCATCAAATAAAAAATAAAAAAAAGAAGAAGCAGCAGCGAAACTCAAACAAACAACACACACGAGCCGGACACGGCAAGCTGTGTGTGTGTGTGTTTGTCAGATATATGCTGATATAGTAGTAGTAGTGCGTGCAGGGGGAGGGGGGGGGGAGGATAGGGGCACAAGTGAAATTCATTCAAACGAAACGAAATAAAACGAATTCAATTGAGATGACGACGAACAAGAAGAAGAAGACGACGACGACGACGACGACGATGACGACGAGGAAGACGAAGACGCAAACGAAGCCGGAATAATGCCAATGAAGAGTAAAAAGTAGATCGATAGATAGCAGCCACTACACGCACACACACACACACGCACACACGCACACATGGCCAGCATGTGTGACCGACCAACCAACCAAGCCGCCAGTGTGGGTGAGAAAGAGAGAAGAGATCGTAATGCAAACTGTCAGAATGCGTAACTCAATTTACAATTTTGCTTTCACTTTTCTGCCTCCTCCTCCTCCTCCTGCTCCTGCTCCTGCTTCTGCTCTTCTGCTTCTTCTTTATGCTTTTTTTTTGCACAAAAGAAAGTGTGTGTGTGTGTGTGTGTGTGTGTGTCTGTGTGCGTGTGTGAGGGTGAGCCAAACTCTATGCTGAATTAAAAGAAAATGGAAAATGCTAAAAAACGAACGAGCTGCTGGACACGAGGCAGCAGCAGCAGCAGCAGCAGCAACGAGGGTTGAGCTGCTTTCACTGCTGCATGCTCCTTGGTCCTTGGTCCTTGGTCCTTGGTCCAAGCAGCTGCCCGTGATAAAGTCAGCCAAATGTGCGTGGCGTGTGCCAGTTTGAGAGGGGCGAGAGGTGGCAAGTGGGTGGTTTGCTGCTGGCTGCTGCTGGCTGCTGCATAGGCTGGCCTGGTCAACTGTGGGCTGTGGACTTTTTTGTTTCGCACGAATCCTTTCGCCTGCGCAACGCCCCCAACCGTCGTACTCCATCCGGGAGCTGGCACCCCAACCACCTGAAGCCAATGTCCAAAAAAAAAAAAAGAAAGAAACCCTGCCAAAAATGCTGAGCATGCTCAACCCAAAGGATACGCTACGCAGCACTTTAAAAAGCCATCACAGATAATATACTTGTTATATATATGAACCCTATTGCTATAATATAAGATATATATGATTTCAAAGATATACGTTAAACTTTCATTCATATAACATCATTTAATGGCAAGCTGCACTGCAGCTTTGTGTTGATTGTTGTCTCATTCCAATCTACTCCATTCAATTCCATTCCACAACATAATCTAATATTTCATTCTACACTAATTAATGCCGTTCCATTCTTCTTCATTCCATGTCATTTCATTCTACTCCGTTTCATACCATTCCATTGTACATAATTTTTTAATATAAAATGTGTTTTACATGTGGGCTATGCCTTCCAACGCACTTTACGCACTTTTTACAGGGTATCTAAAAAGCGAACGAAAAATGTAACAAAAGCGGATGCTGTTTGGGCTCTAAAAAGGGGTGCACGGGGGTGCTGGGGGTGATTGCGGGGAGGGGTTAGGGTGAAGGGGGATTTGTTGTTAGGTAAGCAAAAGAATGGGTTGCGAAAAAAAGCGAAACAACAACAGAAAAAAAGAAACCAAATGGAAAATGCTACACACACACACACACACACACACACACACACACACACACACACACACACACGCACTGTCGTGTGGACAATTGGCCATGGCTTTCATTTTTTGTCTTTTTTTTGGCTCAACTCCCTCTGCCAAGCCTTCCCCCACCCCGAGCTGCCCGAGAAAAGCTGACCAGCACAAAAAAAAAAAAAGAAAAAGAGTGAAGCAGAAGAAGAAGAAGCAGAAGCAAACGCACAAAATTACATAGAAAATCTTCGGCACAATGCACATAAAAAAAAGAAATAAAAAAACACAGAAAAAAAAAACAAAGTCCAAAAAGCGGGCAAAATCTTTAAGAAAAAATGTTGGTAAAAAAAAAGGGTTACGAAATTACATCAACGTCGACTGCGAAGTCGGCGACCAACGTCAGCGTCAACGTCAGCGTCAAAGTCAGCGTTGGCGTCGCCGTCGGCGTTCAAGTAAAGAAATGTAAAGAAAATTAGAAAATCACCCCCTTTGGCCAAGCTTACATGCTTACAGTTATTACCGCGATAAGGTGAGGGTGTCCACATCACATAAGCAAGGGGTACTGCTCCGTGGCAGTGGGGAAGGGGGCAACTAGTCACCGAGGAGGACAGCTATTTGGGCTTGGGCCCAAGTCCGTGAGCTTATCAGAGTACCGGAAATGAGTTGTGTAAGTTGCAAAGTTTATCAAGCTGCAGATTGTTGTTGTTGCTGCTGCTGCTGCTGATGCTGCTGTTGCTGTTGTTGTTGTTGTTGTTGAATGAAAACTATTTGGACTAATAGATTAAGGCACACTTAGGATAACAGCATCACAGGATGTGCCAAAACGGGAGCATAGATTGAGAGCAGACTGATTGGAGGGTACAGACCAGGAGTAGACTGACCAGTTGGTGAGTAGACTGTGCTTAGTGAGTGTATTGAGATTATCGCTTGGCTATAAACAATAATCGACAATCGATAATCGATCAATTGATCGATGCCCGATTGGATCTAGTAAAATGCAATTCTTTATTTCTGTCTGGCTCTCTGTCGATTCCAGAGACTATGAGATCTACAGACTGCAATATAAGTTCTCGTATATCATACGCAGATCAAGTTTATTTATTTGTATCGATTCAAATCGATTTACATATTATTTAGCAATAAAATACACCATATCACTGTGAAGATAGAACCTTCCAACGGATGTATAAAATTGTTATGTTTGTTGATCAACTGTCAGCATTTCAAAACAACTTATTTTAAGCTTGCTGAAAGTATTTTTAAGTTACAAAACTTCTGCTAGAATTCAACGATCACCGATTTATATTGAGTATGAATTGTTCGTTCCCCTTATGGAAATAATCAAAATAATACTTTGAGACTCAAATTAAGATCTCGAAACTCAGGCGGTGAATGAAAATGACAATGCCTGAAGGTATTCTCGATATTCTCGGCTTAAGTCAGATACGTTTGCTACTTGAATCAAGCATATATATATATAATATATTACATATATATATATATAGGTTTATATACAATTTTCTATTCATTGGCATACAAATTGAAAACTTCCATTTCCCCTGCATATTGAACCATATTAAAAACGAAAGCAGATTTCACTGCTTCCCAAAATACGTTCGAACTCAGCGCAGCTGTCACAAAAGAAGAAGAAGAAGGAGAAGGCGAAGGCGAAGGAGGAGAAAGAGGAGATGGAGATGGAGGTGGATGTGGAGGATGAGGAGGACTAAGCAGAAGATTTTGCTGTTTGGGCACATTAATAAACAGCTAGCAAAAGTGCTGCCCATGCCCAAAACGCGCACACCCACACACACACACACACGCACATACACAAGGGAGAGAGAGAGAGAGAGTCGCACATGTTCATGCATATGCATATACATTATAAAATGTGGTACAGATAGCAACAACAACAATAACAATGCCTACCTCCCTGCCTCCCACACACACACGCTGGTCAAGCAAATACAGCAAATCAAACGCAGTCACCAACCCTCGCTGAACAGCAACACTCCAGCAACCCCACAGCCCCAAACTGCTCGCTGGCCAACGCTTTGCCTTTTACTTTTGCGCGCCAAAGTATGCTACAAAAAAAATTAGAAGCTGACCAAAGCGCTGCCAACGTCAGCGTCGATGCCAACAGCGCCAGTGCTGGCAGGCGAAATGAAAAATTACATAAAAACCAAATTTATATACGCAACACAAGACCAACAAACACACACACTCGCACACACACACACACGCACACTCATACGTGCATGTGCATATATGCAAGGGGGAAAAAAACGAGCGAGAAAAAAAGAATTGGTCTAAAAAATCGAGAGAAAAATCTTCCCTTAACTTTTCATTTCAATGTTATGTAGTTGACAACAGACAGAGTGTGTCTCTGCCATGACACCCCCCCCCCTCCAACCCCTTGATGTTGTTGTTGTTGTTTCTGGCTGTTTTAAGTAGGAAATTGTGTCCGAGCTGTCGTCCTGTTCGTCCTCTTATCAAATGAATTTCTTTTGTAAAACTCTTGCTGCCCGTCAAGGCACAAAGCAGCAACACATACAGGACAGAAAGACAGACAGGCAGACAGACAGATGGACAGACGGGCAGGCAGACAGGACAGTAACAGACAACCCTTTTAAGGGCTGGGGGGATGGTGGTGGTGACGGGGATGGTGGTGGTGACGGGGATGGGGCTGGTGCTGGTACTAATGCTAATGTCGAATATACGCTTGTCATTCTGCTGCTGCTGCTGCTGCTGCTTCTTCAGCGTCTTCTTCTTGTTTTTAACGTGATTTTGCATGCGATTGTTTTCATTTTTGTTGCTGCTTCTTGTTTGATTTTTTGCTTGCTTTCTTTTTATACAGTTTGTTGTTGCTGTTGTTGTTGAAGTTGCTTTTTTGCTGTGTGGATTTGGCCGATTTAGAAGGCATCACTTTAACCCAATTTTTTTTTTTGACTATGGGAACTAAGTCACTGTGTCTGCAACAAAAACTATGCGAATACAAACACAAACACAAACACAAGCACACACCACCATGTGTGTGTGTGTGTGTGTGCGAGTGTGGCTATAAATTAAACATGCAGCTTTCCACTTTCCAGTTTTCAGCTTTCAGTTTTCAGTTTAGCAGGGCGCTCAAAAGTATGCTACGCCAAATGCGACGAACCGTGCGAATGCCACGCAATCAAAAACTTTCGCTCTCACGCTCCCCTATTCAACCCGCCAGCCGCCCCCGCCCCCGTCCCCGCCCCTTTCACCGTCTCAGCAAACAGAAACACCGCTGCTGCTGCTGCTGCTGTCCATTGCCCAGCTACACAAGTGTGTGCGTGTGTGTGTGTGTGTGTGTGCAAAGGCATTTTGCTTGTGCGGTCGCAGAACTTGAAAACTAGTTTGCATAAGACAACAAACGTGCTCGTGCATGTGTGTGTCACTCTGTGTGTGTGTGTGTGAGTATGGACAGAGAGGGTTACATTCTTATGTACAAATGGCAAATAACAGATAGCCAGCAACCCCCACAACCAACCTCCTCTCCACCCCAGCCCCAAAAATACTGCCTTGATTATAAATTTCAACTTAATTACATAAACAGAATTTAATCCTTTCGAACTGTGTCGCAGCCGCTACATAGCCATAAATATATATACATATATATATATTATATATATACACATATATATATATCTATATATGTGTGTGTGTTTTCACTAATTTATGGGCAGCATAACTATCACAACGCAAACACTAAAACTACAAAACATGTGCACAGTGTCCACCCAACTAAATCAGAGAGTCCAATAAATATTCTAACAAAAATCTAGTTTCAGTAAACAGTTATCTTTTTATCTTGTCGCTGGACAACTTCCCAATTCTGGAAAAATGCACAACGCATCAAAATTCCCATTTATTTAATTATGCATACAACGTCAACTAAAGCCACTCGACACAAAGAAATACAAAAATAATAATATTAGATATGTATAGAAATATATATGTGTATTGTCAGAATCGGATAGATCGCACAACTGTAGCACTGAGTCTATGAACACCCTTTTTATCTGCCTCGCCCTTTGCGAGTGCTAACAAAATCAAAAAAATAATACTTTTCAGTCGTCGGAGTTAATTGCTTATTCGACTTAAGTCTTTTTTTTTTTGACTGATTCTTGGCTTGCTAAATAATTATTATTGCTTGCTGAATTATTTTTATTATTATCTTCTTGTTCCATGATTGTTTGCACCACTGTGCAATGAGACAAACGAAGGACAACTGAGGACGCAACTTGTCCATGATGAATATTCTAAACTTGTGCGTTAGTTTTTTGGGGCCTATGACCAAAAACTAACCAAACACACACAGACACACAATTTTATATAAATATATACGCACTCAAGTTCACACACATAGAGGCACACTCACAATCAGAGTCGTGTGTGAAGTGTAGCATAGAAATAGGCGTCAAGAACTCATGTCTCCATCCGCTCCCTGCGCCTGCTGCCCTGCCTTAGGCTCTATATTATATATTATTTTCGGCTGCCCAGGCTGATCAGCGCAACATACACCTGCCCCTCACACACACACACACTCACACACACACACACATAGACACACACGCAGCCAGAGCGAGAGGCAGCTATGCGAATGTTAAACCAATTTCCACACAACAATTTTAAATTTCCGACGCAGAACTTAGATTTGCGAATGCCAATTTGAGAAGCACACAACAGCCTGAAGCATGCCGCAACCCCGCACACACACGCACACAGCTACACCTAACAGTTAACTTACAATGAAACCCATTTGGCAGCATCGCCATTCCTGCTTGTTCTCCCCTTCTCCCCCTCCTGCTCCTGCTTCTCCTACTTCTGGCTTTCTGCTCCATGTAAAGTGCGTAAATTGTGGCGCATGTGGTGTGTGTGTGTGTAAGTGTGCGTGTATGTGTGTGTGTGTGTGTGTGTACGACTGGGCACACTATTTTACATACATAATGCGAACTTCATGGGGCTTTTGGTAAAGCTCATAAGCGCCGCTGGCTACAGCATCGAAATTAGCGTTTGGACCTTACAACTTGCCCATTGGGGAGACTTGCCCAATTGCACAGAGGCCTCTATATACATATGTGTGCATGTGCGTGTGTGTGTGTGTGCGTATTTACACACATATGTACTTTTTGTAAGTGTGCTGTGTGCACAAAACAAAGCCACCCAAACACTTGTCTGTATGTACATATCTATATATATATCTATATACCCAGTAAAGAAAGTCGCCGTGAAATTTAGAAAATCGCCAAGCATAGCTCACCTTATGATTAGAAAGTGTATTCCCGCAAAGGAAATGTGTGTGTCTAACCAAAAACCAGGCGCTTCCTTTTCGCATCGATTTCTCTGGAAAGTAGAAAAATGTGTCTTTGTTTTTTAAATTGCCGATTTTTGTGTAATATATTTTCAGATTTTACATATCTATTTAAGATCATTTTTCTATACACAGCCAGACAACAGCTGAACTCTAAACTCAAAGAAAACAGTCGAGCAAATTGAATCATTTCTGTCTGAAACTAAGTTAAGGGCTTTATACTATTTAGAAATTTGTTTATTTGTAATAGAAAACATTTATAAAATGTCTTATTTTATTTATTTTTCTTATGTTTAGAAAATATTTCTAAAAAACAGAACATCTTTCTAGTTTCAGATTCAGGCTTTTCAGCCAATTGCAATTTGATTTTGACCTTTGACACGATATCCCCTATCAATACCTGTTCGAACTGCAATTCAAATGGACCAAGTTTTCCTTACCAACAGAACCAGCCTGGGACCCATATAAACTATATACATATATACACTTGATCAGCAGTCAGTCTTGAGACTTTAAAATTTTAAATATGAATTCTTTGTATTCCTATTTATTTAAATTATTAAAATAAAATTGGTCTAACATAGAAACTGCTTTGTTTTGGTTTGTGGTGCAGTCTTTTGTACCGAATGGTTTTTATTAGTTTAAATTGAGGTCAAGTTTAAAAGAAAATACAAATAGAAATAAGCAAATAACCAAAAACAGAACAAAACGAAACTGAAAAAATTCGCGTCCAATTTGGCTTTACAATTATCATTTTTTTGGCTTCTGTCCGCGCTCCAAAGTATAATCGTCAAAGGCCGGACGGGATTTGCGGGATTTGCGCAGGTCGCGTGAGCGTCTCAAGGAGCCGCCAGCTTTCTCGGCACAAATGCTTGACTTGGCATGGGCACGATACAGACGACACTCCTCTATGTGGTCTGGCGCCAGCATGGGCACATAATCGATCGGATTGCAGAGATCCGAGTAACTGGCATTAAACTCCTTGTAGCCATTGTGGAGCAGATACAGCTCCGGATAGTCCAACATTGGATAGTCATCCGAATGCACATTGCGATCAGTGGTGCGCAAGAAACGCATCAGATTCGGAGCACGATGCGACGAGAATTCACAGTGGAACACATAGATGCGATGACGATCCGCAGTGGATGCTTTCGCCGGAAAGGCAGCCCTGATCTTCTCTCCGGTGTACAGATTGAGGGCACCACGAATGTGGCCACCATCGAACTCATACGGATAGCGACAATCGATAACCTGATAACTATTATCCAACATATCGGGGAATTCACCGCGCAACAGTTGAGCAAGCGTATCGCTAGAAATCGTCCTCAGATCAGTGTGCCGCATCCCACTGCGCAGGATGGGCAGCGCGCACGGCCTGCTTAGATCCCCAATCAATGGACGCTCATCGTCCAATGCATTGAGCAAGTCCGTATCAGTCTCCTCGACGTGACGACGACGCACCGGGCTTGTCTTCAACTGACCAGCGACCAGTGAATCCGGATCACTGGGCAACGATGCCTTGTAACGTTTTCCGGCAGGTGCATCCTCAGTGATGACATGCTCCTCTTCCGGCAGCTGGCCGAGACCTTTATTCTCCATGACAATTCTACAAACAGCTGCTTAGCTTCGCTAATTCGAATTGATTTATTGATTCGTTGTTGACCCTTCTTCTTTTGCTTGACAATTATTCTTGCTTGGCTGTAATAAGCAAACAATTTTTTTAACAATGCTTTTTTTGTTTTCAATCAGCGATTTGTATTTAACTGCTTTAGGCTGAGGGCATCTGCTAGTCGAGCACTCTCGACTAGAGCACTCGCAGCTTGTGTGTAACCGATTTGCATCGAGTATCCTGCTATTTGTTGCACATGTTTAAAGCAGCTATTTAATGCCCTGTTTAGGCCAAGTTAAGCAATAAAGTCCGAATTTGGATCTAGTTGCGAGCTTGGCTACAAAGTCGTGTCAATCGCTGACTGGTTGTTATTCAATTCATTGCCAATAATCGAATCGGAATTGCAATGGAAGCTTTTGGGCAATGTGGAAATTGTTGTTGTTGTTGATGATGGCAGACTCAAACACATACGTATATATATATATATATATATATATGTATATATATATATATAATCCTATATAGATACTCACACACACTGAAAGAAAGGAGCAGGAGTTGAGATTCCAAGTCAAATAACTTTGGCTTCAGTAAGTGAATGCGGCTTTGGCAGTGGATCTCCTCCTCTGTCTTCTACACTCAGAAAAAAGAGAACACAGCTGACTGATTTTCAAAACAGAAATATTGATACTGAATCGGTCTAGAATGAATTGCTTAGTAAAGCAACGTTTGCTCATTTTAATCGAATAGGAACAAATTCAAGATTTCGCAACCAGAAATGTTTTTGGAAATGTTTTCTATTATAAAAGGTAAATTCAAAAACTAAATACAATTCTTGTGTGTATTCAAATCGGAATAATATTTTTTGCAGTATGCACATATAAAAACTAAACTCTTAGAAATAAACATATTTTTTCTATATTTGAGACAAATATTTTTCGGAATTAGGAAAGCATTCGATTTTAGAAACGAGTTTTGTGTATAATGAGATGAGCTAAAGTATGGCTATTTTCTAAATTTTAGGAAAATTTTTTGTTAGTGTATGCACTTTTTACTAGACTAGCAGCAGGTACAGCCAGCTCAGCAGTGCCAGACTCAGCCTCAGTTGGAGGCAGCTTGCTGCCAATTTGGTTTCTCAGTTGCATACCCTCTAAATAATACTTCAAACTGAGTGGCTTAGCACTGTTTTTCAAATGTTATAATTTGTTACAGCATTTAATATAGTACCTTAAAAGTTGGTTCACTTGTTTTCTACAGCAAAAAAACAATTCCAAACCTTTGCAAAGTATAATTTTACTGTCTTTTATATTTTATATTTTATTTATTTTTAGTATGCATTTCATTGTCAAGTCTGAAGGTTTCTGCACCAAGCTGGGCATCTATTTACTGAACACTTAGAATATGTTATTTAAAATAGTGTTAATTTTTTAAGGAACACGTTTCAACATTTGCAGCCAAGTAAAGATTGGCAATTTGAGTTTCACTCACAATCGTTTATGACAGAAGATAACCTGAAGTTAAACACCTAATCAAAACCAATAAAACCTCGAATATCATAAAAGATGTGTGCAGTTTTCATATACATTAAAAAAGAGTAATTTTAATTAAAGCACTTTTTTGACATACGGAATTAAATGAAAATGTTAGTTGCTTGAGGGATACATGAAAATACCTCATCGTATTCAAAGACATATTCAAGTTTTGATATTTCTATCTTGAGAGAATGAACAATTGGTTCTGTACATTTGCATGATGGAAAACTTGTTTGTTTAAAGTGACAGTTGATGCTGATCAAAAATAGTTATAATTTATGGGGTCGGAGGTGCTTCCATCTGCATGTTAAATATATATATATATATATATATATAAATATATATATATATATATCTCACACAGTCTTATTTCGCAAAATCTTACTGCTAAAGGATAACTTCTAGTCGAGAAACTCGCAAGTTTTTAACAGCTGTTTTTTTAGATTTTACATTTCTTACTGGACGCCAAGACTCATGTGCGATTACGTTCTTTAGATAACATGTGTGTGTGTGTGTGTGTGTGTGTTGCTGAGTTGCCACCCCCTATGTCTCACATGCGTGCTCTGCGTCTCCCCATCTTACCCCTTAGCTAGCCAAAAGCTAAAAGCGAAATGCGTTTTTCTATCTATTTGTTTATTTGACAAGATTTTAGAGTGTGTTGCGTGTGTTGTGTCTGTGTGTGTGTGTGTCCTGTCTGCGTGTGTGTGTGTCCTGTCTGCGTGTGTGTGTGCGTGCGAGTGTGGCTTGTACGCCTAGTCTGTGGCCCTTGCCAATATTTTGTTATTCACTTTCATTACCTGGTCTGCTTTTTGTTTTTCTGGTTTTTTAATTGGGCTTAAGCCATAGTGTCGATGTTGGCAAACAGATGGCGCTCGTAATTAAGTTGCCGCTAATGCCAATTTGGTGCTCTTCTTCTTCGTCTTTCTAATTTTGTTGTACTTTGTTGCTTGGCATTTTGTTGGCAACTGTACTTTTTTTTTTAGCTGGGCACAGCGAACAGCATTAGCAAAATGACATTGAAATATTACAAAAATTTAAAAACCATTATAAACAGACAAGAAAGCCTTACACAAAAATCCGGTACCCCCCAACCCTCCCACCCCTGCTATGTACATCCTACACATAAATATCTTATGTAGACACTACCTACGTAGCAAAAGGGAGGGGGAGTTGTGTTGGGGGAGTGTGGACTAAATTCTTAACTCACTGAAAATTGCGCGCGAATAAAAAAAAAAAGGAGAAAATAAGGAAGAAAAAAATAAATTCTATATATAAATATGTATATATATATATATAAATAAAGAGGAAAATCAACAGCAGCCAAAGAATATAGCAAAAAAAAAAAAAAGAAACAAAAAAAAACCATCCACTTTTCGCAGTTTTTTGTTTTGTCCTTGTCGTGTCGTTGTCGACGATTTGCTCCTGCTCCTGCTCCTGCCCCTCGTCGTCGTGCTCGTCCTCCTCCTGCTTTAACTGGACCGCGATGGGTGGCAAGGCGGGGGGGGTGGGGTGTGGAGAGGGGGGCGTTGCGTACTACCAATTTACTAGTGACCATAATCAACCCCTTTTTTCTTCTTGCCTGCTTTCTTGGTTTTTTCCTCTTGTTTTTTTTTGCCCAAACGATTGTGTTGTTGTTGGTATGCAAAAAAAAAGTGCGTAAGATGTGCGTAGGAGGGGGAGGAGGCAGGGAGTAGAATGGGGGGGGGGGTGTAGGGCAGTAGCGAGAACAAAGTACAGCTGAACAAATCAAGTAGGCAGAGGCGTCGCACGAAACGAGCAGAGGGGCAAGAGAATGAAGATGCTGCTTGGAAATGGATTCTGATCTTCTCTGCTCTTTGCCTTCGAGATATACCCAAAGTGGCTAAAAATAAGTAAGAGCGGCTCAGGGATATATATATATATAGATCTTATGGGGTCGCAGACGTCTGCTTCAATGAGCTGTCAGCTGTACGACAACATTTTAATAGACTCTGCAACCCTGCCAAAGCTTGCACTTGAAGCTAAACATCTACATTTATATTCCTGATCAGCATCAAAAGTTGAGTTGAGTCGATCGAATCAGCCAGAAATGCACTTCTATCCACCCAACTGTGTGAAAGTGAAAACTGACTAGTTTTGCCTGTAGGCATATGGCTGGCATGGGAGTCATCGGACGAAAGATTGCTTTCCCTAAAAGATACCCTATCTAAACGTGGCATCTTCCGCAATTTGTTGTAGGTTGTTCCCTTAAGGATGCTTGCTATGATCCGAAGAGAGTTCCCACTGATATTCAGGCAATTGTCGGAAGTTTGACTTGCTCCTAATATTCTGCATCGCAATGCCATTGCGTGGACAGCTTCCCTGACGGGTCAGTTACATTTTGCGGAAGAAATCTGTCGAAAGTCTTGGGAAAAATGTTAAGTTCGCCAGATGGATAAGCAGATGACTTTAGTTTCTTGATGCTAAAGGAAAGGAAGGGCCCCCCCCCGACCCCTCCTCCTTCACCCCTTAGTATTATTGTCACTGGTCAGGGACTACGCACATGGCATATATGCATCAAAAACTGGGCAACAACTACGCTCCATGCATATTCAAATTGGTTGACGAACGGGCTGACAGGGGGAGGGGGGGAATGGAGAAGGGGGTGATGGCGGTGTGGCGCAATCACAGCAACGAAAATCAAGCACACGCACTTAACAACAACAACAACAACAACAACAAAAAAAACCAGAAAGAAGAAGAAGCAGCAAGAGACGCCCCAATCAGAGTACTTGTAACCCTCTCCCCCTCCCCCACCATCTCTCCACCACCACTGCCCAAATCAACAGTCCAAACCTTTTCCAGGCCATAAAACGCGACAAAACAAAACAAAAAAAAAGACAGAAAGAAAAAAGAAAGAAAGAAGCAGAGGAAGAAAAGCAGACAGTGAAAGGAGAAGAAAAATTAAAATACGCACAAAGTTTTGACGGCTGAATTGGCATAATGATGGGGTTAGTGGCGCTCTGGGCGTGGTGTGAGTGTACCAGGGGGTGGGGAGGGTGGTAGGGGGGGCAGTTGAGGTTTGCCATTGTCACTGCCCCTGCGAAACTTTTTCGGCGTTTTCGTCTTTTATTTTTGTTTTTTTTTTTTTTTTGGTTTTTTTGGTTGTTGTTGTCCACTCCTTTTATGCTTTCTTTGGTCGCCATCATCGTTAATTTTATCTACGCAAATGCAAAATAATTACTTTACATTTTCTTTGGTTTTCCCGTTTACCATCATGAGGGTGGGGGAGGGGGTCTACCCCGCCACCAGCGTCTAACCCTTTCGGGGCAACGGCTGTCGAAATTTATGTACTTTTGCCTTCGTCTTGCTTTTCCATTTTTTCCTCCGCATTTTTGTTTTTTTTTTCTCTCTTTTGGTATATTGAAAAGCATTTTAAAATTCAGCGCCAGCTGTCCTGCTCTATGCATATATATATAAATAAATATATATATCTTTATATATATATATATATTTATATAGAGGGAGAGAGAGAGAGAGGAACTGCATATATATTTAGCATTTTCTTCTTTTTTTTTAATTAAAGAAAAGGGTTAAAAAGTTTTGACGCGTTTTGCTTTTTCGGCTGCTGGCAAAAAAGCGGGGTTAAAATCAAAATTTTTGCCCTCAGTTTCAGTTTCTATTTAGTTTTCATTTATTTTTTAAATGGAAATTTTTAATAACACAGATAGGGTTGCACTCGGCCTCATTACCCGATATCTATGTGCCCATGTCCTCACTGTCCACACCCCTCCCCCTGCCTTTGCTATCTTGGGGTTAGTCGGAAAAACAGAAAGAAGAAGAAGAAGAAGAGCACATTAATGTTATTTTTCTCTGTGGAGTGCGGAGTTGGTCCTGAAGTCGTTTTTTGTCCCAAATATCCGTTTTCTCTTCCCCTTCCCCTACTCCTTCCCCTTTCCCGGTGTCCGGTTTGCCTTTAATTTAAATTTTATATACATTTATATCAAATATATATTTTATATATATATTTAACAGTCTGTCTTTTTTCTGATTCTATGCGAATTTAGTTGTCTTGTCTAAAGATGAAATTTCCTTGCATGTGCAATTCAGTCCTTTGAATTAGTCTTACTAAAGTTATTGCCGACAGGGTATCTTCCAGTCGCACACACTCTGCTCGGATGATGGCCCGCATTCATTAAATGAAATATTCTGTTGAATGTGAGAAGCGAGCAAAAGAGCGAATATTTTGATAGTTCACTTGGCCATCGCATGATTTTATCTGCTTAAGTAATTGAGGAGTGCTTTTCCTTAAGCTTGAAGTACCAATTCAAAGCATTTCCTTTCACTTTGCAACGGGGCAGAAACCTACTCCTCGTTGCTCAAACCACTTCTGCTGATGAAGAAGATACAACTTTTCAGCCAGCAAAAGCCTACAACAAGTCTGTAAGAAAGTGAGAAAATTTTGTTTTGTTTTTGATCTATTTGCGTTAAAGTCGCATCCTGTGCATTCCTCTGAACTTTCAATTAACTCCATCAGAAAGCTGTGAGCGAAGTCGAAGCGTCTCCTAAATTCATCATCGACAACTTGTCAATTCAAATAAAATTTGCTTCGTGAAAATGTCGATTTTTAATTGCTTGCTAATTGAGCAATCTTTAGTTGGAGCTGCTCCAATCCTCTCATTAGTTTTGTCAACGAGCTGACCTTGAGCTGTACTCCCACTACAGGTTCTCTGCCATGATCCTTGCAAGGATGTCGAAGTATGCCTTTATCACACACAAAGCAAGCATCATAAAACCAAAAGGAAAACATTTGCGCATTTGGATTTTCTAGTTTCCAGCCTACAACTACTTTTTAGAGACATGTTCAGTGAGTGCCACTGAAGTTCTCTCATTAGTTTTGACAGCAAATTCCCTCCAACTATGTTAAAGGAGTCCTTTTGCCAATCTCCTTTCCCCAACCCCATCCCCACACCCATCCCCATCCCCATCCCCATTCGCATCCTCGCACAATTTAAACTCACATGCAGTCGCATTTATTTCTGTTCAATTTGATAATAGCCAAAGTGTGTGTGTGCGGCTCTCTCGCAGGACCTCAGTTCCTGGCGGACCTGCAACCCATCTGCCCAACCCCTCCCCCCCCCCCATCATTCCGTCCACCCGCTCAAATCCCAACCCACACAGGCAGCAGCTGCCGGTGCGGCCACAGTGGAGCATTTAGAGTGGACGCAATGTATCAACGGCTGCTACAATCCCCCCCATTTGCCTCATCTCCCAGCTGTCAGTTCGCCTGCTGCTGCTCCTGCTGCTGCTGTTGCTTGCTCTGATGTCTTCTTCTGCTGCTTTTGCCCACGCACTTTCACTTTCACTTTTTTACTTTCACTTGCCTGCCCCTCACTTTCAAGTTCGCAAGCAAAAGTGAAACTCATTTTCCCCTTTTTTTTCACTTTAGCCCCAGCAACGCCTAAAAAAAAAAAAAGAAAACGGACAAAGTAACGCAAAAAAAATACCCCCTTGAGTTTATAACTTAAAAATTCAAAGCACGAACAAAGTTCTAATTTAAACACCGAGTAACAAAAAAAAAAAAAAAAAAAATCGGAAAAGCCAAACGAAAAAAAGAGGAAACGAGAAAAAAGCACGCGGCGAATACATGTCGGAAAAATTGGACATAAAGTGTACGCCAGTCGAGGCGAGTAAATAAAACTAAAAAACAAGTCTGAAAAAAATCAAGCAAGAAACGAAGCAACGAAGGAATATCTACGCAGCAGCAGCAGCAGAAAGAAAGCCTTTTGCCACTGCCCCCAGGAGCAAGTGGCGCACAGTTCTACGGCCTACATGCCACATTCTACGGCCTCTCGGCTGCGGCGGACAACGGTCCACACAAATCAAGTAAAGGGGTGGCAATCGCAACTTCTTCTTCTTCTTATTCTTTGCGAATAATAAAGTTCAAGAAAAAAGCGGCCAGCAAAAAGTGCAAAATAAAAAAATTCAAGTGAGAAAATGTCGTCGCAGTCGCTGCGTAGCCGACTGTAAAATATTCTGCTGCCAATACAAGTCATACTCACTAATGTCAAATTGAGCGTTTTCTTGTTACCAATGCTTGAAGATGGTTTCTAGTTTCGTTTGAAGATGATTTCTAGTTTAGTCCAAGCTTGACACAAATGCCGTTTGTCGTTTCTTGAATTAAATTACCAGCAATCCACGCGACAAATTTTCCGATTCTCGCTTTAAAATTCTGCAAGTCAAATGATTTTTTCGATTTGCAAGACAGATTCTTATGCTGACTGCTTGAATGTTAACTCAATGCAAACTGTGTTGAAAATAAATTTTTCGATTATTTTGACATCTCTGATTTTCTATCGATGCTTTGAAAGTTATGTCAGTGCAATGTGATTGAAATTAATACACAATTTCTTGAAAGTTTCTCAATCCATCTTGATGACATTTTTAAGGTAAATTGAGGTAAATTCATCCTCGATTCGAAAGCCAAACCTGCAAAAGCGAAAACGGGTAAAGTTAACGACTAAATGTATTTCTACTCAAATGTAGAACTTTAATACAAATTTGTCACACACTAAAGCACAACTTCAATATACCCTTTTTACTCATTTTTGGTGAATTCATAGTACAAAAACGGCGAAACGACCAGAACAAGCTCAATCCTCTAGTATCGAATCAATTAAATTTGTAAGTCATTGCACACATAAATACCCCAAATATACACAATAATTATAGGGTATATATGTAAGACGAGCAGTAAAAAGAGCAGCTGCGAGAATGTATATATGGCTACTTGCCACATGAGAGACGCAAGCAGGTAGGCAGAGTGAGAGAGAAGGATGGAATATACTGTGTGATGTCAGTAAAACGTTTACGAATGCCTCAAGAGGGAATGGAGTGATCGAGAGCGAGAGAGAGAGAGAGAGAGAGAGCGATAACTATTCATATGTTGTAGTGGCAGAAAAACGCATATGAATGTAAAACGAGAGTAGCAAGTAAGTCAAGCGAGAGAGAGAGAGAGAGAGAGAGAGAGAGAGAGAGAGAGAGATAGATAGATTATTCATGTATTGTGGAGCCAGTAGAAAGTTTATAATTGCTATCTCCTTGCTCCCTGCTCTCCCTCTCTGCTCTCTCTGCTCTCACTTCTCTCTCTCTGCTCTATCTTTCTCTCTTCCTCTCTTTGGCTCATTGTAGAGTGTAGCTCGTAGCCAACTAACTGCAAGTACCTGCAAAGAAATCAACACACTTGGCTCACTCATGGATTCAACAGCTGCAGCACTGGTCTTTGACCAGCAACCTGTTGTAGACCCTGGCAACCAAGTCCTTGTGAAAGTTAACAATTTGTGCCCCGTGCCTTATTACCAACGCAATACAACCAACCAGCAGGCGAAGTAAAAGGACAATAATTATAATGGCATACGCACAAATCTCTCTCTCTCTCTCTCTCTCTTTCTCTCTTTCTCTATCTATCTATCTGTCTCTCTCTCTCTGTGTACGTCTCTGTCTCTCTCTGACGCATAGATCACAGTCTAAGCCCAACATTTGATCTATTGCGACCGTCTGCTACAAATGGCAGAGGGAATAAAAAGTTCTGAAGCGGGGCAATTGACCAATGGGCGAATGGCAAACGCCTTCAATTAATTAATATACTTAGCGCTATATGCACAACAAGCTTATGAGTATTTGTGAACTGGACCGGCGCTGGAGCTGAGGGTGGAGCTGGGGGTGTGCAATGGTTTGATAGTGGGAGGCAAACTGGTACTGATGGGGTTAGGTTTGTGGGTTGAGTGTGCTGCTTAAGTTATTTACACAGCATTACAAAGACGAGGGTTTTTTTTTGTTTTTTTCAGCGATACCCTGCAAATTTTAAATGGTGAAAGAGTTGTACATTAATATTATAAGTTATATATATTTACAGATATATGGATCACAGATCGATTCAAGCTGTTGAGTAGCTGTACGACTAACTCCTTTTGATAATCAATCAATCAATATCATTTTATTATTCACTACAAAAAATTGCAAATTTCACTTTTATAGTTTTCCGTCAACTACTTTTGACAAAGTATCTATCTTTTCATCAATCTTTAGTTAGTGATTCTCTAATTCTCTCTTAATGCTCCCCTTGCGCTTATCTTTCACTGCAAATAGAACAGAGTATTTTTATCACACGTAAACAAAAAATAATAAAACTGAATAAAAAACAATTACGCATTTCTCGTTTTTCTAAAGTTTAACATTTGTATTTTTGTAGCACTTCAACCATCTTTAGTTGGTGCAAACAGGATGGCCTACAGGGTGTCTGCAAGTTGAGCACTCTCCGTTGGGTGCCTCTGTGCGTTTAGCATCTTATTAGAAATGTATATAAATGTCGATTTCATTTACCTAGTGGACAACCCTTGTGCCGAGGAACTAGGGAAGACGATGGGTGTCGAGGAGTGGTTGGCACTGGGATGGGGCGCCCAACTCATTATGCCCATCGTCGAAGCTCACTTATTTACTGGCCATTGCCTTCCCGAAGGCCAATTGGCCTCGGTTGCATCGTTGGGGGTCAACGGGGTCGTTTCACTAACGAACAACAATCTTGGATTTATATTTAGATATATATATGATTTGGAAAATCTTGCAACTTTGGTTAATATCTTTGTACAGGTTACTGTGAATCGATCCTGCCGATTCGTAGAGCAAAAAGACGCATTGGTTTGCAATACTTATTAAGATAGACTGATGCATATGTATATAAAGACATCAAATTGGCTACCGATCAGGCATATATATCCCATACAGATAATTAAAGTGGTATTATTATTATTATTCTGGTTATTTTAGTCCTTTTGTAGCTGTGCAGAGCACTGACAAGTCGAGCATTTTGCTTATCATTTATGCAAGTAATTTTTCATCCTTTTCAACACAAAAAAATAAAAAGTAAAAATAAAAATAAAAATAAAATAAAAGATGGGCAATAAGTTTTGCGCAACTTTTTTTTTCTTTTTTTTTCGTGCCCTGTCGTTTTGATGAGTGGGCGGGGTCTCGAAAGGGGGCGGCGGCTACGAAATTATGTTTAATTGGACCTTGTGGGCTTTCGCCTTTTTTCATTTTTTTCCTTTCTTCTTTCGAACTTGAAAGCGCTACAACTTAGATGGGTTGATATTTTCCATAAAGTGCTCAAGTGCTTCAAGATGGGTTGGGTTGGGTTGGGTTGGGTTGGAATGGGTTCGGATGGGTTCGGATGGGATGGAGGCGATTAAGTAGGCGGAGCACATCACTTAATGATGCTTAAGCTTTGATATTCTTTTGTTTTGTTAATTGTTTTTATTTGCGAAATTAGAAAACGTAGAACAACTCGACAGCAGCGACTCATATGCGATAGTTGTTCCCGCTTTCATCACGCCCCATTGACCAATAAGTAAGAAAAATAACCCAGACAATTTTTACATTAAGTGCAAAATTTAATTGTGGAACTATTGCAATAAAAAAACATAGAAAGAAATGCACTCACCGACAGCAGCAATGCGCTCTGAATTCAGTGGGGCAAATTCTGAAACGAGAAATGGAAAAAACAAAACTTTATAAATTGAAATTACCAAAAAAAAAACAGAAAAAATATATGATTCTCTGGAAGATCGCTTGGCTCAATCTCAAACAAATTAAAAGCCATACAAGAAGAAGAAGCGATTTATCACTTCCACTTTCCATCTCAAGGAAACTGAATATAACACGGAGATCAGAGATCGGGGATCGGATAACTCTGTGGCGAATTGGAAAGTGGAGTTTATCGGAAATGCGTGAAACGCATTTTTCTCGATAAGCCCGGTGTCGGTTGTCAAAATAGTTGAATGGACTTGGGCTTGTGGTATGTTCACTCAGAAATATAGACTTTTATTCGTTGTCAACTTTTGTGGTTGAGTCCCAATCGGTTTAGGTATTCAAATTAAAGAAAACAAATTGTGTTGGGCATTTGAATTAAATGCGAACAATAACACTGACAATAACAATGACTATGACAATGACAATGACAATCAAAGTGCAACAATGTTGGACAAAAGTTTTTGATGGCTCAAATAAAAGCACAGCAGCCAGCAGCCAACAACAACAACAACAACAGCGATGAGTGGCAACTATGTATGTAAAACTGCCACATTTGCGTCACTTAAGCTGCCCGTTTAGCGGCAGCTATCGCAAACACACACACAAACACACCCACAAACACACACACGCACACACACGCACACACACACACACACACACACACACACACCTGCAACACACACATACAGCAACAACATAAATTAAGTTATTTTGATAATCAAAACTGAAAAGCGAACAATGTAGGCGGGTGTTTGTTGTGTGTGTGTGTCTGGTGGGGGGGGTGTTGAGGGAAACATGGGCTTTCATTTGTAGTTTATAGTTGTAGTTATACATAGTTGCCAGCATGTTAGCTGGGGGGGATGGTGCTGGGCATTTGGGGGTTTAGGTTGGGTTGGGGTAAAGTTGTTTCTGTAAGGGTTGCTGATGCTGTCCATTGTTGTAGACGTTTTGCATTTGACAATAGAAAAACATTCACACACACACACACACACATTAAACTCACTTGGCTCTTACCCCATCCCCATCCCCCCCACACCCCACAACCCTTTTGCGGCCCAACCTTCGCTCACGCATTGGGCAACATAGTTAGCACAATTGTGTTGCATACTTTTTCGGGCATGCGTCAAAGCGAGATGCCAAGTGTGTGTGTGTGTGTGTGTGTGGCTGTGTGTGTGTGTGTGGCTGTGGGCTGGCCAGCTTGGGCAGTTGTTGGACACACACACACGGCAAGTTACACACACAGAAAAAAATGATGTTAATTTCCAAAATTTGAGTTGAAAAATATGCTTTATTTTTACTTTTACTTGATTGGAGCCTATATTTATACATATTCATATATTTGCCAATTGTCTGATAACCTTCTCCAAGGTCAAGGTCAAGACCAGCAGTCACTCCAAGTCCAGCTTTTGAACAGTCAAGCAATAATATTTGAGACTATTTTACATGCTTACAATTGTGTCTGCTATTTCAATGGGTAGTCGATTTGTATCGATATACGCGAAATGATTATGGGTATCGATATCGATAAAATTAATAAGCTTGAGAACTTACATTCCAATTTGTAACTGAGTAGCTCTTATTGTCTCCGGGATCTGCTCGTTCGTATGGATGGACAGACGGACATGGCTAGATCAGCTCGATTGCTGATGCTGATCAAGAATATATACTATAATATATATACTTACTTCTGCCTGTTACATAGTCAAGCTTTTAATCAAATAATTCTAGGCGAAGTTTGTTAATTTCGTACCTGTATTAAATTTCTCCGAGTGCAGTTTTAAAGACGGCTGGAAAGTGCGCACCACCTTCACGCATACACACACGCTCACACACACACACATCTATATACACGCACACATGCATATATAAGCAAACTAATTTACCTACGCCAGCAGTTCTTGTTACTCAGTCACACACACAACGCATATGCAAATTTTGCAATGCTTTATTTCTGGGGGTTGTTCCCATATGTGTGTGTATGTGTGAGTGTGTGCGAGTGTGTATGTGTGTGTATTTGGAGTGAGTGCTGCCCCCAACAAAGTTGCCCAGTCATTGTACAGCCTCTCCCCACTCAACTGCCATCCTTCATACTTCATCCCACGCTCCAAGTTGACTGGCCGCTTTCTCCTCCTTCAGAAGTCGTTAGGCTGCCTTTTGGCCATTGTTTGGACTTATGTTTCCCTTTCACTTTCACTTTTCAAGCCATCAAGTAACCAAAGCTTCCCCACCCCCATCACACCACACACACACACACACACACACACACACACACACACCATACCCCCTTCCACATAACGCCGCCGGCCGCTTGCCAATGTCCATTAGGAGCAGCAACAACAACCAAAAAAGAGAAGTGGCAGCAGCGAGTAGAAGAAGAAGAAGACGAAGCCGCATGCTGCATACATTTTAATCTTTAATTTATGGCTTATTCAAAACTAATGACACTGAAATTGTCCACCAGCAGCAGCACCCTGCCCCACACCCAACTGGCAAAAGGGTTTTCTTTTTTATTATTTCTCTGGCTTCTGACACATGAACGAAAATGCTTGGACAAAACACAGCCTTTCCATTTAAAACTGATCAAATATGCCATAATATATTACGTCGAATATATATAAATATGCATTATTATATATAATACAATGCCGATGCTTAAAGTTGGACAAGGACTCAGGTAAAAAAACTCAAATCATTTGATCCCAGAGATGATTTTGGATTATCAATTCGATGGATTTTCGAAGCTTAATTTGGACAAGCAAATTTCATTAAGAATTTAGGAATCTGGCGATCCCACATCATATTTCACTTGTGCATTGCACTAATCTGGATATGGATTTTGTAGATTGGTCTCACAATTACACAGTTCATCAGCATCAAATGTGATCTAGAAACAATTTCGGCTTTTTTGCTTCTTTTTTTGATCGTAGATTGTTTTGCAATAATCAGCCAATGTAATTACTCATCGCATTCACCCCTTTCTCTTCAACTCTTCAAATGGATCTATAAATTTTAAGACTGTATTTTTCGTGTTATTTCTACAAATCTCTGGGCGATTTGACAAAGCTTTTGCTGTGTACAATTTTGAGCAGTTCAATCCGCTCAATGTATATTTTTGGCTTGACTTGCTGCCCTGTCCACCACTCGATCTGAAATAAATCCATATCTTTATCTCGATACCCTGCAACTGTATCTATTTGAACTATGTAATGTAACGTAATGTTCCCCAGGCAGCAGCAGCAGCAGCCGCAGCAGCAGCAGCAGATAAATATTGGATGCGAGTAGTTGGCTGTCATTAGATATGCCTGGCAACCCTTAAAGCAAACGCACACACACTCGCACACACTCACACACACTCACACACACATGTGTAGCTCAAATTGTTTGCCATTTGTAAGCGTTGTATGTTTTAGGCCTTGCCTCGTTTGCTGTTGTTTTAAAATTAAAATGAATGCCCGCAAGCAATAACTACGACAAGCCGAAAAACCACCCAAACTCCCCACCAACCCAGCAACCCCCACCACCAGCTCAGTCCTGGCCTGCCCACGAGCCCGCCTGCTGCTGTCCAAGACAAGCCAACATCATTATGCGTAGCTGTGTGTCCATATGCGTGTGTGTGCGAGTGTGTGCGAGTGTGTGTGTGTGCGAAATAATCTCGTAAATTACGCAAAAAAGGAAACACACCGCCAGGAAGAAGACACACACACACAAGCGCACACACAGGCACACACACAGACGAACAGGAGACGAGCAAATGCCGAAGTCCAAGTCGGGTGCTTGGAGTCAAGCTGCAACTAGAGAGGGAGGGGCAGTCGTGTCTATGGTCGGTGGTTGGCTGCCTTTGTTGCCAGACAGCGACGCACACCACGTGGACCAAAGGAACCACACACACACACACACACACACACACACACACACACACATGTATGACTTCAACTTGTTGGCCACCAGGCAGAAACTAGCAACCACCAAGCAACTCAAGTCAACTTAATACGTCCAAGAACCAATCGAAATACTCACCAGGTGTGGAATACTTAATCATCCAAAGTTTAGATCAACTCCAACTCAAATCGTTCACATGTTTCTAGAAGCCAGAACTTATCAATGTCCATTGTCAGCAGCTGATCGGCGTTCAATATCCGTTTGACCACATTGGATAACTGTAAGTGAAAGAAGACAAACGGATTTTTATAGATATTCTTTATTATTATTATTTATTACGACAACTTTAAGCTCCAAATTTGTTCACGAAACTATTTTCAATACGTTATCGAATCCCGAAATAGGAGACACCAGCAAGGCTCTCAGCTAGCCAGGCAAAGATGTCTCGAGAATGATATAACCATGAGTGGAGTTGCTGAAGATGAGGCACATTAGACTCAATAATAGCAATAATAATAGAAATCTAAGTAAAAGAAATACTTTTCACATATTTCGATTATTCCTATTTATATATAAACAAGTCAACAAGCACCAATAGAAGCAGGAATGCTTTAGACAAGCGAGTTCTACAAGCTGATGATCAAATCTCCTCAAATCTTTTAAAAATACTGCTCCGCTTAGTTATCGATATATTAAAAGTTATCGATGACACATTAAATTGAAATAAAATTGATCTTCCAGACAAACAGAAACACGAACACGGCCAAATTGACTCGACTGTCGATGCTGATCTAGTATATATGTCTATATATATAAAATCTGCAATTTTTTTGAAATTTATAACCAGATTTCGATGTTGGCAGTTGGACTTAGCCCAAAAAATGTTAATGTATTCCTTTTCATATTGTCATTGTGAAGAGGATTTTCTTGATTTAAGATTGTTGATTCTTAATTTCAGATTTCAATTTATATCTCTGCTTAGCCTATGTATATTTGTATGTGATATATATTTACTTGTATTTACATATGCCGCATTGTAAAATCCGTTCTGTGCCCACTTTCTGTGCCTCTTTCCAACACTCCCCCTTCCCAGTGGGCCCCATGCATGCCACCAAAATTGTAGACACAGGCATCGTGTGTCCATTCACAACACTTGCGACGCACAATATAATTTCCCCCGACCCCTCCACAACCAACAACCTCTCTCCCTCCCCCTCCCCCTCCCCCTCCCCCACTCACTTTCACTCTCACTCTCACTCAACTGCCTCCACACCACCCAAGCACTCACTCACGATGCCAATGACGACGTCTGCTTTAGTCCTTTCGACCAAACACACACACACACAGACACACACGCACTCTGGTCCACTTATGATGAGTTTACATTTTCGAAAGCGAGACATGAAAATGAAAATTGGGCAAGGAAACTTGCCAGCAGCAACAACAACAACAACAACAGCAACAACAAAGAAAGTCGCCCTCACTTCGCACGCATCTCTCATAGTTGGCAGTTGGAAGTTGGCCCATGTGATGGGCGTGGCAAGTGGTGGGCGGCTGTCACACATTCAAAACAGCTCAACGAAATTTGTGTGTGTGTGTGCAGAGTTTTGGGGCAGCTTAAAATTGTAGCAAGGGTAAAGGGAAGGGAAAGAGGCTCTAGCATACAGGAAGCCAAATGTGGCCCGTGGCCCGTCGTCGTCTATCGTCCAACAACAGTTACCACACACACACATACCCCTCCCCCCTCCACCCACGCCGACACTGACTGCCAAGCTGCCCGTTACGTATGCATATTTTACACAAAACTAAAGGGGTGGGGAGTAGTGGGGGCGTGGGAGTGGGTGTGGGAGGCTGAGCCACTGCACCATGGGTAAAAAGGAGCAACTTGCTCAACTAAAGTAAATAATAAATATAAAATATTAATGTATTTCTATATTTAATGTGGATATTGTAATTAAATCAAAATTTAAGATTAAATTCAAAATTAAAGCTACAAATTCAATTGAATCAATTTAAAATTATTTTAAATTGAAAGAGAAAAAATATTAATGTATTTCTATATTTAATGTGGATATTGTAATTAAATCAAAATTTAAGATTAAATTCAAAATTGAAGCTACAAATTCAATTAAATCAATTTAAAATTGTTTTAAATTGAAAGAGAAAAAATATATCAAATAAGGACATAATAAATATCCCCAATTTTGTTTTCCACTTCTCATGATGATCCAATATTTGGCGAAAACCAGAAAAAGAAATAAATCAGACCACAAATTGTTAATAAAAAAGAAATTAAGAAGCCGAGGGAAAGAGAGAGACAGAGAGAGAAAGAGAGATATACAAATCTCTGAACAGAGTTCAGCACGTTCGAAGGATCAAAGGAGATTTATTGGAATTTAAAATTGAATTAAAGGAAGAGAGTTCCGTCAGAGCAGTTGCAGATTTTAGATACATACGAATATTGTTCCGGATATCGATTGTTATCGATACTCGCAAAACGGGTGCAAATATCGATAAGCAAAATAAAGTTGATCTGACTATGGTAAATAATAACTTATAAATACCAAACTTAAACTCGTTAGCACTTCTAGTCGGTTGTTGGCCACTTCCTATGGCTTCAGGGCATAACAACAACAACATTGTGTTGGCAATTTTGGGGATTTGTACCACTGTGCCACACACAGCCAGACGCAGACGACGACGCGTCGTACAAATGAGCTTGAGCAAGGACGCAAGATGTATGCTGGTGTGTGTGTGTGTGTATGTGTGTGTGTGCATATGTATGCGTATGAGTGTGTGTGCGTAGACGATGGACGCTGCAGAAGAGTGTGGTATGCCTGAAGTGGAAGGCAGGCGGCTGGAGGAGAGCAGGGGGAATTAGGGGTGAGCTGGGCAAGCGGCGACTGCTGCGAATGCTGCTCCTGACTTTCAATGTCCATGTAGACATTTTGCAATTTTCAAATACAGTAAAGACTCCCTAAATGCCAACATACATTTTTCTGTGTCTTACTTTTTATTTAAATACTTGTTATTCTAATAAGAATCTTCAATGGAAGGCTTTTCCTATTCTTTTTAACCAGAATATTTTCTAAGACAATATATCAATGTAAAAACATTTAATTACCAAATTTATATTATTTTTTACTTTTCTCAAATCAACGCTAACAAAAGAAGAAAAGTAAATATTAATTTAAAAATATATTTTTCGAATATTAAAATGATTATTTTACTGTTTGCGAATTTGAAGCGTTCGCAATTTGTGAGCGATCGCTGTACATGCGCAGGCACACACACACTGACACACACACACACACACACTCACACATATATATGAACACACACACAACACACACACACAAAATGCTTTTAACATTTTCTAAGATTCAAATTTCGTAAATTATCCCTTTGCGAGCTGCTGCCGTTTGCCTCATGTGTCTGTATGTGTGTGTGTGTGTGTGTGTGTGTGTGTGCGTGTGCGTGTGTGCGTGTGTGTGTGTGTATGGGTAGGCCTTGTTGTGTGCTTGGTTTATCGATGGGCGTCTCATGTTGCGTCCATTGGCCAAAAACTACACACGAGCCACACGAGGCACGCATTTTCATTTTCATTTTCATTTGTGGCGTTCGTTTTTCGGTTCGCCTTTGGTACTTAGTCCTGGATTATTTTTTGCCCAGATTCGAAATAACCGCCCCCACCACCCCCAAAGCCACAGCATGCATAATTTCCGCTCTGTGCTCAACTTAATGTTCAAAACAGATATCTCAAACAGCAAAAACCAATTTCTTCAAATGTAAATTCTCATTGCATACAATTAGGCGTCAAATTACTTGCCACTTGCCACTTGCTTCAAGTTGATGTTTCAACAACTTATCTAACTTATATAATATATATATTTACGCATATATATATATATATATATATATATATATAATATGAGTACACTTTAATATATACTTTCTGCAATCAAGCCATTCAAGCAGGTCTCCAAACAAATGATTGAAAAACTTCTGAAACATAAAAGTAATTTTCATGAAATTGCAGCAAATCGATCGATTCTGAAATACACTGAGCGAAATTTAATTATTTAATCATAATCTTTAAAATTTTTTTCGTGTGTCTTCTTTGGTCAAGTAAAAAATTCTAAAATGTAGATTCTGATATCGGATAAGATATTTCTTTCTTTTATTTATTTTTTTTTGGTGCGATCAGAATTGTTGATCTTGTTGCATCAACATCTTATATATATGTAGAGTTGACTGAGGAACAATCAGTAGATCGCTTTGCCAGATGTGAGCAGTTTCTGGATTTTTTCTGAGTGTATTTAGTTCTACGATTGATCAAACCGTATTATTAATATTATGCAAGTCTAAAATTTTAATATGTATGTCTAAAAAGTGAATCCAAAAGTGTGCATGTGTGTGTGTGTGGATGGATGTGTAAGCTTGTGTGTATGTGTGTGTGTGTGTGTGTGTGTGCATTGTAGTAGTTCAAATTGTATTTGCTTACTTACAGGCTCTTGCCAGCCTCACGTTTGAAATTAATTTATTTTCGCCAAAGCGCGACAGTCAAATACACGCACACACACACACACACGTGCATGGAGAGAGAGAGAGAGAGGGAGAGAGAAACAGAGAAAGAGAGAGAAGGCTGGCCAATTGGCAAGTGAAAGTGTTGGACGGACGTTTGCTGCCTCTGCTTGCCTCTGCTTGCCTCTGCTTGCTGCTTTTGCGCTCATCTTTTGTGGCCGTTGTCCGCGCTTTTGGTTGGCTGCCATCTGAACTTTACGCTGTCATCCGCAGCAATGGACATGTGTGTGTGTGGTGTGTGTATGTACATACGTGTATGTGTGTAGTTGCCATGCGGTTAAAAAGGTATCTCAAAGATACTAAATACTTTATGCATGAATGTGCCAAATAGATTTACGAGAAGCGAGAAAGCAACAGCAGCAGACAGTACTCATACACTCTCTCTCTCTCTCTCACTCACTCACTCCCACTCTATTGCAGTACATGTGTGTGTGTGTGTGTGTGTGTGCGTGTGGTGGTGGCTCCCACGTATGTACATGTGTGTGTGCGCGTCGATATTAAATTTAAATTGGCGCTTGGATATTTTAGAGTCAGCAGAGTAGAAGAGCAGAAGAAGGAGAAGATGAGTAAAAGAGGGAGAAGGAGAACGGTCACGATGGCTTGCAATTAAGCTTAATGTGTGTTTGTGAGTGTGTGTGTGTGTGTGTGTAAGTATATACACATATACGTATATATGCATGTACATGCTTAGTTGCCCATTTGATGTGTGTGTGCATGTGTGTGCGTGTGCGCTTATGTAAAGCCTTAAATATTAATAACAGTTACAATTTTTAATGATTAAAAGTTGGCGCAAATGTACGGGGGTGTGTGTGAGAGAGGAGAGAGAGACGAGCTTAACAAAAGTACAGTTAGACAACAAATGCCAGTCAAGTTTTCAAAATATACCGTTTCCGTTACAATCCCACCCAACCCCACCAACACAGACAACATTTACATGCTTTGTGCTGCCTACTTTTGAGTAAATGGCAGAGCACATTGCATCAATGCAAGAAGAGAACAGAAATACAAGTGCAAGCTTCAGCTCAACGAGAGCAAAAAGTGTAGTCTCAAGATCCAATCAAAGAGAGCGAATAGTATAAGAGTTTCGTTTTCAGCTATTAACAATACACATACGACAAGCTTATGCAATGGCAAATACACAAAGCTACGATCCTCTCTTTAAAAGAGGTCTTAGAATGTAACGGCAACTAGCAAAAAGAATTAATAGTCAGAGGACTATTTGTAAAGCTCAAAATTAATAAATCATAGGGATAAAAAACAAGCAGAGCAAACGCACAAGGAGAAATGCAAATGCACTTGTTGCACACACCGATTGTTGCAGTTGTTGTTATTGTTACTTTTTGTTTGTTTACATTTGTCCAATGCTTGATTCATAAAAAATGCCAAAAGTCAAACGAAAAAACGAAAAGAAAACACAAAACGCAACTTGCAAAATCAGAGCGTACGTACGTATATATGTGTGTGTGTGCATGTGTCACACGTGTTGCACATGCAATGTATTTGCAAAATGCTCACAACACAACAACAACAGCAGCGCGGCAGCAGCAGATTAGACACGCACACAACGGGCGCACAAACAGCAGGGGCTGCGTCGCTATCGCTGTCAACGTCGCAGTCAACGTCGGCAGCACTCTTCATTGCATTGCTCATTTAGCAGCGCACGCTGCTGCTGCTGCTCTTTCCTGCTGTTGCTGTCCCTGTTACTTACATATATATATATATATATATATATATATATATATATACTGCTGTCGCTGACGTTTCATTGCCATTTTGTTGCAGTTGGCGCGCAATGCGTTGGCATGTTTAACAGTCCGTTTGTATGTGTGTGAGTGTGTTGTGTGTGGCTATTGCATTGTTTGCATTTCAAATTGAATTCCTTTAAAATTCAATTCCTGCGTGCCTGTTTGTCTGCGTCTGTGTGTGTTTGTGTGTGTGTTTGCGTGCATTGTGCATCTGCTGTTTTTTCTCTGTCTCTCTTCTGTTTTGTTGTTTTTCGTATGTTGTTGTTAACGACGTGCATTTTTCAATTATGATTGAGCAGCATTTGTCGTTCGTTTTATTGTTTTCTTTGCTTTGGCTTAGCTCTTTTTTTTGTGCGTGCGTTTTCTTATGTATGTATGTCTATGTATGTGCATATGTATGTGTATATGTATATATATATCTGTATCTACAAATATATATGGCTGACTTTTCTAGCAAGTTCACTAAAAATTTTAAAAGAGATCGAAATAAATACAGAAGATATGCTAAAAAAAACAGTTTCACCTCTCATAGTACATATGTACATAAACACTTACATAAATACGCAAATCAGTTGGCTCAAAAAAGAAGAAGAAGCAGCATCAGTAGTGTTAAGAAAACAGGAAAAAGCCATGCAGAAAACAAAAGAAAGAAAGATATTTTGAAAGAAAAACAGAAACCAAGGCAAGATATTCAAACGAAAACAACAGCAGCAACAAATGCACTGAGCGAAATTAATTTTAGATCCAATTGAAAATTTTGACAAAGAAATTTAAGCAAAAGAAATTTAAATCATTGATCACATACATATTTTCCAAATTTTGATTGTACTTCTTTTTCAAAGCTTATGCATATAAGAATTCTCGCTGTGTAATGGTCAATTGTAAAATGTCATCGTGTGAAATGCAAATAGATCTTACAAGAGATGTCATTACACACATACGCATGTACACACAATACATAACATGTACACATAATACATACACATGTTAGCAAACATACTTAAGCGAAGCTTCAGCGAGACATGCAAATCAACGGTTAATTGGTTCATTGGTTCTTACACATTTGCCGAGCCTTAAGCAGCAATTGAATGTTTAGGAGAGCAGCATTATATGCATGTTTAAGAGCGTTATTAATTAGTGTAATTCTGCAGGGCGACAGTGAATAAAATAAGCGAATATTCATATTGCACACATTTACATAAATATGTGTGCATAACACCACAAATACATTCGCACATATGTATTTACTGCCGCAAAGTCAACACCAATAATATGAAAAAAACAATAACGCACAAGGCAAACTCCAAGCCGGCTTTAGCACAAAAAAAAACAAGAAGCGGGCGCAGACGTAGAGAAACCACAACAAACGGCGCAGCCGCAAAAAAACCGACGGGGGGAGGGGGAGAGTAGGCAAACAACGGCTTTGGCCCTGAGCCAATGCGAGCGTGAGTCATTTGTATGTATGTATTGTATGTAAATATATATAAATATATATATTTACATGTGCACGTACGTATGTTGGCAACTGCGACGCGAGCAGCGGCGCCAATGGCTTTCCAAAGCGGCGCTCGCATTACATAAGCAGAATCCAAAGTTGCCCAGCCAAAAACAAAGTTCAAACTGAAGTTTAAGCTTCGGCGGCAGCGGCTTAAGCTCTTGTTTTCTGGTTGTTGTTGCTGTTGTTCTCACTCTGCTCTCACTCCCTCTGGCTCTCTCTCACGCGCTCTGTCAAGCGCTCTCTCGCGCTGCAGAGCGGCTCGCACTCGTAATTAAAAAGTAACGGCGTTGACAATGACAGCTGTACGCGCTCAATTAAAAAGTCATTAACTGACACACACACACACACGCATACGCACGCACGAAGAGAGCGAAAGGGAGAAAGAGAGTGGACTTAAGGACTTGCAATCGCTAGCTGTGATTGACGCTGACACGCAAAGCCTCTGCCCTTGCCGCTGTTGCTGTCCCTGCCACTGCACGACACACACGCACCTTGTAATTAGAGTTGTGTTAGGCTTGCTACCTGCGTCTGCGTCTGCGCCAGCGCCATCGCTCTCGTAACTGTTGCGTGTCATAAATGCGCCGTAAAACTGCCTAATCCCACTGCACACCTGAGCCGGCAGCAGCAGCGCATCAGCTGCTTAAGATCAAATTTGAAGCTTTTACTCTGTTATTATGACTGCTCTTATACTGCTTAGTATGTATATATATACGTGTGTATGCATGTGTGTACTGCTGCCGCTGCTCCTTGGCCTTGTCTTTGCTTTACACATGCGCGCATTTCTATTAAATTCTGTATGTACATACATGTATGTGTTTGTATTTGGGCTTGGGTACATGGAAGATTCTTTATGAAAGATGTTTTAAATGGACACAACTTAAAATAAGCAAACTAGTTTTATTTTAAGTTTCAGCTATAAATTTGAAATATTATAAATAATTAACTATGTTTGAAACTTTTGCATTAAAGTTAGAGCCACGCCGTTGCTCTTAGCCACTGCCTACTGTATTAAAGCACACATACAGAGATTTTGTTGTTGTTTTTTGTTAAGTTTGCGGCCCGTTTTGGTGCCCATTGCTTATGTCTCTGCAATCTGTCGCTACGCCCTCCTCTCCTCCTTCCCCCTCTGAACAACCTTTCGACTGTTCCTACGTCGCCCTCTCCCTGCATCCAACTCTCCCTTCATCCATACATCTAACCATCCACTTCTTCGTCGTGTTTCGTCGTCTTCGGCGTCGTCTTCTTTATTGTTTTATTGTCAGTTTAGGGATTTGACAATTTGCTTGCTGATTTTTTATGACAATCATGTATGTAAATTTTCGGCGTGCCTTCTTCTGCTTCTCCCTCTTCTTCTTCTTCATCTTCATCTCTCTCAACTCTTCCTCAAGGCCCACGCAAACGTGTGTGTGTGTGTGTGATTCTGTGTGTGTGTGTGTATGGGGATTTGTGTCTGTGTATCTGTATCCGAGCGCCATTAGCTGGGTATTTGCCTTGTGAGATTTTTAAATACTTCTGGGCAGCCAACAACAAAAACAAAACAAAAAAAATGAATAAAAAAGCGTTCAACTCAAACCCTTTTCGCACAGCTATTTTTAGTTTTTTTTTTACCCTGTACGCATTGCATTGCAAATGGGTAGCAAGGGTTGTATCATCGAGTCATGGCAGAAGAAGAAGGAGAATATATTTATTTAATATTGATCTTGATTATTTAATATTTATTATTAATATTGATATTTATCGATACTTGTGGAAGTTTCCCTCCAATTTATAACAAACGTGTTATCCAAAATTCAGTGTACATAGAGACTATATATACAGACGTAATGTAAGATCTGTCCAATATCTGACAGTCATATATAATTTATAAGATTATAGCAGAATATATATATATGTGTAGATCTATTGATATATAATATAAAATATATTTTTCTTTTGGTTAACAAATCTCCTAAGCAAATTTAAGAAGAAGAAACACTAATGAAGAAGTGTAGAACAGGGTATTGGCTAGTCGGGCACTCTGTTCTGTTATATTTTGTAGTTGTACACCCTTATGCCTAGTATATGTATTATATATATATATGTGTAGATATTTTTTTATTTGCTATTATTTCTGTTGTCATAAAAGTTGAGTTTATTAATTTTAAAGCGTTGACAAGTTTTACGAGTATCAAAATGGCAACAACAGAAACTAGGCCAGTAGTGTGTGAGATTTATATATATATATATGTGTGTGTATGTGTGAGTCTTCAATCTTAGAAAGGTTCGGTGAGTCAAACAAACTGGCTAATCGAGCAGGAATGTGTCGGTCAAATAATAATGGCCATAAAACAAATCCAACAAATAAAGCAAATAAACCGCATTGATTAAGTTAAACAGCTGTTAAAAGTTGGATTAAAAAAAACAAAGAGAACTGCGATTTCTTTAAATTTTTCCATTTTCACTTGACATTTTGCAAATTGTGAAGCGAAATCAAAATTGGTTTTAGCCAACTTGCTGTGCTCTGAGCCAAGTTCAAGCTGAGCTTTAAGCGACGAAACTTTTGCTGCAAATGAAACAAACAACATTTTGTCCATTATATATATATATACATAGATGATAAAAAGCAAATCAAATGCAAAAAAAAAATACACAACAAAAAGAACTAATGCAAAAGCAGCGCCGGCGTTGGCAAAGCAAAAACAAATGCAGCCATAGAAAGAGACAGAAAAAGCGGCGATGGCAGCGACGGCGACGGCAACGATGGCAGCGGCGTCAGCGAAAAACACATAAACGCGCTGTTGCTGTACATAGCACACATACGCACACATACAATAACAGCAGCAGCAGCAGCAGCGCAGTGGTTGCTGTCAGCGTCGCTGCTGCTGCTGCTTCTATGCGCGCCCATTTGTGCGTGTACGTGCGTGTATGTGTATGTGTGTGCGTGTGTGTGTGCGTGCTGTCGCTGCTGCTGCTGCCCAGAATGCCGCATGCACGTCGGTCATTTGTATTTGGAAACACAATTCCGTTCCGTCATTTGTATTTGGAACGCCGTAGCAGAAAGAAGGACACGGGCGAATAAGCGACGAAGCGTGCGAACGGAGCGGAGCGGCTATTTTAGCTTTTAGCGCCCTTTTTTGTTTCCATTTTCTTTGTACATGTAAAAACATAAAAATATAATTAAAACAAAAATCTATAACAAAATTTTTGGCAAAAAAAACTATTTCGGACTAAAACACGCAAAAAAAAAAGGAAAATACCTTTAAAAAAAAAACACTTCAAAAAGAAGTTTTAATCGTAATTATTGTTTTTCCCCATTTGTGTTCGTAAACATTTTTTTTGTTCTGTTAAAACAAAAAACCCAAATCCGAAAAGTGATCGTACTCTTAATAAAAATTGTAAGCTAACCAACAAAAAGTAAAGAAACAAAACGAGAAAAAGAAGAGAACAAAAAGAATAAGAAAAGAGAAAGAAGAAAACGGTTGAGAAACTGCCGGTGAACGAAACAAAAATCAAAATTCTAAATTTGAACAACGCGCAAAATAAAAAAACAAAAAAAAAAAAGAGAATCCAACAATTCCTCGAGTTCTTCGTTTCGGTATTTTTTTATGTTATTATTCTTCAGTTGTCTTGTGTTCGGTGAAGAATCAGCAGCAGCAGCAGCAGCGGAGACGGACAAAGTTTAGCAGCAAGCCGCTAAGAACTGCACAAAGCGAAGGCGCAGATAAGTAAGCAAAACCAACAACAATCACAACAACAACAGCCGCAGCAACAACAACAACAGCGACGAAGATGGCGATGGCAATGGACAGATAAATAGCTGATCATCATCATCATCGTTGCTTGTTATGTACATGTTTTTTTTTTTGCGTGAATGCAAAACACAATGTAAAGAAATGTGAAAGAAGCAGCAGAGCAGCAGCAGTAAAAGAGCAGCTGCATTTTGGAAGAGAGCAAAAACAGCTGCAAATGCAAATGCATTTTTGCATTTCATGCTTTCCTCTTCTTTTTTTTTTGTGTTTCTATTGTAGTTTTTTTTTCTTCTATTTGTGAAAGTATAAAAAAAAACTGCAGTTGCTGTTGCTACTGCTATTGTTCAGTGATCACGTTAGTATTTTTTTCTACACCCCTCCCTCTGGCTCTCTTTGAACACATGCAAAAACAATCAAAGCAAACAAAAAAAAAAAAAGAGCGCAGGCCTGGTAACAGCAGCAAAGAGCTCAATAACAGTGCAATGTGCAGTGTGCATGTGTGTGTGGATGTGTGTTTATATGACGCAGACATCGTTAATGTTAAATGCAAATGCAAATTGAATTTTAAATTAATGGCTAACACTTTGCAGTAAAAAAATAAATGCGAATATAAACGCTTAACAAACCAATAACAATAAGCAGAGAACAATCGAGTGTTTTAAATTGAACGATTAAAAAGCCTTTCTTTTTTTTGTTTTGTTTTGTGTTTTTTCTCTGCTTGAAAAAAAAAAACAATAAATCCAAATTCGATATCAAAATAAATGAATAATATATAATTTATCACAATTTTTCGCAGTACAAATACGAAATAAAACAAAAATACAAAAAAAAAACAAAAAACAAAACGATCGGCAAGTCAGCCAACGAAAAGAAAACAACAATAACAAATACAAATAACAGCGGCAGCAACAATAACAGCGAGCCACATGAGCAGCAGCAGCGCGAAGCAGCCGACGCCGACGCAGACGCCAACGTCGACGCTTAATGGCGAGCATAAAAAGTGAAATGCCGCCACTGCACGCGGCCGAGACGCTAACCGCCGCCGCCGCCAGCAGCAGCAGCAGCAGCAGCAGTAGCAGCGGCATTGCAACAGACAGCGGCGGCGGCAGTAGCAACAGCAACAACAGCACAACAACAACAGCAGCAGCAGCAGCGACCACAACAACAACAGCGGCAGCAACATCAACAGCAACAGCAGCAACTGTTGCAACGGTTGCTGCTGCCTCGCCAAATGCGAATGCAACAATCAGCGCCGCTGCCGACTCCAGTGATAATCAGCCAGGCACGCCGCAGCCAACAACAACAGCGACAACACCAGCAGCAACACCAGCAACAGTAGCAGCAGCAGCAACAACAACAACAACACACCAGCAGCAGCAGCAACCGTCGCTAATCTCTGCCGAGGCACAACAGCAGCAACAGCAACAGTTGTCGTCGGGCATAACGCATCAGCCTTATGCCACACATCAAATGTATGCCGCACAGCAGCAGCAACAGCAGCAGCAGCAACTCTACTACGCCAGCGATATGCAGCAGCAACAGTTGCAGCAGCAACAACCCAGCTACGCAGCCAGCAGCTACATCAACAGCTACGAGCAATTCTATCAGCAACAGCAACAACAGCAAAGTGTTGCTGCCGTTTCTGATTATGGCGGCGCTTATATTGACTACAGCAAAGTGTCCGCGGTTCGTTATCATCCCTACTTGCAACAGCCGACTTCAGTGTTGCCACCACCAGCAACGGCAGCAGCAGCAGCCGCCGCAGCAGCTGCAGCCGCAGCAACAGTGGCAGCAGCAGCTGATGAGTCATCCGCAGCAGCAGCAGCAGCGGCGGGAGCGGGTGCGGGAGCAACAGTTGCTGTTAGCAGCAGCATTGCAGCAACGGCAGCAATGAGTCCGCGTGTCGTCAGCAGCAGCAGTCCCACATCGACGTCGTCCCACTTGCAACTGAGCAGCGTCACGCCCAGTTCACCGGGCGGTGGCGGGGGTGCCAACTGCAAGTTACAGTGCAAAAAATGTGGCATACTCAACACAAACGAAACAGAGTTGCACGAACACATCGCCAATGTGCACGGAGAGTCGCCGTATGGCAGCAGCGGCTACGCCAGCTCACCTTACATCAAGGAGGAGTTGCCGACGGCGACGCCAACCGTTGCCAGTGGCGAGCTGCTCGACTTGGACTCGCAAAAGATGGTCTACCACCAGCAGTTGTTGCAGCAGCAGCAGCAACAGCAGCAGCAGCAACAATTGTCGCAACATGATCTTGTTGCTGGTTTGCCGCTGGCATTGCCAGATCCGCTGCACTCGATGCAATCCATGCAACAGCGTGCACTGCACAGCTGGGAGCAACAGCAACATCAACAGCAACATCATCATCAGCAGCAGCAGCAGCAGCAGCAGCAACATCATCAACAGCAACATCACCAGCAACAGCAACATCAACAGCAGCAGCAGCAGCAGCAACACTTGCAACAACAACAAGCTGGTGTTGAAGGTTTGCCAGCGTATATGCAACCATTGCTGGAGAAGTCGCCACATCATTATTACGCAACGAAACAGTCTCCGTATCAGCCGATGATCAAGCAGGAATATCTCATCAAATCGGAATACGCCGATTCGCAGCATTATGTGGATAAATCTTTTGATCCGACGACAGCCGAGGTGACAACCAGTCCGGCTGAATATCCCAGCACAACCACTGGCAATCCATCAGTTGCCGTTGCTGGCAATGATGCAACGTCTGTTGCTGCTGCAACGGGTGGTGGTGGTGCAGGTGCTGGTGCAACGGGTGGATCGGGTGGTGCAGCAGCATATCGCAACTTTGAGCCACCCAGCTCGAGTTCGGTGTTGCCCGCCAACAGTTTAACGGCCAAGGCGGCCACCTGGAAATCGAATGAGGCACGTCGTCCAAAGACCTACAATTGTACCGCGTGCAACAAGTGGTTCACCAGCTCCGGCCATTTGAAGCGACACTACAACACCACGTTGCACAAAAATGCGGTCAAGTCGAGTGGCCAACCAGATCCGGCCACTTTGCCCATTTCGGCGCATCATCATCCTGCACGCGATCCGGTCACCAAGACCAGTCGTCGTGGCAATGCTGCAGCAGCAGCAGCAGCCGCCGCAGCAGCCGCCGCAGCAGCCGCAGCAGCAGCAGCAACAGCGGGTGGAGGAACAACAGTTGGTGATGTGCCAACGGCACCGGAACCGCCGCGCAGTCCGCCGGACTATGGCGGTGTTTGTGGGGCGACGGGCGTGCCGGTGGGCGGCTCCATGTCGCAATATTCGGCCTCGCCGTCGCCCACCAACGCCGCCCAGCAGCAGCAGCAGCAGCACCAGCAACAGTTGCTGGCGAGCAGCAGCAATGGCTATGCGAGCAATGGCCACCACTATCATCATTACAACATGCAACAACAACAGCAACAAGTGCAATCGACGACAAACGCTTCTCCACAGCATGCTAACAACAGCAACAACATCAACAACAACAACAGCAGCAGCAACAGCAACAACAGCAGCAGCAGCAACAACAACAATTCCGTTTTGAACGGTCACCCAAACGGGCTAGCAGGTCCCTCCGCCCCCATCAACAACAACAACAACAACAACACACAAATGCCGTCCTCCCAAATGAGGGGCCTGCTGAACAAAACAACAACCACCACCAACAACAACAACAACAACACACCAACAACAACACCAACAACAACAGCCACAATTATAAAGATCGAACAAATGGAGGACAGCAACTCAGCAATGGTCATGGAGGAGCAGCAACAGCATCTGGAACAGCTGGAGCAGCAGCAGCAACAGTTGGAGGAACAGCAGCAGCACGTCTTGCTGCAAACTGCTCACCCAACACAGCAGCAGCAGCAGCAGCAAGCGCTCAGTTATCACAGCAGCAACAGCAACTCGCCGCTTACTATTTACCACCAACAGCACCACCACCACCAACAACACCAACAGCAGGAGCAACAACAACAACAGCTGCTGCTGCCGCTGCCGCTGCAGCAGCTGCTGCCGCAGCCGCCGTCGCAGCAGGAGGAGGTGGAGGGGGAGCACCACCAGCAGCAGCAGCAGCAACTGGAGCAAGCAATGGATTTCTCGCGCACCACCATCACCACCACCATCACAACGCCGCCGCTGCTGCCGCCGCCGCCGCCTATGGGAGCGCTGCTGCCGCCTATGGGAATGGATTACAACATGCTGGCTTTGGATATGCAGCAGCAGCAACCGCAGCAACAGCTGTCGCCGCACAGCAATATGCTGCCGTGCAGCAGCAACATCAGCATGCAGCAGCTGCAGCTGCCGGCCATTATTACCACCACGCCCACCACGCCCATGCCCATGCACACGCCCATCACGCCCATGCCCACGCCCACCACGCCCATGCTGCCCATCATGCCCATCATGCCCATCAATATGGACATGGCATGCACCACTATGGGGCACCAATACCAGCTGTCGCCGCCGCCGCCACAGCAGCAACTCTTGCTGGTGGACAACAGCAGCAGCAACAGCAGCAGCAGCAACAGTATAGCCAGCAGCCATACGCCCAACAGCAACAGCAGCAGCAACAACAACAACAACAACCACAGCAGCAACATCATCAGCAGCACAGCAGCAACACCGCCGCCGCACATCACCAGCAGCAGCAGCACCCCACACATCACCAGCAGCAACAACAGCAGCAACAGCAGCAGCAGCAACAGCAACAACAACATCACCAGCAACATTTGCTACCAGCAACTGCCGCCATTGCTGGAGCACACAATGAGCTATCACACTATTATTGGTAACGATGCGGCCCATTATGATGCCTATGCGAACAACAACAGCAGCGACATCGCTGCTCATCATCATCATCCCCATCACCATCCACAGATATTGCAACTGATGCCCGCCACGCTATTTGCACCATATGCAGCAGCAGCAGCAGCAGCGGCACATGCACCACTCTCCCCTTACTCGGTTGCCGCACAGCGTTCGCCGCAAGAGGGCGATTTGCCACCGGTGCATACGTTGACGCATGCGTTGCAGGTACAGCAGGAGGCGCAACAGCAACAGCAGCAGCAGCAACATCTGCAACATCAGTCAGCAACAGCAACAACATTAACATTACTGACCACGCCCACACCATACTCGCCCACAGTGAGCAGCTCGCGTGCAACGCCAGCATTGGAATTGGACATGGCAATGGTCATGGCACAACAGCAACAGCAGCAGCAACAACAACAGCAACAGCAGCAGGATTATGAACTTGAGCAGCATTATCTGCAGCAACAGCAACAACTCGAGCTTGAGCAACTGCAGCAGCAACAATTGCAACAACAACAACAGCAGCACGAACAGCAGCAGCAGCAGCAGCAACAACAACAACAAGCTGTTGCTGTGCTGCCCAAGAAGCGACGTGCTGCTGCCGTCACAACAACAACAACATTAGCTCAGCAGCCGCCCAGCAAGCGACGTCGAAACAGCAGCATTGGCTCAACGTCGCCACATTCGACAACGTTGCCATCGGGTCGCATCAAGTGCTTGGAATGCGACAAGGAGTTCACCAAAAACTGCTACCTGACGCAACACAACAAATCGTTTCATTCTGGTGAGTATCCGTATCGGTGTCAAAAGTGTGGCAAGCGATTCCAGTGCGAAGATGTGTATACGACCCACTTGGGGCGACATCGCACCCAGGATAAGCCGCACAAATGCGAACTGTGCCCCAAGCAATTCCACCACAAGACAGATCTGCGGCGACACGTGGAAGCGATTCACACGGGCCTCAAGCAGCACATGTGCGATATCTGTGAGAAGGGCTTCTGCCGCAAGGATCATCTGCGCAAGCATCTCGAGACCCACAATCGTCCGCGTGTCGTTGGCAAAAAGGCGGCTGCCGTTGCCGCCGCAAAAGCTGCAACGGCAACAGCAACGGCAGCAGCAGCAGCAGCCGCATCAGCAGCAGCAGTCGCATCAGCAGCAGCAACTCGAACTGCAACAGCAGCAGCAGCAGCAACAACAGTTGCTAGTCTGGCTCTCAAGCTGGACGATGTTGCTGCTGATGATGACAGTCTGCTTGATGATGACGACGACGATGACGATGATGATGTTGATGACGATGCGCATCATCATCATCATCAACAGCAACAGCAACTGTTGCTCAGTGGCGAGCATCATTTGATTAAAAACGAATTTGTTGATATTAAGCACGAGTACGAAGATGAATTCACCGACGACTATCATATCATAGAGAAGGATATTGAATTGTATTAGCCAGGGGTATTATTATCTCATTACTAGGGGTGTTTTTCAACTTGTTTTTTTTTTGCGGGGAGGGGATGGGAGGGTTGTTGCACGGTTGCACGCTTGCGGGCCGCGTTTTTAAATGCTCAAAGCTTGAAGCCACTTTGAAAAAGTTGCAATTGAAAAAGAAAAAAAAAACGAAAAACGAAAAACAAGAACACAAGAAAATTTCTCTTGAATTAAAGTCGAAAAAATTGTTTTAAAAAATACAAGAAAGAAGCAGATTTTGTATGTGTATTTTTGAAAACAAGTTTTAGTTGCTTATTGAAGAGAATTCGTTTTTGTTTTGTTTCATTTGTAATTTTTATTTATTATCGGAGAAGAAAACTTATGTCATTTTTGTATTTGGAGAGCGATTTTTCAATTTTCTTTAAACAAAATAATTTATAATTTGTAATTTTTTGACTTCAAGAGAAATTTTTTTAATTTATTATATATTTTTTTTTGTCAACAAACTGCATTTTGTACTGCATTTTGTATTTTTTATATTTTGTTAAGCTTTTAGCCTTTAAAGACAGGCCCGCTCAGAGCACATTTGTATCTAAAAACATTTTGCCATATTAAAAACAAAAGCAACTTTAGCAACTATGTATCTATTTAAAGTATACATATTTTTTTGTATTCGAAATTCCTAATTGTTGTAGCAGCAAATTTAATTTAAAAAACAAAAACAAACACGTATGTTATGCATTGTATTATTATTATTAATTATTAATTAATTATTGTATTATTGTATTATTTGTAATATTTTTTTTTTTCATTTTTTTTTTATTGTTTGTAAAATTAATTTAACAAGCTTAAGCGCCGCGCATACCTCAAAGAAAACATAAGAAAAGAAACGAATAGAAAAGGAAACGCTTAAACAATATATAAAGACACACACACACGCACACACACTCACACACACATATATATATATGTATATATATATATATATATATATATATATTTGTAATATATACGTATATATAGATATATATGTATAGACACACAGAAATCAGGGCAACACCATTACACATCTGCATATATTTAATGATTCTAGTTGATTGTTTATATTTTTAGTTGTTGTTTTCAGTCAGCCTGTAAACCATATAAACGAATGCCATATATAAATACATATGTAATGCCAATTTAAAATATATATATATATATATATATGTATGTATATATATATATTTATATAGTAGTAGGGTAAATCTAGCCTACAAAACGCCAAAATGTCAGCAAACAAAACAAACGCGAAAATCAGGGATAAAATATATTTTTATTTTTAACAATTATAACCAGAGACGTATATATTATTATAAATATATATTTTTTAATTATTATTAAATTTTAATTTATACACTAAATAAAACAAAAAATTCAATTTTCATTTTCTTTGACTTTTTTCTTTTCCTCAAATTTATATATATATTTTTTTTTTATAATTTACCTTATTATAATACTCAAAAAATAAAAAACGAAAAATGCAAATAAAAATGGTATTCGAATTTGCCATTAGCTTTATGTTCCAATGTTAAAACTATTTTTTAAAATATATATATATATATACATATACATATATACTGTGTCCATATAGTTATGTGTATGCTATATACTATATGTGGGATATATATATATATATATGTCTATGAAATTTTTGTATTATTGATTATTTTTTTGTGTAACTAGCGCAACAAATGTTTAACTATATATATATTTAGATTCTAAGTTCGGAAATATGACATGCATAAAAGCAATTCGAGAAGCGAGAAGAGCAACAAAAAAAGAGAGAGAATTTGAAGAAGAAGAAGCATAGAAAGACGCGTATACACAAGATCTAAAAAAATATATAAACAAAATAAATTATTGAAAATGTTTCAAACCAAAAAAAAAAACTTATAATTTTCTTTTATTTATTTTTATTTTTTTATTTGTATTTATTATTATTATTTGTTTCAGTCAAGGATTTTTCCGTTCGTATACAAATTGATTTGTTTGCTTGAATCTTGTGTTCAAACTGGAGCAGCTGGTAAATCGATCAACATCGATAAGTGCCAATCGATAAACTTACCAATGTCTTCCACGATTTCGGAGTTAGAGCCACTAGAATAGATAGGTCCTTCAAATATTGACATGTAAATGTCCCGATTACGATTCCTTCTGCTAAATTGTAGGCCAAAATCGGCAATATACAAACATATTTAGTTGTTGGCCTAATTGCTTGCTTTGCGGCTTTTCTATGCATATCAATGTCTGCTTGTATATAGAAATGTAGAGTATTTAAATGTTGCCTTATGCTTTTTTTACTTTTCGCTCAGCGCCGTTTTCTGCTTAATTTTGTTAATTATTTTTGTTGAAATTTAGTTTTTGATGTTTTTGTTTTTGTTGGGAACTTGAAGTTGCGCTGTCGCTGCTATTTCCAGAGAAATTACGTGCGTGCGTTTCTATATATGAAGTTTTCGTCTTTTGCTGCCGTTGTTGTTTTTGTTGTTTTTGTTGTTCTTGTTGTATCTCAAGCGCAGCTCTGGAGTTAAGAGACCGAAAGATACGAAAATACGAAAATACGAAAATCGAGACGAAGGCAAATTGAAGCAAGGCGAATTTTAGCGACGCGCTCTTTGTCGCAACAAAACATGTGTACATCCACACATACATACATATGTACATACATATGTACATATATACCTTATATATATATATATGTGTGTGTGTGTGCGTGTGTGGCAAGCACAACAAAGAATTCTTAGCTGAGGCAGGATATGCGAACTGCAACGAAATCTTTTTATATCTCAACTCTAACACAAAATGCCAAAATATTACATTTTATTTATAATTTAAGTTCAATAAATTTATTTGCAATTAATTTATTTATTGTATTGTATTTTCCTGTAGTTGACCGACTTTAGTCGATATTCATGCTTGAGCTGGAACTATATATATATATATAAATATATATATCTTTATAATAGCCATAATTTTAGAGCTTGAGCAACATGTCGACCTGTAAATCCCCTGCCACGCCTACTTCTGCGCCTATATATATAAGGCATTACCTATTCGTGGACGTTGGGCGACATTCAATTGTCCCGGCAACAGCGGCCAGCAAAGTATCTTTGTATCGCAGTATCTGGCAAATGCCAAAAACAAAAAAAAAACATTCAAAGACAACGCCAGCAACATAACACGCACACATGTTGCCAGCTGCCTCTCTCTCTCGCTCTCTGTGTGTGTGTGTGTGTGTGTATGTGTGCAGGAACAGCAGTAAATAGCCAAAATAAAAATGTATATACACACACACACACACACATACACACACGCTGAGTAACAGCGGCAGCACAGACAATGTAGAAGAGACAAACAAAAAGTGCGCGCCGCAGCAAGCGGCAGCAGCAGCAGCAGCAAGCAGCAACAAGCGGCAAGCAGCGAATTGTATCTCAAAGATACGCAAACGCAAGCAACTGAAAGACGACGAAGCGACGCGACGCGACGCTCAATTTGAAGTTGAAGTTGTGCGCCTGCGCGACAGCGGCAAGCAGCAGCAGCAGCAACATCTCTGACTGTGGCTATGTCATCGTCGTCGTTGTTATCGCTTGTACACAGCACGAAAACTGCATGCAAAACTGCGCTAGTCGCAGTCTTTTTGTCTAAACAAAGAATAAATAATTGAGTTATCTGCAAATAGCTCTCTCCCTCTCCCTCTCTCCCTCTCTCTCTCTCCCTCTCTCTCGCTCTCCCTCTCTCTCCCTCTCTGTTTGTAGGGGAATATATGCCATATAGGCTATATATGCTTGATCAGCATCGAGCCGATGCCAGCATTGAATATAAGTTCTTTCGTTTTAAGTTGATCGTTCGCCCTTTATCGATAAGAATCGATTATCGCTTGGAGTAAACTCAATATTTTTCTTCTTAAACATTGCCAGTGTTTTTTTTTTGTCTTTCTGTGCAGCCATTCTAGGCAAAGATGATGCTCCCAGTGCTGAATTGCGTTCAGTGTAGTTTTGTGTCTATGAATTTGATCGTTTCGCTGTTATCGATTACAAAGGTTGTCAACATATTTTGTAGGCAAGAATTTGAATATTTTCCCTAAAGTTGCCAATTTTTGGTGTATTGTCATTCTTCAATGTGAGAAACGCCTGCTGAATTGCGTTCAGTGTAGTTTTGTGTCTGTGAATTTCTACTTGCTGTTGACGCTGCTTCTGCCCTTTGGCTGCTGCTGCTGCTGTTGTTGTTGTTGTTGTTGCTGTTGTTGCTGCCGCCGTTTGTTCTTGCTGCGCGTTTTTCTTACTTACGCGGTTTGTTTGTTGAACATCAAAACTGGTTTCCTGTACATATGCTCATCCAGCAACAACAACAACAACAACAACAACAACAACAGCCATCTGTAATTTTAATTTTTCGGCAAGGCAGAGATTTCGATCGACGTCGCTGCCCAGGTAGAAATTGTGTACCTTTGTATTGTTTGCTCACTTTGTGTGTGTGTGTGTGTGTGTCTACTGTCTTCCAGCTATCTACAAGATATACACACACACACACACACTCGCTCTCTCTCTCTCTCTCTCGCTCTCTCTCTCTTTCTCTGTCTGTTGTGTGTAATCCTTGCGGCCTCAGTTTATATTTTTGCTGTTTCTTTCGTCTTCTACTTATGTGAACAAGAAGAAGAAGAGGAAAAAGCAGAGTAGAAAGGAGGGAAAGAAGAAGAAGCAGAGCAATAACAACAACAACAACAACAACCACATTAGCAGTTACCATGATTCATAGTTAATGCCGCCTTGCATATATATATAAATATATATATATGTACATGTGTATGTGTGTGTGTGTGCATGTGTGTTTTTCTGGGTATGTATGTATATGTATCTGCAGCTCCTTTCCTCACAATTTGCCGCATGCACACACACACACACACACACACACACACACGTATATGGCATTTAGTAGGTTGTATAGAAATCGAGCCAAAAAAGAAATCGGCTGTCAAGGCTTTTATCTGTTATACACACACACACACACACACACACACACACCACGCATGTGTGTGTGTATCTGTGAAAATATCTGTGGCATACATTCTCATAGAGCAGTCGCCGCATTTTCTGTTTCTGTTTCTGCCTCGTCTTCTGCTGCTGCTGCTTCTTCTCACTTCTTTTGTATGTTTGTTGCTTGATCGATGCGCAAATGCTGCCAGCAACAGGATCGCGTTTTAGCCGCTGCCCCAGTCCCAGTTGCTTAGTTGAATTTGTTGTTGTAGTTATAGCCAAGATCTGTCCTTTCCTCTCCTCTCCTCTCCTCTCCTCTACTCCTCCAATCGTAAGCTCCTCTTCTCTGCCGCCTAACCACATGTTCTGCCTCAGTTCTCACCTCCTTCTGGCCACAGTTGAATTCTTTTTGCCTTGCTTTTTTTTCTTGGGGGCAAGATTCCTTCCCTTTTCTGTGGCATAACTGTTTAACTGTTCTTTGTTCTCTTGCTGTTGTACAAAAAACCAAACAACAACAAAAGAAGTAATAAATAGATTGCAGTTGCAGTTGAAATATTATATAAAATATAATGCTGTATGTGTCTATGTATAAAGTGGAAAGTAATTGTGACTCCAATAGGTATATACATCTATATATATATATATTAATGATCCCTTGCAAAAGCTGAGAGCGGAAAATAAAAGCGGAAAATAAAAGTACTCGTTTACCATATCCAGTTGGAGTTAAGTTCACTTGCTCGATAACTTGCTGATGTTCGCGAGAATCGATATAAATCGATGCAGACCCATATATACTCAGTCAAGCTCTCCCTAGAATAGTATTCTCATTCGCACAGATAAACTGTCTTCAGCAAAATTCCTCACGTGTTAAAACATAATCTACCAAAATTGGGATGGAAATCTTTGTGCAAATGGAAATGTCGACTGGAGACGGCAACGCATATATATATATTTATATATATATATATATTTATATAAGATATATTTATATATATATTTATATAAGATATATTTATATATATATATATATATATATATATAGATATAAATGCGGGTATATTTATAGATGTGCTTACTGCCCTGACACTTGATTGACTGGTTTGATTAACCCATGTTGTGCCGCGCATTACTCCAAATTAAGGGAAAAAAGCCAAACAAACAAAAAACGAGCGCAAAAAAAGGTTAAAATTTGCCTAATTTGCTGAAAGGTTGCCAACAACAGCAACAACAACAATATTCTTGACATCTAACACAAGAACTCAATAAAATTAGCTGCCAATGTGAATTGTGTCAACCCCTACACAGCACAGCTCATCCCCCACCCCGCTGCCCCACTCATTCAACCACTCCCACATATGCCCGCTGCCCCCGCCCAAATATATTTATTCCATGAAACTGTAAATTTTCTTTTCCATTTGACTTTTTGTTCGTTCGTCTTTTTTTTTTAATTATCAAACATTTGACAGCAGCATCCTGATGCTTATATTGTGTTGTCTATAAAGTGTAGATACACACACACACACACACACACACACACAGACACTCGTTAAATCTTAACCTTTTTTGGTTGGAGTAAAAATGTTTGCGCGTTAGAAAAATCAACCCCCGAAATAACGTTAGATACTTTTTTCTGATTTTTACAAAACAAAAAAAAAGAGAAAAAAGAAAGAGAAAAACAACACACATATTGAATGCCAGCGAACAAATAGCAGCTAAAAGAGGAAGAGCATGTGGCATGGCGGCCATGCTGCATCATCATCATCAACAACAGCAGCAACAGCAACAAGAACAACAACAACAACAACATCATCTTGAGTTTCGAATCTTGAGCATCTGCCAAATGCTGCCTCAAGTTGTCTCTGCTTCTCTCTCTCTCTCTCTCTCTCCCTCTCTCTCTTCGCCTTTATCACGTTGCTTCTCTCTGTCTTCCCCCTATTAACCTCAATCCGCTCGTACTGCAAATAATTTTGGCTGTAGTTTTCAACTCTGCTGATTCCCATCAGCTACTTTTCTAGAGCCAAATTTGTTTGTCCTTAGCAACTGGGCACGAAGCACTTTACAGCCATCATACAGCATCCATCCAAAATTTCACATTTTGGAAAGAAACTGTGAAAATATAAGACTTCATTTCCGTTGAATTTTTTAAAAATCTTTTTAATTATTAAACTATAATGTTTAAAATACGGTCAACATCCAACGAGGAAATCGAAAGAAGAAGAAAACTTAGTCACGTTGAAGATTACATTGCTAGTCATCGATTGGCTGACTGATTCGAATAAGGATAAAAACATGTTTAAAAAGCCTTTTAACGGTTAAGTTTAGTCCAAGCAATGCTTGCAGATAGACTTGATCCATGACAGAATTCGTTTCATCTTTTATTATTCTATAAAACCAACCCCTGCCTTAGCTGAGAGTGTAGGGCACTCCTCAAAACCTGATCTTCTAGATATTTCTATATAAATCTATACAATTTTGATTAGCATCACTATAGCAAATATAGCAAATAAAAAGCAAAGAGCAAATCAGCATTCTTGCAATGTTTTTTACTTATTCATTCGTTTGTGTGCTGCACACACACACACACACATTTGTAATAATATATATCCTATACCTTTTGGATTATTATTAATTATTTCAATTAATTCCACTGAAAAAGCCACCCACAAATGCAAATGCAAATGCCATCTATCTATCTGTCTCGCTCGCTCGCTCATTCAGCCGGCAAACAAAAGACTGAGGCAACAAACTTGACGAGCGTCTCACATAAAATATAAAATATAAGAAACAAATAAGTTAAAAAAAATAAATAAAAATGTATATATGTATATATAAAAGGCGCTATCACAGGCATGTACATATATACATAATAATGTATACTGCTGCGGCTCACAAAATAGAAACAAAGTCAAAAATTCAGTCTATGTTCGAAATTTTGTTTTTGCCCTAAAACAATTCAATTACGAAAATCGCCCAGAAAACTGGAACTATTTTCTGCTTTTCAGAAATAATTTGCGAATTCGAGTCGTATATATTTTTTTTAAATTAAAATATATATGCATTTATAATTCTCTTCTAACTATGCGGCTTTAATTGACTGTGTTCTCGAATCTTTGCTTGGGAATACAGTTTCATGACTCCTTCGCTATAGTCCAATATTGTGTCCCCTTAGCCGGAAAGGGAACCCAATCGATATCACTTCCCATTAAGCAAATAGATACATTTCGGTTCCTCATCCCGTTCCACTTTGATACTCGGATTTGAATCCAGAAAACTTGAAGGCAGAGTGCAGAAAAGTGAAACAGAAGGTTTATGTTCTGACTTGATGCTATTTAGTTGGCCGGCACTGTATATGTATGTGTGCATGTATATGTATGTATGTACATACAGATGTGGCCAAGAAGGAGCGTCAAATGGCGCACAGCTGCGCCAAACAACATCTTGTTGTTGTTGTTGTTGTTGATGAGAAATTGTTGCTACATTTTGTGTTTTTGTTGTTATTATTATTTCATGTGTGTCCTAATTCCAATTCCACAGAAATTTTGATCTCACAATCACAAACAGCCAAAAAAAAAAAAACTTTTGTTTTTTTTTGTTGTTGTTTATATACAAAGTAAAGCGAAATAAATCTTAGAGCCGAGTGGCAAGCAAAACGAGTTGAAAATAAGAAGAAATAAGTTTAGGCTAATGTTTTGTGTTGTTTTTGTAGTTGACTGTTGTTGTTGTTGTTGTTGCTGTCGGCGCTTTATCCGATTTTGTGCTACTTGTTGTTGCTGTTGTTGTGTTTTATGACGAGTTTCCGCTAATTGCTGATGCGCTGCAGATTAAATAAAACAACAACAACAACAATAGCAACAGCAACAGCAGCTGTGTTCAAATTTAGAAAGCAAAAACAGCTCGAAACTCAACTTAGAAAATGACGTAGCTGGCAACAGCGATTTATTAGCCATGTCAGCACTTAGCCAGGATCCCAGCTAGACAGCTAGAGCTCCAGCTAGAGATTAAGAGAGCAAAGCACATACTCAAAACACACTCGAAACATACTCAAGAACAGTGCTACTCCATCCGATAGTTTTCGTTTTGCTATTGCTACTGCTACTGCTACTGCTACTGCTACGTACTTTAACTGAGAAATAGCACAGACTGACCAATAGCACAAAACTGAAATGAATGCAAATTCGATCTGCTCAGACCACCACACCACCCCCATCTGCCCCCATCCTATACCCGCAAGCAGGCTCTTCTCCACTTATTTCACTGGTGTTAGAGTATAACCCAGTCGGTTTGAAATTCATTCATATTGTTCTTCAGCGTTTGTATACTTTCACACGCCATATAAGAGAGAGAAAGAGAGAGAGAGCGAGAGAGGGAGAGAGAGAGAGGTACAGTGTGGCATATTACAGGATGAACTGACGAGGATTGCTGGCTGTGATCATCACTGAAGCGTGGCATGCTTGTCAGTCAAACAATTGCGTTTGCTGGTCGACCCTTCGACTGCCACATGCACTGCACGACGACTCAGCTTGGGGCACATTGTAAAGTAGAATTGTACTCAAAAGTGTTTGCATTGTGTGGATGCCGAAGGGTATGCGCAAGTCGTTGACATGTTCGCTGAGAAACCCTTCCTTACCGCTGACAGGCTGTGACGGCGTCTTACACACTGCGAGAAACCAGACGAATTGCAGAGCAGAAAGAAAGAAAATTTATGACAAATATTAAACATAAAATTGTTGATCAAACAATTGCAGTATTCAATAAATCAATCATCGATATAGCTAATGCAGTATTCAATCAATCAATCAATCAAAAATTAGTATTGTATGTCGAATAAAGTGTTTTTAATTAGAAATTTGGCAAAAGTTTGATTAGATGAAAGATCATTTGTTGCCAACGTACTCAATTGTTTGCTGCAGTGCATGCCATGTTACACACACACACACACACACGCACACAAACCGAAGAAGGGGCAATCTGAATTAGAAAAGAAAAAAATCAAGGCGTATCGCCGTTGTTGTTGTTGTTGTTGTATTTGCCGCTGCTTAGATTTTGTGGGCCATTTAACGCATTGAGAAAGAATGAGAAAAAACCACCAACCAACAAAAAAGAGCCGAGAATTATAGGAATTATAAGAATTACGCTGAAACTGAAGCTGAAGCTGAGGCTGAGACTGAGGCTGAGGCTGAAGAGAAAGACATCTTATAGATATCAGATTATGGTGCTGCATTAGCCTAAGCTAATAATTCGAACAGTGTTCGTGTGTGTGTGTTGTGTGTCGGTGTCGGTGTGTGTGTTGGTGTGTGCATATGAGCATAATGAGCTATAATTGGATTAAAGATTTATTTATTATTGTATTTCATTTCGTACAACGCAGATTTTTACCAGCAAGCTGCGAGAAATTGGGTACTACACTCGCGAAAATGATGTAGCGAGTCTGCTTCAAGTTTTTATTGTCAAACAAGTATCAAATAAATAACTGCTTTTAGTTACAATCTTCACTCTTGCAATCTTAAAAGGAGATCAACCAGATCTTATCACGTTACAGCCTGTCCAAAGTGGCATTAACCGTTATTGTTTTGAGATGTGCTTCAAGGGTCAATGAAGATCTAATTTAGAATTTTATTTTGGTTTTTTTCACTTAGATTTATTAACTGTAAGAAAAGCACAAAAATGATTCACACATTATTGGGGAACATTGAAGAGCGATGGAAATTGCAATTCGGACGAATGATTGAATGAATTTTGAGCAGTGTTTTTTTGGTCAGAGTGTGAGAATCGAAAGTCGGATGAGGTCAAAAATCGGACATCGGCATGGGGGGTAAAATTGACTAATTAGCGGATCCGTCTAATTTCCTCTCTGTTGAATAATTATTGCCAAAATGAAAAAGACATTTGCATTAATCTTGGCACTCGCTTTTTTTCTTCTCTCATTTCTCTCTGGTTGCAGCCACAAGCAGTCGCAAGCGTCAATATCAGTTGCAAAATCAACGGCAATATCAATACCAAAACCCGTACCACAACCAGAACCCGAATCCGAACCTAAACCTCAACCAGCACCAGCACCAGCAGCAGCACCAGCAGCAGCAGCAGCAACAGATGAGGATGAGGAACTACAATGCCCAGAAACGGCTCAAAATTTAAAGCAAATTGTTTATTTCGGCAAAAGTCCGGGGCGACACAAAAGTCTAGTATTATAATTATACCAACTATCTAAATTACGTATGTATTGTACGATTTATGTATAGAATAGTTTTAATCTACACCAAACCCCCCTCCCCCAAAACCCCCCAACCAACTTTAAATGTGTGCCAGGAAGTTAAGCAAAATGCTTCCAATCAATTTTCGGCAACGATTTTTTTTCAATTTTAAGCTCGACAAAATTTATATAGTATTTAAGCACAAAACCCATTTAGCTGAGCAAAAGAAGGCAATTAGCACATGTACTAAATTTAATACAGCCTCTTTTAGCATGTTTTTTATTTAGTACACAAGACAAACGGATCAAGCCACAAGGAATGCTTACATTTTTACCAAATTTAGAATACGATCTCAGCACAGCAAAAAATGAGAGGGAGAGAATCGAACACTTGAACTAAATACGTACTAAAATCAGATATGAATGGCAAACCAGTGCATGAGATTTAGTACAGGCACTGGTTAAAGTACTAAAAGATTGAGAAGCAAATCATAAGAAACGAAAACTGAGAACGACGACAAAATCGGGAATATCAGAAAGTAATGTTCCAATATGCAATGTGTTTGGTGTACTAAAAATTTAGTACGTGTGCTAAGAGGCCACAGCAACCACAAAATAGTGAGCAATATCAGCCAACACAATGAATGTGTAGAAATAATCTCGTTGGTGTACCAAAGGTGGGAATAAAACACATACATAAGTCAATAATAGCTAGAAATGCATTGTACATATAAAATGTGTATGTGTTATTATGTGAATTATAATTCATTTCGATCGGTATTTTTTTTTTTTTGTTTTTTTTTTTTTGGAAGCAAGCAAAAAATATAAGTTTCGACATATACAACTACTACTACGACATATACTTAAATATCAACATTGTGCATATCATTTTTTGGGCAAGTTAATACAATAATTAAGCGTAAATAGCAAAGGTTAATACTAAAAAACTAAAAACAAAAAACACAAAAAAAAAATACTAAAAAGTACTAAGAAATCGTAAATAGCAAGCAGCACAAGGCAATAAATTTAGTTCAATTGATTTCGATTGGAATTCTTATAATTTCAACATATTTCAACTGTGCAATACAAAACAAAGAAGATAAAACTAATTTTAATATACAACTATATATAAATATATATATATACAGATATACAATAATGTTTTTTTTATACACACATGCAAACATTCATAAGCGTGTGCGTGCGTGTGTGTGTGTGTGTGCGTGTGTGTGTGTGTGTGTAGCAAGTGTAAGTGTAAGCGCAGCATTCCGATTACCTCAGATACAAATCAAGCAATGAGGAAACAATATTCAAAAAGATGTGGCAAGCAATGGAAACTGTATGAAAACCTGTAAAACTGTAGCTCAAACAACTACCTCGTTAACAATAACAAATAAACCGAATGCTGACAAGGATAAATCAACTATATATATTTATATATATATATATATGAATACTATCACGAATACGTAAAACTTAAAAAACAAAACAAAAAACAATTTATACAAATTGCAAACAAGTTAAATTAAATGTACATTAAATTTTAATTGTTTACATATATACATAAATATTATATATACTTATACACACATATATATATATATACAAATATATATATATATATATTTAGCACAGCAGCCGCCCGCCACGCCCCGCCCCGCCCACACTTCCACGTTGTCATCGGTTTAAATTTGAATATTTACACAAAACAAACACATTTTGGCCAAAACACAATATTGTTGCACACATATGACAGCAGGCGTGGCATCCACATGGGCGTGGCTGTGGCTGACTTAAGGCAAGGCGTGGCATTGCCGCCCACAAATCCTTAAAAAAAAACAAACGAAAAAATGTTTTCTCATCCTTAAATGTAGTTGTAGTTGTGCATCTATTTCAACAACGAAAACTAATTGAAAATTATTATAAATAAAAACAAAATTAAAAAACAATTTAAAGAAAATAATTTAAGTTTTTTTTTTTTCAAAATGTTAAATTGCACTATATAAGAGCAAAAAAGGCCGAAACGAAAAAATTCCAGTTATTTTCTTTTTCTTTTATGAAATATTAAGAAATCTTTATATATAAAAATATATGTGAAGTCTACGCATAAACATCAGAATTTGAAAGACGTTCCCTTATTGAACCGAAATTTTTTTTTGTTTTAGGCCAGCCGTATAAAAAAAGAAGCTAAACATAGTTTTGTAGTATTTTTTTTTTTTTTTTTTTTGGATTTTTCTTTCGGAACACGAAGCAATATGCGTGAAACAGGCGAATTTTATGTTTCATTTTCTGCAATTGACTTTAAAGCGAAACATATTTAAATTATGTAGCAACTACATGTTAAATTTTAGCAATTAATTAAATGAACAAAGTAATATATATTTAAAAATAAAAATAAAAACAAAAAGAAAATGAAAACGAAAACGAAATACAAATTCAAGCTAAGAAGTCAATCAGTTTTGAGAGCACCAAGTGAAAAAGAGCAGGAAAATATGAAAATGAAGAAAACAGTTAAAAATTAACCGTTTTGCAGCTTCGGTAGTGCCGAAGACAACCTTGCAAATATAAAGTAAATTGATTCTTTCAACAAGTTTTGTCCGATTATAAAGCAGCTACACCCAGCTACGCTGAAAGTTCAGTTTCAATTGATAGAATCGATGGAGCTGGGTCCTTTTGGTTTTTGGTTTAGTTCAGTTACTGTAAGGGTTCAGTAAGTCGCAGGGGCCAACCCCTGCCCATCTCCCCACTTAACCACATATAGAGCTATATACACAGAGTTACTAACGACAACAGATAACAATAACAAAATAATGACAAGGAAACGTGTACCTCTCAAAAACCTGGCTAAGGGCAATTCGAATTTACGATTCCGATTTCAGCTTCTAGTCGGTGTGTGTGTGTGTGTATGTGTGTGTGTGTCTGTGATTGAATGTGTGTGTGTGTGAATGTGTTATTTGTACATTTTTACAGTCTCCAAATACAATATACATATATACAGTAAACAATTCTTTGGTAGCACAGAGTTTCGAGGTGCACTCAAAAAGTTTTTAAGGAGCAAGCAAAAAATTATGAAAAAAAAAAACAAAACAAAAATGAATGAAACATTTCGCAAATATGTATATCAAATTTTCCTTAAACTATATAAATGTATTTCAAATAAATGGTAATGTGTAGTAAACGGCAAACAGCAATCCCAAATAATAATAATAATGCAAACATTAAAATTGGGGCAACATTCTCAACAGCAAACATGAATTTATGGCAAGGAACTTATATACCATAACAATTATATATATACAAATTGAAACAAGCATAAATATAACTAACACCTATATATATACATATATATATATATAACACTTAAAGCCAGAAGTAAGTACGTCGAAGTACTTACAAATCCAGAATGAGAACGAAACCGTGAATAGAGAAAGAGAATGATAAAAAGAATGCAAACAAGAACATGATATAACAAAAGTGACAAAACAAAAAATTATATATATATATAATAATATATATATAGAATAATATATATGAAAAACCAAAAAAAAGAGAGAACCGATTTTTTTTGAGCCGAAATAAAGCATAAAACAATGTAAACTACAAAAGTAAGACTTTTTTTTAAAATGGAATCTTTGGGTACGGACTTTTTGTACGGAGCGATCAACTTTAATTAAGTTTAATAATTGAGTAACGTGAAGAATCCAAAATCCAATTCCAGAAGATGATACCTAGAAGAGCACTCTGCCCGAAATCCAATATCCCCGGCAACATCTGGGAAGAGAGAAAAATCCAAGGTAATGATTTGTATTTTGGACTAAAAACTGAATCGATATTCCAGCACGAGCACTGTTTGGCCAAATCCGGGCAACCAATTGTTTTTATAGATGGGGGAACTCTCATCTAAATACCTTTAATTGATATTACGTGATAGAAATGTTCATATTCATTGCTCAGATCAAATGAAAGTCGATTGTCTCCCTTTGGGAGTAGTAATTACAATGATAATAAAGTTAATGATGATGATGATGATGATGATGATTTTGAACTTGAAACACGCTTGCCACATTCATGAGTACATCTGACTACAATCATTCATACGAATGCACTCCAAACACTAACTCACACCCCGTCAGGCACTTGTATGCGCCTCAGGGGTGAGGCAACATGAGCAGCGTAGGGACGGGGACGGGGGGGCACAGGCAGTGGCAATGGCAAGGGCAAGGGCAAAGGCAAAAAAAAAAAAGGCCGAGCCTCGGCGCAATCACGCAGACCGTGTCCAATTAAAAGGCGCCGTACATCATTTCGAATGCACCACCAGCAGAAAATGGAAAATGGAAAAATCTACAGGTGGTGGCGACGACGACGTCGGCGACTTTTCAGATTTGAGTTTCCTGCACGGCATGCCAGAAGATTGAAAACGAGAGAGAGAGAGAGAGAGAGAGAGAGAGAGAGAGAGGGAATAACAAAAAAATAGTAGACGGCTACACAGGATAAAGACAGGAGAGGGACAGAGAGAGAGAGAGAAAGAGAAAGAGAGAGAGAGAGGGAGTGGGAAAGGGAGAGTGAGAGAGGGAGCGAAAATAGTTAAACAGACGGCATTTGCATTGTCAGCTAAACAGGTTGCGCTCAGACACACACATATATATATATATATATATATATATATATTTATAGGTTTCTGCAAGCACTTTCGCTCTCTCTCTCTCTCTCTCTATCTCTCTCTCTGTCGCTCTCTCTCAAAAAGAACGCAGCTGTTGTTACTATTTTGGCTGCTTTTAAAGCTGAAAATTCAGCTGTTTAAAAATGCAACTAGATAAATAGACAGATGTTTATGGATGATGGATCAAGAACACATTTATATTGTAAAAAACAGCCCGATTTATCAAAATTTGTAATTAAATCAATTTTCTTGAATTTCCCTCTATATTTAAGATTAATGAATGAGCTGTATTCCTGTAAGTCCAGCTGGACTATAGAATGGCCTTGAAACGTCAGCAAAATGTGATGCATAGTAAAAACTGCACTTTTCGAAATTACAAATATTGTGTGGGTTTCGAGATCGGGTACAATAATTGTTTCAAATATTTTTTGTGCTAAAGTATATATCACTGATCTGTTGACAGGACACTGTAGACTAAGAACTGATACATGGCTAAACTAAACTCTGTCAACTTGGTAGTAATGAGAAAGAATCCAGAAAGCACTTCTCAACTCAGAAGACACAGAAACCTTCGATTCAAGACAGATTCCCCCATTCCTTCAGGAATAAGGGTTGGCTCAGAAGAAGGGGCAACAGATCAACAGGTCGCAGTGCATGAAGTCTCCCAATAATAACAACAATAATGACAACAATAATAACAATAATAATAACAATAATAATAATAAGCAATACCACTAATAATTTGCAATTTTTACTAGACGTGTTTTTTTTTCATGCTTAATGTGGGATTTTTGATGCGGCAACACTGGTGCAGCAAGGACAGCAAGGCAGCGATCGCTGTTGTTGTTGTTGTTGTTGCTGTTTACATTATTTCTGTTCTTCTTCTCTTGTGTTATTTTTCAATTTCGTTTCTGAGTGTTCCACTCTCTCTCGCTCTCGCTCTCTCTCCCTTTCCCTCCCTCTCTCTCTGCCCCCCACTCTTGTTGGCTTCCCCCTGCCGTTTTTCTATGTCAAATTATTGTAATTTATTATTGCATGCCAAGTTAATGAGTCCTGTGTGCGTGCTCTCTCTCTCTCTCCCTCTCCTTCTCTCTATCTCTCTCTCTCTCTCTCTCACTCACTCTCACTCTCTCGCCGTCTCATGGCCAACTGCTGCGCAAACAATGAAAATCGAAAATTGTTGTTCGAAAACCCAAAGGAGCGGGAGAAGAAGAAGAAGAAGCAGAACAAAGATATTTCAGTGCACACCTTCCTGCATTTTTAATCCAGTGGAAAATCAAGAAAAATAATGCGTCAAGCGACAGTCAGGTAGAAAAAACTGTTCAATGTTCATTTTCTTTCGATTGCCTTTTCGTGCGACTACCAGAGTGAGTGCATGTGTGTGTGTGTGTGTGTGTGTGTGTGTGTGTGTGCATGTGTGTGTGTGCGTCTGCATTGATTGAGCAAAGTTGTTTTCCGATTGCGCTCGCCTACGAAATAGAAAGCTAATTAAATTGAGATTGGTCAAGAAAAAGAACGAAGATCAAAGAAAAAACAAAGAAAAATCAGCGCAAGCACAGTGGTAACTGGCCAGCTGGCACTTACAGAAATAATAATCATCAATTTTTATTCATGACTTATCTTTAATTCTTTCACAAAGAGAGAGAGAGAGTAAAATTGAATGCATAGCTAATGCTAGTTATGAATTTTCTATCTTTTTTTTGTTAACAAATTAAAATCGCATTCAAGTATTCAAACAACTGTAGTTGAGAAAGGATTCGAATGGAGAACGATTGCTAAAGCTTATAGCAGACAGCTTTTGACACATTGCAGATCTGCATTTGCTATTCGTCTCCACTCTGTACTCTCCCACTAAAACTCTCACATTCGTCAGCTAATTGAACTGCCCGCCAGGGGGCGCATATTGGGGGCATATGTTTGCTTTCAGCTCCCTTGGCTCCTCTTCAACAGCCTCCCGTGCAGGGAAAACCATCCGTTGAAAGGGAAAACCTTTTAAAGCGCTTTGCGCTGTAAGCAGCGCCTAAAAGCAGCTTACACTTACACTTACCCACACAGACTCACACTCACACACACGCAGTTGGCAAACAACGCAAAACGGATGAAAAATTTTTGCATAGCAAAACGACAAAATCAAAAGCAAAAACGCAGATGCCCCAGAGAGAAGTTGTATATTTTTCTTCTTTTTTTTGTCTTGCCCTTTCGATGAAAACAGCGCCCTGAGGCAAGAAGCTTGATATGCCGCCCCCTGTCCACCTCGCCCCGACCAGCCCCTCTCCAGACGCCCTGACTTCAGCATATAATCACATAACTTTTCATTGTGCGTGTATTTCGTGCGTGTCTGTGTGTGTGTGTGTGTGTGTGTGAGTGTGTGTGTGTGTGAGCATGTGACAATTGTTATGTGTGGGTGTGAAAACTACTAGAATTTGATTACAAAAAAAACGTCGACGTTTTTTGTTGCCGAGTAGAAATTGGAATGGATTTAGTAGACATGAAAAATGCGCTGCAAGCAAGTAATGATCTCATTCGTTATTCTCCCGCAGCTTACATTCTCTACACCTGACATTCTCTCCACTGCACTTTACTACTTATATGCATCACAGATGTAAGTGTAGAGTGCCCTTCAATTGTCTGCAGGCAGTGGAGACAAACCAACACAAACTGCTTCAGGCTATCTACAATACTATACTCAACTCTACACCACATTCCTCAGTGCTATGAAAACTCTCCACGGAGCTCTACACTACACCTGATTTGTCCTTAAATTCATTTGATGCCTAATTTACAGTTGAACACTACTCGAAATAACTCTACACTACTCCCCCCCCCCCCCACACTCCCCTCCGCCCTTGACCAATTGACCACACAAATGAGCATTGCTCAACCATGATTTATGCCTGTCTTCGTGTGTAGAGTGAAACAACAGCAACAACAACAACAACAACAACAACGATAGCAACAAGAAGTGGAAACGCATATTGATCCAATACAATAGTATATGTAAATTTTCCAAAGATAAAATATATTTACGTACATCTACACAAAAGACCTTGAAAGCGGCTTAGTCGAGCACCGCCCAACCCCATGCCCATACCCAACACTCCACCCACTGTCAGCGACAGGCAGAGAGTCCACATCCCGCTTGCCTCATGCTGTGCATGTGTGTGTGTTTGTGTGTGTGTGTGTGTGTGTCCAGGAACTCTGCTTCTGTTTGAATAAAACGCATTTTTCAAACCATGAGCTAAAAATGCCAATGTTGGCATAAATATGTGTGTGTGTGTGAGTGTGTGTGAGTGCGTGTGTGTGTGTGCATGAATAATGTACATATGTGTATGTATGCCTAAATATGTATATGTAAACAAATACAATTTACATATGGACATGTGTGTGTGTGTGTGTGTGTAGCTGTGTGTATGTTGTGTGCCGCTGTCGCTGAAGGCGTTTTGGGCAGTTGGCAAACAGAAGCTGTTTTGGCGAGAGCCCGAGGGCTCAGTGCCAGTCAAACGCCTACCCTCCTTCTACCCCCCCCCCCCCCCCTCCCTACCAATCTTACCCCTCTCCATGCTACAACTACCCCACTACCTGCTATGGAAAGCCCCAACCCTATGCCAATATTGAAACTTTCAACTATACACAGCCACCCACACATACGCATATAGTACAGTGCTCTCCAGATTTGATGTTCATCTGTATATATACATACATATGCATATTTATATATTCTTGTTCAGCATCAATATTCGAATCGGTTTACTTTTCAATCCAATTGGCGCAACTTAAAATGTATTCTTGTTTTGAATGTCTTATGTCGATTTGGTTGAGTTCTCCTCTTATGTTGTAAGCAGCCATTTGCGAGAGAGCACTGTACTCTCAAAATTTGTGTGTGGACCACTTTCATTTTTCACCCACACCCACACAACACATCCACACACACAAGTCGTGGCCAACTGCCTGGCTGGCTGGGCTGGCTGGCTGGCTGACTGGTTGGCTGACTGGCCTCATGGTCGAGACGATAAAAAAGCTTAGGCTTATGCTTTCGCACATTTTAAGCCAACTCACCACTGCCCACTCTTCACTCCGCCCAAAGCCACCCACAGCTGCAGAGGAGCATAAGGAAAGTCTACTGCAAAGCATGCGTAATTTTTAAGGGGTACAGGCGCTGGGGGAATCTCTGTTCGAAGGGGGTAGGCAAGTAGTACATATACATAAATATACATGCACGGGAAGCACATGTGTCCATGACGTACCACCCATCCATAACGCCATCCACCCCACCCTCTCCAACATTGGCACAGCCTGCGGCTAAGCTGTCCAGCAAAGAATTGCGTTTTGATTTTGCATTGGGCTTGTGCCCGAAAATACAATTTATACGCAATTTGAAATGTAACACACGCGCGTGTGTGTGTGTGTGTGTAGCTGATTTGATTTCAAGTTATTTTAAGCAATGGCTTTAAGTTTTGTTGGTCAAAAAAGAGGCCATGAATAACGGCGAACTTCTTAGCCAAATTCACTGGGTACATTTTCATACTCTTACATACAGTTTTAGGTATATATATTTAAAAATACATGTTTGGTAATTAATCGTTTAGCTGAGCAACATGTTTAGCCTTTGACCCCGCTGGGCTTTGTTTGTTTACGATTTATCAAATCAGCAGGGTTCTTGTTCACATCTGATGCCTTTACCAAATCAATCGTTCAAAAATGGCGCGCTGCAGCCAGAACACATGTTAGTAGCGCTGCCAACCACATTTATGTTATCAGTGCTGCCAAACCATGTGTTAGCAGTGTTGCCAATCAAGCTTGAACAAGTGCTACTTATCGATAAGCTGAGCAGCAATTCAAAGTTGGCGCGCTGCAGCCAACAAAACAAATGTGAGCAGCGCTGCCAACTTGCGCATGAGCCAGTGCTATTTATCGATAAGTGTCGGCTTGTTTGGCGATGACGGCGTTTACCTCAGCGCAAATTAACCATAATAGTAAACAGACTAGCATACTTCATTTAGCTCGGCATTTCACACTTTTGCAATGAATTCCTTGAAATATGAAATACAATCAACTGTTCAATTGAACTAGTTCCGTTATCGATACGCAGCTCACATGAAGTCCCAAACAAAGTTCGAATAAAAAGCCGCGCTGCAAACAAAGAAGCAAAACTCGACAATACTTGTGCAATTACTAAAACTAATAAATATATAAATCGTGTGAACACAATGTCCACACTACAAGCTCACGACAGTGGCAGCACAATCCACAACAACACCAACAACAGCAGCAGCAGCAACAATCACAACAACAACAACAATCAGAATGGCGACTCAGCGTTGCCGCAACAGGATGCGGCACTGACGCAAGCAATAAGATATGTGCGTGAGTTCAGCATCCAGGTAAAGGCCTATCAACAGCTCAAATCGGAGGAGTCGCTGCTGCACCTGCAGCGTAGTATTGCGCTGCTCGGCACAAAAGTGCCGCCGCATTGTTATGCTGCCGGCAATTTGGAGCTGGCTAAATTCTTTGTGGAGCTACACGCGCTTATGAGCGGCCTGGATGATGGCGATGGCGATGCAATGTGGAGCTGTGTGTCGCTGCTACAGCACTGCAGCCGCAACTTGGAGGCACGCACCGCCATTGTGCAGCAACATTGCTTTGTGCCCCTGCTGAGCTATCTGCTGAAGCGAACAACGCGCGAGGAGCGTGTGCAGCGCTTGCTGCTCCTGCTCCAAGATCTCACGTATGGCATACGCATCGGCTGGGAGGAGCCGTATCTGGTGGTGCTGCTCGAGCAGCTCGTCGAACTCGTGCACAGCGCTGACGACGACGACGACGAGGAGGCTGACGATCCCAATTTGAGGCGGGCAAAGCTGGCGCTCTCGATTCTGGTCAATGTGTGCTACAAGAACTTTGTGGTGCTGTTCCTCTTTCTGCGCAGCGTGAACATCTCCAGTTTCAGTCGCCGCATCCAGAACTATGGCCTGCTGGCGTACAAGATGCTCATCATTCTGTCCGAGGATGTGCATAGCTTGGAGCAGCGGGAGCTGCACACATTTCTACGCACCGCCTTTGCCGGCATTGAGGATTGCCTGAGGCAGTGGGATGTGCCGCAGCTGCGGCACATTGTCGATCTGCTGCTGGATGCCCAATGCCATGCGGGACTGCAGCGTGCCATGCTCAGCTATGGTCACTACTGCGAGGACATCGAACGGTTGCTGAATGTAAGTAACGGTTGTCTCTCCACCTCCTTTCCCACATTCTTCTGCTTTTCCCCCGTCCATTCACGAACGAAGCTTGTTCTTTTGCAGCAAATTGATGCACGTCACGAGATGGATGACGCCAGTGAGGATGTGCGCAAGCATCAGCAGTGCTGCATGCAGTTAATCTTCAAGCTGATCACGCATGTGCTGCAGCTGTCCGAGGCCCACAATGCGATTAGCTTAGACGCAATCACGCCGAGACTGTACGAGCTCCTCTGCGACTGGCTGGAGTCCGATTTGTGCGGCGTGGCTGCCATCGAACTGTTGTCTTCGCTGCTGCAGCGCGGCAAGCAGTCGTCTGTCGCCCAGCTGATCGCACGCGATGCCAACGCCAACGTCTTCAAGTTGGTCAGCAGCGCCGAGCGCAGCGAGACGAAGCCCATCCAAGTGACGGCTATACTCCGATTGCTGCTCAGCCTGCTGCGCGATCCGAAAACAGAGAAACTGGTCCTATCCAAAATATCCGAGTCGTATTTCGATAAGATACTTGCCGCACCGCTTGCATTGCTGCCCCAAATGCTCAGCGGGCAGACGCTCTCCGCCGCCGAAGTGGAGAAGGTCGTCTACTGCCTGCTGCTGCTGCTCAACTTTGCCAGCATCGCGAAGAAGGCCTACCTGGACAAGTGCTGCGCCCTGCTCGATCTGCCCCAGCTGCAATACGCCTTAGCCCGCGCCATGCTCAGCGGCAACGAGCAGCTAGTCGCCGCCATGCTCCAAATAGCACAATTCGAACAGTTTCCCAAGGCAGCCGTTGCAAAGGTAACCTCCTTGTCTCTGTCTGTCTATTAAAAAGGAGGCATCTGCGAGCCCATCAACCATTTAAATATATTCCAGATCAGCATCAACTGTCTGCTTGCCTGTCTGATCAAGTTTCTTTCTGATCACTGCGCCCGTTTCGCAACTATCGATACAAATCGATTTCCGATGTCAATCGATGCATGATAATTTAGCCAGACGTATTACTGATCAACTGTAAATACTTCAGTAGGACCAGAGACTTCAAGAGCTACAAAATACAACTTCTCCGAGACCAGTTGCTTTTATTTCATTTGATCGATAACAAATCGATTGCTGATAGCAAAAAATACACATTTATTAAGATATAGTCTTGCACTGGTTGTAATATTCTACCCTGCAGTGTTATTGATCAATTGTGTATAAAAAACCTATTTTCAAATTAGGCAAGCTACAACAGAGTATCTTCTAGTCGTGCTCGTCCTTAAATGTTGTCAAATATGATTGGCCGATTCTCATTCCATATTGGTGCACTTCAAGCGCAACTTTTGTCTAGTCTTCTTTGCGCAGCGTTCTTAAACGTTGCGCCGTTTTCTGATTTTGATGATGCTTAGCTGACTTTTTAGGCAGCCATTTGTATCCACATGGGACTACTTAAAGCATCTCTTCTCTTTTACGCTTGCAGTATGTGTCCAAAATAAGCAACAATGCAATTGCCACAACGAGCAGCAACATCGAGTCGGATCCGTCGGAACAGTGGCGCAATTTGAGCGCCATCCTGAAGGGTCATCACACGTTCATCGACAAGGAGCTGGGGCAGCGGGTGAATGCCTTGATTGAGAGCATTGGGGCAACGCTGGAAAGGAATGAGCTGCAGGCGCTGCCTGTGTCGCAGGTGATTGAATTGTACAATCATCGGATCGATAGCCTCGGCTGTCAGTTGCATCAAGTGCAACAGCGGCTGGAGCAGGCCAGCGTTCAGCTGACCAAGAGCAGCCAGCTGACCCATGTGCAGAGTGCTCAACTCGAACGCTTTCAGAACAACAACTTTGAGCTGCTCATCAGCCAGGAGCGGTGCGTAAATATATTCAAATTTCATGACACATTTTTACAATCGATTTCGATATTGAGCAGGCTGCAGACACAGTGCAAGGATCTTAAGGCGCAGGCGGGACAGCTGAAAACGAATCTGAGCGATTTGCTCAAGCGTTGGTCGGAAACATCGGATCAGCTGCAGGCCACCGAACGCCGTCTCGCTGTCAAACAATCAGAGATGGGCCATCTGCAAGCGGAGAACGAGGAGCTGCGCAGCAATCTCAGCGCCAAAAGCGAGGAGCTATCGAAACTGGAAGCGCTTAGCAAGGACAATGTAAGCCACATTTGAAATCAAAAATCAATTCAGACTCACACTCACCAACACATATGCATATTCGTTTCTCTCAGTGCAAACGCATCGAAAAGCTCAAGAAAACGGTGATTGCCTATGAGCAGGACATCAAGGAGAAGGTGCGCACCATTGAGGAGCGCAGCGTGGAGCTGGCCAAAACGCACAAGGCGCTAGAGGAGCAGCGGGAGGGGCGCAAAAAGTGCGAGGATCTCGTCAGTGTGCTGGAAACGCAACTGCAGGAGAAGAAGGAGCAGATCGAACATCTCGAAATGGAGCAAAAGGAAACGGAAGATTTGCGCAAAACAATCATGAGCCTCATGGAAAGCAAAAAGCCGAAACGTAAACCTTAATTCAAAGTTGTTTTTTATTCTTTTTTTTTATATTTGTACATACACATCTACAATTACATTTAGTTATTTATAGTTTATCACAAGTATTACAATTCGACAATTTGCATTTGTATTTGCTGCATGTAACCTCGACCAATCTTCTTCGCTTGCCAACAGATGGCGTTTTCATGTCACAGATATTTCCATAAGCCATTTTAAATGTATTCAAAGAAAAGTATAAAAATAATAATGATGAACTCACACGCAGCAGCAGCCGCAGCAGCAACGTAAACAATGCTCCAACAAATCATTTGTTACTCACTTTAAACAGAACCATTTCATTTCACCTTACGGAATGTATATAAAACTCTCCTTTCCGGTGATGGTTTGTTGCTTGTCAAAGTCACGGATCAAAAGATAATTATTGTCTTGAGACAGCTGATTATCACCCTCACCCTTTGGAATTAAAGATCAGAGTTTGGCTTGTGTTTTATATATAGATATACATACATATATATCCATATGTATATACATTTTATTTGCAAATTGCACTAACAAGCATTAACTAGACAATACAATGCAATTGATTGTTGTTTGGTGTTTGTTGTGCAGTTAAATGATACAATTCCATTACAAATACCAATTTAACCGAATGTAAAAAAAATATATATAGAGAAAAATAAATGGATGTTCGAAAGATAATATATATTTTATATATATATATATTAAATATAAATTACAAAACTTTGCATATACATGGACGAGGGGGAATCGTATGCGTTTGTGTGTGTGTGTTGTGCGTGTGTTTGTGTGTGTGTTGTGTGTGTGTTTGTGTGTGTAAATTTACTAAATGTTTGCTAAATAATTGAAACTGAATATTTCTTAATTAACTAACACCAGCTCTGCGACTCAAAAAAAAATAAAAATAAAACTCGTCAAAAAACGATCAAATTAAGAAATGATATAAAATAGAAGAAAATATTACAAAAGTTATACAAAACAAAAAAAAAAGAAGGAATGACTGCAATTCAACAACATGCACAATATATATATATATATACATATATATACGTTCGGTCAGGAGAAGAAGGGAAATGTGGAAGCAGGTTGAGGGAAGTTCATGTTGAGTTTTTATTAACACCAACAGCAAAAGTGATAGGAACTAATGACTAAAAGCTAAGCGCTATGACACCTAATATATTCTTTTGTTTGGGTAAATGTATCAAAAGTTCCACTTGTGTGTGAGTGTGTGTTTTGTGTGTGTGTGTATTGGCTGAGGGGAAGATGGAGATAGAGATGGACGAAGGAGGAGGTTGGGAAATGGTATGTGTGCGTGTGCTCGGATTTGTTTGTGTGTTTACGATCCAAAGTGTTCCTTGTCCTGATCGATAGTGGCGAATTCGTATTTGCCACGACCATCGAACTGTAAATAGTAGTCGTGGTGCACCCAAAGCGACTTGCGATGCGATACGGTGAATAGCGTAATGCCGGCCTCCCGACAATAACTGTACATCTTGCCCTCAACATCAACGGATACGGCACTGGTGCACTCATCGAGAATCGCAAACTGCGGCTTGTGATAGAAGAGACGGGCCATCGCAATGCGCTGCTTCTCGCCGCCGGACAGCACATCGATCCAATCCTCGATGGCATCGAGTCCATTCTCACGCTGCTCCAGATACGTTAGCTGCACAATGCCCAAGAAGTGCAGGAGATCCTCATCCGACTTGCCCAAGCGACGCATATCGTCGCGGGTATGCGGATAAATAATCTGAGACAGAGCGAGAGAGAGAGAGATATCAATATATGAGTGAGCGAGGGCATAACTCAATTGGATTGGTTCTTGTAGAAAACGTAAGTATGACAATAGTGTTCAAGAGAGGAAAGTACAAGAGAGATAGAGAGACAGAGAGAGAGAGAGAGAGACAAGACGTAAATTGTTAGAGACAGTGTATGAAAGAGGGAAATGCAAGAGAGATAGAATTAGTAGTAGTTAGTACCATCTCTCTCTCGCACATGTCTAATGCAGTGGATTCATCTTGAAAAAGACGTTAGCACAGCAAATAAAAGCTTTAAGGCAATTATACGAATTAGGAAGAGACAGAGAGAAAGAGAGAGAGAGACAGATAGAGAGAAATTCACAATGCAAAAACACAGTTGCAAGTTTACTTAACGCTTTTATATAGCTTGGAACAATTTAAGGCTTTTAGTCGAATTCTGAGCAATGTGGCCAGACAAATGCGAACACCTGCCAGATAACCTGAACTGCCAGAGAGGCGCGGCAACGTTTCCAGTCGTATGTTAAACACCTAAGCTATGCATTGTGGCGAACCAATTTGAATGGAAACTGAATGCAACAGAAAATACAAATTTTCAAAAGTCGCACTTTAAAATTATTTATAACTAAATATAATCTGTATTATGTTATATACATGTTATATTCAAATGCTTGTTTTATTTTCTAGAATTGCAGAAAAACCAATATGCTTTCTCTCTCTCTCTTTCTCTGGGAAATCCATTTGTAAACCCATTCATATTAATTCTTATTGTTTTCTTGGCTTTTAGATGCATCAACAAAAATGTAAATGTTACAAATAATTGAGTAAATGGAGAGTTACCAGATGGTGTAAACAGACTAGCCAGCCTATTGCCACTAAGAATTCAAACACTGGCAGCACTGGCAGCATGTGTAAATCGGCCCTCAGGCTTGAGACTTACCTGATCACGCAGGCTGCCTAGCGTCATGTACGGACGTTGTGGAATGTAGAACAGTTTGCCACGCGATGGTTTCGTCACCTTGCCACCCCAGGTGGGCCACAGTTCGCCCAGGATGCGAAACAGTGACGATTTGCCACAGCCATTGGGACCGCAGACGAGAACATTGGTGCCCGATCTAACCACGAAACAATAGATAAAGATATACATATAGAGATAGATTGATATAGAGAGGCGAGCTGGAAAGTCTGACTTACTTCACTTCAAAGGTCAGCTCCCGGAGCAGCACATCGCCGTTGGGCGTGACCAGTGGCACCGCCTCGAACCGTATAATATTGTCCTCGAAGCACATGATGCCCTTGTTGGGACCAAAACTATTTGCCGTTGATGCGGAACCGTCACCATTATGCGCAATGCTATTCCCATTGACCATGGTGCGCTCGTAGGTGCCCTTATTGAGATCACCTAGCACCTTGATCAGCTCCGTCATGCGTGCCGTAAAGCCGGCCAGGCGTGACATCTCCCTGCCAGCCAATACCAGACGACCAATGGCCTCCGCCAGCTTGATCAGCATCCGTCCGTACGTGTAATAGGCCTGCAGACGCTGTCCGCTCTTCTCGCCGGACAACAGCGGATGATTCTCCGTGAAGAAGGGTATCGACACCGCATAGAAGCCAACAATCGATGCAAAGTCTGCAAGCCAGAAAACCAAACAAACATAAGCCAAATGCCAAGAGATTCACTCAAGTGTGCTACTCACATTTGCCAATGATGTTGTCGATGATGCCCATGCTGACGCGGAACTCGAGGAACTTGCGGAGATGCGAGCGCAGCTTGGAGAAGCTGGCGAGCAGTGTTAGCTTCTCCCGCACATTGCCCTGATAGAAGGCGACCTCCTCCGAGTTGGTGATCAGCCTGCTATTCACATAGCGGAACTCGCCCTCCAGCTTCTGCTCCTCGACGGTCAGGCGACCGGTGGGGCGACGGAGTCGTGTCAGAAATATGCCAGCAAACAGCAGATAGAGCATCAGTATGGATGGCGTTTTGCCCCCCAGATTCACAGTTAACCGATACACATAGATGAATATGTCCAGCACTGGTTTACTGATGTTCGAATACAGATCCGTTGCGCTCTCACAGAACTTATCAATGTCTGTGGTCAGCAGCTGATCGGCGTTCGCTATCCGATTATCCAGATTGGACATTTTATAGTATGTGTAGCCACTGCAAGTGAATCGATGGACATACTCAGATTATACTCAGTCTACTCATCACAATTCCGCAGGAATAGATATATATTTGTATAGAGTAGAGGACTCTTATCGAAAGGAGATTCAATGGATGAGATACATAGTAAAACTTTAACTTTAACACATGTTGTGATAAAAGTGATAATGAGTCTAGACGCATTGATAGCTATAAATGTGTATCCTAAATAAAATCCAACGTAAGATCAGCAAATTGTAGATATTTTAAGAGTACTTTAAGAGTTTCCAATAAACCTGACGAAGCAGTGCGGCAGATGTCTTCGTTCATTGTTCAATTAGTAGCTCTTCAGTGCGTGTTCCTAATTTCTGCTTGGGAGAATCGAAAAATTGTAGAAGATGCTTTAAGCAGACTGAGACACGCTCAGCTAGGAGCCAAGCGAAATGACTACCAGGAACAATCAGCATAGCACTCCTGTACACCTGTCAAGTATGGCTGACTGGCACACATAGGCACACTCTACCAGTAGCACAACCTATACAGTTTCTGGCTGCTATTTCTGCTATTACAGAGCCAAAGAGCATTCAATTTAGCTTTCTGCTATTGAGCAGAGCAACGTTTTCATTTGCTGCTACGGAATGGCAAAGGTGCCTCGATCTGAAGTACTTTGGACTTTAGCAGTCCGATGGATTCATAATGATGAACGTAATCGTTGATCGTTAGACGCAAGTTGCGCAAATCAAGCAAACCCAAGCAGAACAAACAAGAAGGGGGCTTCAACTCACTTGAGGTACTGATTGTACAGATGATGCGTAAGGTTTGTGCGAAAACGCAGCTTCAGCTCGCCGAGACTCCACTTGAGGATATTGGTAACCACAGAGATCTATCGAAAATGGACGAAATAAGTTTTGAAAGTTCAAGCATATATATATATATATATATATATATATATAGGAATGGGGAGCATACGTACCGCTGGCAATGCAGCCAGATATTTGAGTAGAGCTGACTTAAACTTGGCCCGATTCATATGTATAATGGTGCTCTCGACAACTGTTGCATTCTGTATCATCCATATATCGCTGACAGATCGACCGATCAAGGCGCCCGCAATTACCATCAGCAGACCCGTTTCAATGCACCAGAATCTGGGTATGAGTATAGCTGTCACAAAAAGATTATATATATTTAATATACTCACATATCCACAAGTATATATATATCTATATATATACATATATATATATCAATTTGAATACTCACGCAGCAGCTTTCGCAGCTGTTTGAAGAATACTGCATTCACGTGAGCCTTGCTCGCCTTTTTATCCTTCTTCTCCGAGATGGTATACTGAATTTTGTCCTCATAGCTCGATTTTCTGTAATATTTAATCAATTTTTAAATATTAGTAAACAATTTGAATTCATTTCAAGTATTTTCAAATACTTTTCATAATCCTTAATGTTTAATCGATGTTTTAAATTTCTGGTAACTTTAAAGATTGTTTTTTGGCACCTGTTATATCAGAGCTATATCAGAGTATATCACAGTCGGCCAAGCACAACTGCAACGTTCTCATCATCGTCGAGCTGCTTAAGATAATTTCAAGTAAGATTGCGTATTAATAATATTTTATAACGTGCAAAGTTCAAAATTTTCCCAGGCAGAAGTAAGAGACCGGTTCATTAGCGCCATTAGCTAAATATTTATGCAAATAAGCCTTTTCGACCTGAGAGTTCAGGATTAGATCTTAACTAACCGTTGGTAAAATATTATTAAATTGTTAATAATATGAATATGCAATTGTATTAGCGCCCTGCTCCTTATACTTAATATAGCCAGATATGATAAATAACAATGAACGATCAGCAATCAGTCTGATGTATACTCAACAACAGGGTATGTGCAAATCGAGCTAGTCTGTTTAGCAAAAGTTACACATTGGCAGGAGTATTACTCGTTCAGGATATCAGTTAAACTAGGTAAAAAATAATGATAATAAAGTTGTGCAAGAGTATGTTACAGGCAGAAGGAAGCATATCCAACCCCATAAGGTATATAGTCTATATATATTTGAGCTGGATAACTTAAATGTTGAATATCGAATCGTAGATATCGTAAGCCAGATAAATTCACATATATACACCCAAGTAACGGGTTCGAGATCGACTATAATGATATTTCGTTACAGGGTTTCAGAATTTATGTTGTGATTCCTCATTGAGCACTTTTTATATTTGCCAAATGCTTCTTTACTTTCAATTACATTTCAAAATATATTTGAAATATTTTTGGATTTTCTTTTCGCTGTATTTCCCCATTTCTATCGATAATAATCGATTAGGTGGCAATCTGGCAATGTTCAATGTGCCAGGCTTGCCGGACTTGTTGCACATTAATTTTGAAGTCAGCTAACGCAGCGTATCTAATTGCACTGCCAGTTGCCTCACAAAATTACTGATTCGACGTTAATTTTACAACTACGTGCAATCGTGCAACTCTGGACAAGTAGCAATATATATTTGTATCTATAATTAATATCGGATGGGTCTATTTGCAGTCGCCCAAGGTTGCTTATTAAATTTGAATGAATGCGGAAGGCAAACAGACGGACAGACATCGTCATCATTATTGACCGGTTTTTATGCGCCAACCCTTTAAAAGTGGGTACAAGAAAAGGGTATATTGGAGTTCTGCAAAAGTATGTAACAGGCAGCAGCAAAGGAGAGCGAAAATGGACATTTTTTTACTGTTGCTACTGCCTATTGCTCCTGCAACTGACAGAGCACAGCGAAACAGCATTCTTCACTTCAGTTGCAGTTGCTATTGACTCTGCTCTTGCTCTCTTCCAGTTCGTAGCAGTTGCAAGAGTAGAGCAACATTGCTCCTGCTCCTGTTCCTGTTCCTACGGAGTTGTAAATTCAGACACTCGTGTATACACATATATCTATACATATCGATATTGATCGATTATATTTGGCAGCTTCAGTTTCAGATAATCTCGAGCTCACTTGATAATTGCATTTTTTAGTTGTTGTTGTTGTTGTAATTTGATTTTAATTGGTTTTAAGACACGACGGCGGTTGCGGACATGTATGCGGGTGCGGATGCGGATGCAACGCAGCCCTGTTAGTAACCCCGGTCAAAGAGCAAACAAGCCAGCTTTGCTTGGACTGTTGTTGGCCAACTATTGTTTCGACTTCGGCTTCTATGGCAATTGCTTATCACACAATGCTCGTCGGCCAAATTCTACAAATTTGAATCTATATGTATAAAAATATATACATATGTGTGTGTGCGTGGGTGTCTGCCGTTTGATAGCAGTCTAAAGAAAGTGCAAAGCTCAGTTTTTACTTTGACCTCTTCGGCGTTTGCTTATCACACAAAATTAATCATTCATTCTTTCGCTATTTCTTTTTTGATGAGTAACGCTGATTTGCAAAATGCAAAATAAATATATACATATATATATTTGTGTGTGTTTGTGTGTGTGTGTGTGTGTGTGCGTGTCTCAATAGATTCTTGTGCCGCAAATAAAAGTTGTTGGTTTTGTCGTGGTCTTAATATACATATATTTATATATATATATATGTATGCATATACATATTTAGTTGACGAACAGCTAGTTTCAAGCTTTTGTTTGTTCATTTGTGGCGCGTTCTCGCGCACTTCTATCAATTCCAACTCTTACACACACACACATATATGTATATATGTATATAAATGGGGGAGGAAGGGGGAACACGTGTTCGAGTCCGAAAGGTCGGTCAATCGCATTTGTTTGATAAAAGCAAAGCTGTCTGGCGAATTTATATTCATATATATATATTTTGATATACCTTAAAGTTGCCTCGTGTGACAGGGTATGCCAACTAAACCGATAGGTTTCTGACACTTAAATAGGCGAAGTAAAATATTCAAATATTGAAAATAACATTTTCAATTTGTAAATTTGTTTAGACATTTTTCGGCTAAGAATGGCTAAATTTGGCATAGTCGTCGTCGTTGCGTTTTAATGTATATATACAAAATTTTATTTGGTTTTAATAAAGGTGAGTGAGTAAAGCGAACGAACGAATGAACAAACAAAAGAAAGAACAAAAGATAGCAAGGAAAATTGTGCAAATGGTTTATTGTTGCTTGAGATTTGCTTAAATTTATAGTGTTTGGATTTTGTATACTTGTGTGCTTATCGCAAATTGTTATCGATTTTGTGATAATGCTGATCGATAAACGAATTCGTCTGCATATGCAAAGAATTGTCGCTGTTGCTATCCGATAATCAGCAATCGCTATGGCAAATCAATTTTTGGGCTGAACACATTATTGAACCCCATCCAAAAAGCCAGATTCGTGAAAAAAAAAAACAGAAACAGAAACTGTAATCACATCTATTTTTTTGGGTGTCAAAGTCTGTTTCTTTAATGCGTCACACACTTCAACAAGTGAAGAGGATCAATGTTGAAAATTAGTTTACACGTTGTTAACACACACACACACACATGTATATAAATATATATATATATGTTTATGCTAGCAACAAGAGATTGACAAGTTAAGCAACAACAAACACAAATAGGAATCTTTTTGCTGTGCAAAGTTCAAAGTTACATATATATAAATACATAACTACAAACATGCACATATATCTCTTCTAGTTCCTCATAAAATCACAGAAGCGCCATCTATAGCTACTTCTTGGCATAGTTGTCACTTAACATAAGCTGCTGAAGTTGTATGCTTGCATGAAGATTGATTAACGTTTTGAATGCATTTGAATGCCTTTTAACGCCTCAATTAACGTGTGTTAAAGTGTGCGCAAATTGAGTGTGTGTTGAGAATAGGTGCGAGATTTCAAGCGCTTCTATAACTATCAAAATATCGTAAGCGTTTAAAAATACACGAATGTAATTCTTAATGGTTTTACAAGTCATTTCATCTATGCTTAAAAGCTGCTATTAACAGTTATAGTTTCTGTAAGGTATTTCGCGAATACAATCCTGCATTGTAATTCATCAAAACTCTTATATACGTTACACACATACAAACATACATACATATCTATATTGTGTGCACAAGACATTGCGCAACAGCTGGCAAAAAATAAGTACACACACTGTGTGAGTAATACATAAGAAGTATGCATGTTTGTGTACGTACCTGTAGAATGCCATGGCAAGAGAGATAAACAAAAATTATCATTCATTCTGGCGATTGTGCGAAATCCATAGGCGGAACAAACAAAACACTGAGACGCATATAAAGATTTACTGCCCAGCACCATCGAATTATCTACAAACAAATAATTTCACAAAACACAAAACACGAAAAAAAAAACCATGAAAACTCAGAAAACAACAATCGCTAACACTTTCTCTTTATTTATTCATTTCAAATTCATTAAGAATCAATTGCACTTGACAAACACGCACACACATAAATATACATGGATTTTTGCTGATTGTTGACTGCAAGTAGCTGTAACAGTCAACTGTAAACGATTGCCTACGTAGACGTCTTTGATTGCATTATAATGTTAATTACGTATCCACACAAACACACACATAATATATATATATTTATATATATACGCTGCTGGCGCTCTCTGTCTTCTTCACAACACAATTCTGTTGCACACACACACATATGCAAATTGAGAAATGTAAACAAAGCAGCGCCGCCGGTAAGTGGATTAACATGCATGCATGTATGCTTATGTGTGTATATATATTTTCGCATTGATTGCATTCGGCTGCTGTCAAAGTTGTGGCACTTTTGCACATCAAATTTGCATAAAAAACCCTTTGCCACCCAACTCTCTGTGTGTGAGTCTGTGTTTTTTTTTAAATTGAAAATTGTCAATGCAAATCGAGGTGCACATATGCAAGTGAAGCGAAAGATGGGAGGGCAAGGTAGAAATAACCTGACTAAAGTGTTGCTGTTGTTGTTTATTGACAGAGCGCAAGTTCCAACCTAATGAAAGTGGACTTCAAAAAAAGATAAGCTAACGATACTGTAATGGCACACTAACAAAATATTACTAACTGCTGTAAACATGCCAACATGATATTCCTTCTCTCCCTCTAGGCAAATGCAAATGGATCGAATTCTATCGAATCGAATATTATCGTTGCAGCTCTCTGTTACATAGCATCAGCAGATGTTAATCATATGTACATGCATCTTATGCACTTATGTTGCGATCAATATTTTTTTATTGGGTTAAGCGCAAAGGTTATGTGTATGTTAAGTTACTTATAGCATTTGCGCTGTTAAACCAATAAAAATTATGGAAAATATTAAATCAGATATTAATATTGATATGAAATGACAATATTATTGTGCAAATAAGCAGATATAGATATTAATTATTTACTAAAATAAATAGAACCTATGAGTGAATGGCAAATTATAATTATTAATATTTGCTGCGTGTTTGCGAGCGAACATTCCACAATTTTCCCCACCCGCCTTTCCAACAGTCAAACACTTGTTCTAATTGTGAACGTCATGCGAACAACAACGGAATTTGATCACAATTTCAATTAGTCCAAAGGGTTATCCATTAATACACGCATACATCCACACATGCGTAAAATTCCCAGGGCAGATAACATTTTTTTTTTTTTTGGTCAACGTGTACTCGGTTTTTAGCAATAATGTGATCCACTCTGCACCCAGACCAGACTGAAATTTTCTACTTTGATTACATGATTAGATAATACCGCTTTTAAAATTTAGCAATAAGTGCCATGGGTTAAACTTGTCGATTGCCACTTGAAATCAACTACTCATAAACTATTTACACGTAATTGAGAAAAAAAAGTGTACATACCCCTTGCACATATTTTTAATGGGTATTCGCTGTTAAGCAAGTGGTTCACATTCACAATAGATCCAACGTGACAAATAGGGAAAGAGAGGGGAGAAGGCTGGATGCCATCTTTGTATAACGTTGGAAGAAGGCAAAGCACAAAAGGGAATAGCCAATTGCGATCAGCTGAGGGACAAAAATCGGCTATCGATTTAATTGTTATTGTTGGCGATGTCCTTGTGCTCAAAATGGGCCAATAAAACCAGTTAAGAGCCATAAGAGTCGCACATCGTACGATCCACACACACACACATCAGCATGCACACACACACACACGCAAAGTAAATTGAAATTGAATAATTCAATGTCAGGCAAGACCTTGCCCAATGTTATTTTAACATACATATACATATGCATATGCATGCGCACACTTACATACATGTGCATACAATGCATACACCAGCTGTTGCAATGCTAATGTAGTGTTAACAGTTAACTCACCTCTTGTTGTTGGTCATTTTGCCATGGGCAATTATCCATAAAGCTGCCGTCATCCCCGCCACGCCGACGATGGCACTTTGGTTGTGCGCCAATTTGCTCAGAGATGGAGCCATTTTTTCTTTCTCTTTTCGTTTAGTTTTCTTCTTTTCTTTTTGCGAAACTACTCTTTCTCACTCACATACGCGGCAACCACACAGATTAACACACGCACGCACTCCTCACACTCACGTGCAATGCGGACAACAAAAATAAATATATCCTGCGTTACAGCCCTGTCTTCAGCTCCTGCTGTGGAACTAATCTATTTATATATAAAAGTATATATACACATATGTATATGTATTTGTGTTTTAGTTTTTAGGCTTTAGCGAATTTGAGCGTCGTTTTTATTATTTACATGGGTATTAATTAATAAGTAGCAACAATTGCAGCGTTGTTTTCTATTTGGAAACTCTGACACGACGCAATTGAAAGATGGAGGCGAGAAAGAAGTAATATAAGGGCTGAGTAACAATTAACAACAAAACGGTCAGGTAGATTAATAGGCTGGACTTATTGTGTTGTATATACGTTGCACATCCGCATTTAAAAACAAAAAAAACACGTCCGAACTCCGGTGAAACAACAACAAATGTGACCAATAGAGATGGCCGTTTGCGACTCGAAAGCAACGATTAACCGCTTATCGATAAATTTGTGCAATGCTGTCTTGCACGTTGTTCGCATGTTCACCAGCACTGTGTTAGCTATTTTTCTATGAACAGTGTCTGGCATCGCCAATTATCGATCTAATTCTGCTGCCGCTGCTCGCTTAACAGCTGTTCCCAAAGTTCCATAGTAGCATGCAAATTCAAAACATTGGAGCATACACTGGCGCTTTTTCTTGAGCGTCGCACACACACATACACACGTCGAATTTATTTACGAGACTTGATTGTGTTGAGAACAAACACTTGGGGTGGTACGTATACACCAATGAGTTTATTAATAATTCTTACCGCTAACAAACACATGCAAATATATATATTTTTATATACTATATATATAATGAATTTTAATTTCACACCTTAAAATCACAACAAACCAAATTGGATTTCAAATTCAACCAGTTGACAGCCAGCCAGCAGCAGGCAGCCATCGCTCGCAAGCACATTAGATAACCAAGAGAGAGACAGAGAGGGGCATAAATATTCAGCCAGAAGCTCCAAAAGGTGCGTAAATAACCAAAACTTGGAGTGCACACATTGCAAATAATCGATGTGTGACATGTGTCGGGCACACTGTTCTTGAACTAATTAGATATTGCATACGCATATGCATATGCCTGCACGTGTGTACACAGTGCAATTGGCAAAAAATAAAACCAAAACAAAAAATCGAAAACAAAAAAAAAGAGGTTAAGTGAAATGCGACGAGAAACCTTAAATAATTTGTTGTGTGCGTTAAATCAGTCTTCAGTCTGTACGCAGTTAATTTTGTTTGACGTTTAGCGTTTTGCGTGCCGCAAGTCAATTGAATAGCGTGCGAAGCGAAAAACGCGAAACGCTTTCGACACCAATTTGCTAATCAACCGCAACATTATTATTATTATTATTGTGATTAAATGTACTCATTCTAATTGGATTTGCTGATGTGTCAATCAAATTATACAATTGCCATCAACTTGGCACCTTCTTCCGGTTTAGTTCAATTAAATCCCTATCCATAATCAAATCCATATCTTATTATATATATATATATATATATACATATATGTTTATTATCTAATCTCGTCTTGTTTTGAAAGCGGCGGCTGCAAATTCCAATTGCATAACATCCTGTTGCCAAAAATCCCAATCAGATTATTATTTAAATATATATTTTACATACACATGCAAAGGTACAGTTACTTTTTTTTGACCAACGCGAATCGAGTTTATTTCAGTTTTTATCGATAACGAATTATAGAATTTGTTTAAGAAAGTGTAAACAAACAAAGAAAATTTGTTTTTGATTTTTGTAGACACAATATTATATATATATATATATATATATATAAATGCACAATATAATGTATATATATATATATATATATATATATATGTATAAATATATATAAATACATTATATTGTGTATACGTACACTGCAAGAAAAAGTATACCTCTTGTAGAATATAGGGAATAACCTTAAGTTGAACTGGCTCACTTAGGATTGAATTTAGACTAAATTTTAAAAATAAAAGCTATAAAATATGAATATAAATATAAATAAAATATATATTTATAAATACGTAGTAAGTTATTTTCTGGCAGTGTAACCAAAAATTCATTTATGCCTATTGCCATATTTTTTCTTTTTGTTTTTGGCAAACGCACATAGACAAGCGCTGCATACATACATCTTACATTGCGCAGTTGTACGGTTTCAAAGTACAAATAACGGCAGCCAGACCTTGCAATATATATATATTATAAGTCTAGCATAAGCTGAGATCTAAGACGTCACTGATAACCGGCATATTTACTGCCCGCCCTAGTTTAAAGTCGAAAGTACATCTGATAGCCCCTTATTTTTGTTTTGCATCACATGTTAAACTACAGACATACTCTGAATGCTTGCTTATATATTACATCTTTCTGTGCTACTATATTCCCAAACGATAAGGACAGTAACAGCAAACAGATGCCTTATCTATGCATCAATTCGTTTGAAAAAGGCGCGTTAAAATTTGAGAAAGCGATCGCAACGATCGATGACTATCGATACCAATCTACTGGAGCACATCTCTTGCGATCGCTGACCGACAAAATGTTCAAGTTTTCGCAGTCAACAAGCGAAGCAGGTTCGGTTTTTTTGATGTAGTTAGTTTTTCGACGATGCGATTCCTCTTCGTATTTTATGAATAGTTTGTAGAACACCTTTTTTTGCATGAAAAAGAAAACGTTCTTAAATGCTATCATGTTCATGTTTCATAAATGCAAAAAAAAGAACGTTATGCCGTATAAAGTGCAGAGTGACCATACCCTACCATACCCATGCCATTATGAGTATAATTAATTACGTTTTTGTCTGTTAAAAAGCTCAAAAGGATTTTGTGCCTAATCATTTTAACTCATTATTTGGTTTTTTTCTTTTCTATAATTTAATTCGTGCGGCTACACTTTGATATGTATGTGTATGTATGTATTTATGTAGAATTATTTTGTTCAATCTTATCGAGCTTGATAACAGGCCCCTCAATACCCAAGAAATAAAAAGCCAAGACCGATGCTTATGTCAATAGCAGCACACCAATACCAATTCATAAAAGACATCGAGCTGGTTTTGCTACTTGACGTGAGCTCTTATAAAATCAAGTTCAGGCACACGCTGATATGCTCTTATACATTCAAGACTGTATTCAGTGGTGTTCTTGTTGTTGATTTTCGCGTCGACAGCGCTGCCTTGATTTTTGCACATATTATAAGCTCGCTTATTCATTCCGTGTTATTTATCTGTTTTAGCAGTGTCATTGCAACAATTAAGAGACAGAGAAGAGGACAACAACCATTAAGATGAGTCGTCAGCTGTTAAGAGGTACATCGCTGCAGCGGGCTGCAAACGTCGTCGCTGCGACATCGAGCAGAGCTATGGCCAAACATCCAGCGCATCCAATGGAGCACCTCAGTCCGCTGCAGCAGCAACAATGTAAACTAACGCCAAGCATTGTCATACGTCACAGCAGCGCTCAAACAGCAGCAGCAGCAACAACAGCAGAAGCAGCTACAGTCACAGCGACAGCGACGACACGCCGCAGTCATGCTGAAACATTGAACGCGCGTGGTAGCCATTCACTGTTCGACGCTCCTTCTCGGTTAGTAGGAAACCCCCTTCCCCTTCTTGCGTTCGTTCTTTTGCTTGATATTTTGCAAAATTTAACATTCGTGCGTGCTTTGCAATTCCTGTTAATAACAGTGTTTGGCTAAACTACATTTTGTTTCTTTTTTTCCTATTATTTTTTTTGTTTACAGTTGTATGTCGACGAAAAGCCAAAACAATATGAAATTTGTTACGATAGACAACATCAATGCCAACTTTAAGGCAATGGAATACGCGGTGCGTGGCCCGATCGTAATACGCGCCGGCGAAATCGAAAAGGAACTGTTAAAGGTGAGTTTATCTCTGCTAACACCTCTCTACTCCCCACACAGAGAGTTACACATGGCATCTTCGTGTTTCACACCGTTTTGCTCATTTGTAACATGTATTGTGTTTTATATTCGCACATTATTTACATTTCTAGCACCTGTTATCCCTCAAACGACTCCAGCGTGTCTGGATTGAATGAATTGCCGTTATGAATAACGTTTTACTTTTGCTGTTACACGTTTCTTGACGGTAAACGTAAAAGCGGTTCGAAATTTAAATTATGGCATACAAAATATTTTCCCCTCTTTTTTGTAATCTTACAAAGTAGTACTAACAGCAAATTTAGTTTTTCCTATTTAAACATTTGGAAGAAAAATAATTTAATGTTTTATGCTCAATTCCACGTATTTATTCCCATTATTATTGAAGCAACTTAAACTTATCCAAAAATTTGAACAATTATCGCAGCTCAATTTTATTTCCAGAACTTAATTGACCCAATGGCAAATGGGTTGACGGCCCAATATGTTTTTTTTTTATTGTATGCACATATCAATCTTTATAATCTTTAATTATTGTTTTTTCTTTCCATCTCAAATTGTTTTTGTCGCTCTTTTTTGATGTTTCTTCCAGCTCTTAAATTGTATTGTTTATTATCGCTTCCGCTTAGCTCCTTATTATAACTTGGATTGTTCTACTTTCTGGCCCATTGCCCAGTAGGAGCAGAGTCAAGTTCAGTGAACGTCCTTCAAAATGCCGACAGCAGTTGTTCCACTTGGCATTTGTCTGCTTCTTCTTCTTCTTCTTCTTCTTCTTCTTTGAACTTAACTGTTACTGCTACTTCTTCATTGCGCTTGTATAAGAGAATTAGATAGGGAGAAAGTGGATGCTGTTTGGTATCCCTATCAAGCGGACACCAGCAAACAACAAATTTGCGCATGACCAAAATAAATTATATATATATAAAATGTATAACATAAAGTCCTTACGCACAAAGCTACAAATATTTTTTGTAATATTTTATACCCATCAAAAAAGGGTATCCCAAATGTGGGTATATTGAAAAGATGCAAGCGTTTGTTCAACAACAGTTCAAGAACAACATAAAATTCTCATCTAGCCCAAGTCTATTTCATGTTAGCGATAACTGTCGACGGTACCTACAAAATTGTACCTTGAACCATTGTGGAAATTGCATCAAGTTCAGTAGAGCGACGTAAAAGTTGTCAAAGAAGCAAGCTTTTTTTTTTGTATATATACACACTCACACACACACACAGAGATATACTTCCATAGAGGGTATTTAGCGCCCTTCTTCTCTCTCTCCCTCTCTCTCTCTCATACTCTCGCTTTCGACAAGCGCACTGTTACTTGTTTGTCCAGCGCAACGCAAAAATGAAAAATACTCTTCGAATTTGTTGATGGCTGGCATAAATCAACCCAACACCGACCCCAGCTCGTCTCGCACGTCACCGCATCAGGCATATATTGCACTGTAACAAAGTATGTAAGCATGTGTGTGTGTGTGTGTTTTATTTCCCATTATTCGCATTTATTGTTTAGCTGAACACTCTTCCTCTTGCTTATTTGACTTTTTACATTTTACGATGTTATTGCTGCGGCTTTTGTTGTTTTTGCTACTGTTGCTGCTGCTGTTGTTGACATTTCTTCCCCTGTTCCCCAATAGCAAACTTCCTCATTCGCATCACTTTGTTTCTCTCGTTTGTCTATTTTTCTACGTGTTCTGCTTTCGCTCATCATCGACTCTTGGACTTGGATTAAAGTCGGGTTTCGAAACTTTTTGTTTGACAGGTTGACAAATCGAAATGCGTCTGTCAACCAGACAAACGACGAATTTCGTATACGTAAATACATATGTAAATAAATATGTATATAAACATACATACATTTGCACGTAATACATATGCTGTACCTACTTGTGTTAATCTTTGACAGATAACAGCAGCTCCACATATATGTTTTGTAGCTCATTGTGCATAACGAAAAATTCAAAATTAGTCGAATTAGTCATCTACAAATTGTTGCATTTGAATACACTTTAAGTCTCTTTCTTACTCTCTTCTTCTCTCTCTGTCTTTCAGCAAGTGCTGAGTTGAGTGAACTCAAAGAAGTGTTTGAACTCAGGAAAAATCATCTTTTCTCATTTCTTTTGCAAAAACATGTATTTTGTTATTGCATTTTTCTTCTTCTCATTTTGCTACTTTTAAGCTTTTAACTGAAATAACATTAAAATTTTAAAAAGCTAGTAACTGGAACGTTTACTATCTGTATTGATCGGATAATTGTTGTGTATGTGGTATATATAATTCTCATGTGTAGCTAAAGTCTTGGGTATCTGTTAGTCGATCATTCTCTCCCTCTCTCTTTCGCTTTCTCTCAGTCGACTTATGCAACACGTAATATATCCATAAACAGACACTGCAACTGGAACCCACAACCTTAATCCGCTTGCAGCTGTTTCTCATCAAGCTATTGATTGTGGGCACTGTGTAGAAAGAGAAAATTATAGAATGCATCTATTTATCCAGTTATCTCAACCCATATTCGATTCTATTTGAAGTGGTCTCTGCTCGAAACTTTATAGCTGATATATAATTATACACATCATAAAATATGGATGTGTTGTGTATAAATATGTACATGTATCATATATCGTACCGGACCGATAAGTTAAGTATATGACTTTGTGTGATAAGATTTTACAGCTGAGTTCGAATTCGTAAGAATGCTTAAGAATTCTTAAGTGCATTTTGTATAACAATTTGTAGGCGTCAGTATTATCAACTTATGAAAAATATTGAAGGCAAAGTAAATATAAAGCTTGAAAAGGTTTCCATTTGGGTTTTCTCAATAAAATACAAAGAACAGAGGGACTAATTGAATGCGAATTGTATTTTTAGATAATTAAACTATATCAAATATATAAAATTGCAACTTTTTGGTTATGGAAAATCAGTTTTGCTTAATTTAATTCGCGGTTAGTACTTTTTAACTTTTGGGCAACATTTTGTTCGAGATTAGATTATTGTGTACTGCTATTGTGGCTATTATGATAAGCATAGGTATATATGTCTATGTATATATATAGATATATATATATATATACTGTTTTCGACAAAAGGTAGTTTTTGATGTTCCGTCTTGTTTCTGCTTATACATTGGTGCTCAACAGGCAATCGAAAGTGTCTCTGATAAAGATTTAAGTATATATATATAATCTTGATCAGCTACATCACTTGCAGCTGATTTTTGTTTTTAATTTTTTCTCAAAAAACTCATGCCCCAAATTCATCCTTAAAACTGAAAGTTTTTTTTTGGCTTTTCGGAAATAATTTCCAAATATTTGAAAAACATTTCGTAAAAATTAGAAAGGCTTCTATTATATTTTGTCAGAAATGTTTGATTAAAAAATGTTTTTTTCTGTGAAGTAGAATCATAAAAAGCTACCCTCGAATTAAAAAAAGAAAAAAACTACATTTTATGAATTGGCGCGAAAAATATGATGATTTTCTAAGAGCTATCTGGACTAGAGCATTCAATTTTTTGAAATATTCGATTTATTATGCATTCAGAGAGATTTTTACATTTATTTCAATCTTGTTCGTCTTGGTGAAACTTTGCCTGATGCAAACTCTGGAAAATGGAAATTGAGGGCCACAATGCAGCCAATTAAGTCACATATTATTTGTGTATGTGTGTGTGCGTGTGTCTGTGTGTGGGGTGTGTGTGCATGTTAATATCAAATAGAGCGCATTCAGGTCGTTGTTGTGTGAATAGGCAGGGCTGCAAGTGGCAAGAGAAGGGCGGGAGAAGAGAGGTGGTGGTTGGGGTACATTTCTTGCATGAGTAATTTCTCGCTTTTGATGGCATTGAAAGCCAAGCAAATCACGAACCACACGAAACACCTTCCTCCATCAACAGGCCCCTCCCAACCCACCTTGCTTCCTAACCGATGAACGGTTCCAAAACAAATAAAATTTCAGTCATGCAAAGCTCTCCCAACCACAAACCGCATACAACAACAGCAACAACAATAACTAGGTGAAAATTAACGCCAAGTTAATTTACTCGAAAGCACCTGTTAATTGCAATAAGCAGAAACCTGACTAAAAATAAAAATCAACAGGAAAGAATATATATATATATTTTATAGCCCACACACATTTGCCACATTCAGTTTCGCAACATTTTGCGAGTTCATTTTGAGTTGTTGTCGTTGTTGTGGAACGAGTGCATTATTAAGATGAAAGCAATTCATTAAAATACAGATAAACGAACAATAGAACAATTAAAATTACATCATACATCAATTCTAATAACTAATACAAAAAATGTTTAGATTGATTCAAAATAAGCGCGTATTTTGCTTGAAATATGAGCTGTTTGACACTGATTGATTGATTGCCCTACTTTTCATAACATCCACACGAAATTCGATAAATCACTGCAAAATACACGAAACACTCAAAACTCGCAACATACTCGACGAATGCTGAATCTATGCGAATGTTGTCCCCTATGTCCCCAAAATGTGTAGTCAACTGTGAAAATTCGAGAATGTGAGAAATGCTGTTGTGTGTTGCACACAGTTTGAGTACGCCTACCCTGATACTAACTGAACTAACTCTTCCTCTTTCTGCCAGAGTGTATCGTGGTGTGTGTTTGGTGTTTGTTTGGTGTAATTGAATGTGTGTGTTTTGTGCCTCTACGCCCTCTGCCACTCCTACTCGCACAAACTCGGCAGCATTTTGGCCAGCGAGCAATTACCAATTACCATATTCAGGCACATTAAAAGCACATTAAACAAGAAATCAATTTGCGCCAAATTGTAGTACAAATGTAATTTGGCTAATGCTTCTCATACTAAATACATATTTAATGTTTGTGTTTATATTTGTGTTTGCTGTTTGCTGTGTTTTGCAGGGCGTGAAGAAGCCATTCGATCGGGTCATTCGGGCCAACATTGGCGATTGCCATGCGATGGGTCAAAAGCCTTTAACCTTTTTGCGACAGGTGAGTACACTCGAAAAAACGAAACGAAACCTAAAACAAGGGAAAGAAGAGCAGAAAAATACTCTGATATTATGAATGAGCATAAAACTCACCACTTCTTGTGAGGAGGTTGGTGAGGAGGCAGTCTGATTTGCACTTCTCGATTTTTATCGGGATCCCATAGCCTAAGTATGCCAATTTTTAAATGAGCAATAGTGCAATCCAGCCATACAACCTTGTTGGCTCTAGCTTTCAAATTGCCTACGCGGTCTTATCAGCTTGCACTTATCGATTATTATCGATTTGCCAGCTGATACCCTTTGGTATCATAGTTGAACTACTTCTTCATTTTCTGGTTTTCTTTTTGTTCTTCCCTCTCAATAATAATACAATTTGCTTTGCGGCAGCTAATGGCACTTACCATGGAGCCCCGTCTGCTGGACTCTCCCGACTATCCCGATGACATTAAGAAGCGCGCCCGCGATCTTCTTGACGCCTGTCTGGGCGGATCGACTGGCTCGTACACCGATTCGGCGGGCATTGAATTCGTCCGTCGCCAGGTGGCTGCCTTCATCGAGAAGCGGGATGGCGGAGTGCCCTGCGACTATCTGAACATCTATTTGACTGGCGGCGCCTCGCCAGGCATTAAGAGCATTCTGTCGCTCCTCAAGTGAGTAGAGAATCCCAGTCTGAAATACTTTTCCATTTTACTTCTTTATCTAACTATCAAAGTCAATGCATTTAATCAGTCTAGTTAATTACTGCAAATATTTGAAAAACGTCAACTAATTTGACTCATAACTATATAAAATGTATATTTTTTAGAGCTGTTCGTTTCTAGACTTGGTTTTTGATTTGTTGGCAACAAAACTATCCGAAATATACGTGATTAATTTTGAATAATTCTTGACAGCTGCACTGTGGATGGTAAGAAGCCCGGCGTAATGGTGCCGATACCACAGTATCCACTGTACTCGGCCTCGCTGACCGAGATGGGCATGACGAGGGTTGACTATTTCCTGGATGAGGATAACTTCTGGGGTCTTGATGGCAAGGAGCTGCAGCGTTCCTACAACGAGGCCAAGAAGCATTGCAATCCACGCGTGCTGGTCGTCATCAATCCGGGTAATCCCACCGGCCAGGTGCTCACCCGCAAAAACATTGAGGAGATCATCAAGTTTGCGTACGACAACAAGATGATCATCATGGCCGATGAGGTCTACCAGGCGAATGTCTACGATAAGAACTCCAAGTTCTTTTCATTCAAGATGGTTATGAACGAAATGGGCGGACCCCACCGCACCCAGGAGCTGATTAGTTTTCTGTCCGTCTCCAAGGGTTATCTCGGCGAATGCGGCATTCGTGGCGGTTACATGGAGGTTATTAACATGTGTCCCGACGTCAAGGCCGTCCTCACCAAATCAATAACGGCGCAATTGTGCAGCACCACCGCCGGCCAGATTGCAGTCAGTGCTCTGGTCAATCCACCTCAGCCTGGTGAGCCATCCTACGAACTCTTCGAAAAGGAGAAATCCGCCGTTCTGGGTGCACTGAAGGAGCGCGCCAAACTAGTCTACGATACGCTGAGTACATTCGAGGGCTACACGGTGAATCCGGTGCAGGGCGCCATGTACGTTTTCCCCAAGATCGAAATACCGCCCAAGGCTGTCGAGGCCGCCAAGGCCAAGAAGATGCATCCGGATTTCTTCTATGCATTTGAGCTGCTCGAGACGACGGGTAAGTCGTCCAGCCACTAGCTGTTTAATAATAGCCAAATGCTCAACTATGCCCAAAATTTCCTTTGCCACATTCACATTCCATAACATTTCCCGATTCAATTAGGAGTTGTAGTCAACAAGTGAGTGGCAAAATTATCACTTGACCGATTTGTCTGATAAATTGTACAACTTTTCTTAGTTTAATTCAAATTAAAAATGGGGGAAATGTGCAGTCAACTGTGGACCTTCGGAAATGTGGGAAATGTTGATGATGTTGAGTGCAATCGGGCTATAAGTCAACACATTATCCTTGATTCATTTTAACTAAGCCCGTTCCCATTTCCTTTTCCTTTTCAGGCATTTGCATTGTGCCCGGCAGCGGGTTTGGCCAGATACCCGGCACCTATCATTTCCGTAGCACAATTCTGCCGCAGACGGACTTGCTGAAGGATATGATGAAGAAGTTCGGTGTGTTCCACACCGAATTCATGAAGAAGTACCAGTAGATCCTGTAGACGCTGCGATGGAACCGTCAGTACAAGTGGATCCTGTACACATTAAGATGGTTCCATCCATGCCGTCCTCCATTAACAAAATAAACGATGTTTTACGACGCTGCAGCTTTTAGCCAACTGAATAGAAGAAACACACCACTTCGTTTATTATCATTATTGCTTATTATTTTCGTTTGCAACATTAAAAATAAAAACAATAAAATATCCAAACATTGTTTAGATGTATACTTATAAAAGGTTTCGTCGTATCCGATTGTACTTTATATGTTCCATGAGTTTTATCTGTTGATGTATTGGCTCGGAGTGAAAGCAGAAATTAAAGGAGCATAACTTAAATTGACAATAATGAATTGTTTGAGTAAAAATAATGTCTTATTGCTTTGTTGCAATTATATGTATATTATGATATTGTTGAAAGATTAAAACAAAATATGATTATTATAGTATTTCGTACAATTAAATGTCCTTACTAAATGTAAAAAATATATATTTTAATTGCATTGTTGATGAAAATTAAACTACATTCACAAGTGTATACCAAATAAATTGGTTTTCAGCATGTTCAATTGGGTTTAAAAGTAGAAAACGACAAAGGTTGGTGTAGTTCGACTAGCAACTACCCTGCAACAATCACATATTCAAAATACATATGCATTTAGATATATATCCCCTAGAAACCAGCACATATGATACCATTCAATATTATTATACATTACACCAACTTTATTCAAGTTGTTTAATTAAAAGCGTGTAGCAAACACCAAAACTAACATGCGTTTTCCTCAACGGATATATGAATCCTAGCAGCCCCTATAAGATATTTAGATTTTGTAAAAATGAAAATGAAAATCAACCGTAACTTGGCCATTTGAAGGACTAACCCGATGTCATTTGGAACAAAAATAGTCGCTAGCCCATCGATTCGAATAAAGTTATAAAAAATTATGAGTAATTGAAACAGCTGAAATAGAAGGACTTTTTTAAAAACAAGAAATTGCTCATAGCTCAGCTATATCCCGTCAGACCCGGACGAGTCTTTGTCAGAACTATTATGTTGAGCACTGCAACCAACTGGCCAAAGTACATTTATATTCTTACAACCGTTGGGTTCTTAGATGACCCCATAATCCTTGAATGCAGTTCGGTAGAGTTGGTCATGGAGATTCTAACGCACCATGTCCTTTGAAACTCTGCAATGAAAAGGCCGAGTTGTAGCCTGCTTTCTCGATGTTCACGTGCCCCTAACAGTGTGCTGCAAATTTCTTAATTGAGCGTCATTTAGCCAATACAACAACCTACCTTGTTTGTTGTTTATTGTGCAGTAAATTTAGCCATTTTCCTACTCTGTCCTGAGTACCAATAAGGTTGTATCTAATTAAACACATTTCGCATTGTATTTAATAATTTTTATTTTGTTCACCCTAAAATTTCAATATTTTACAATTTATGTCGATAGATTACAATAAAAAAAAACCGATAATATAAGAATAAGAGAAACTCACAAAATACTCGTACCTCTACCGATCTCTCTCTCTCTTTCCAATTCTTGATCGTCATTCCGGTTGTTTGATGTGTGTTGTTTTTGTTGCTGTTGTGTTTCTGTATTTGTTGTTTACCGTTGTTTTCTCTGTTTAATCGCTACGCACTTACATTCTAAACATATTCCACAAAACATTGTGTGTGTTTTTCTCATACTTGCGGGATTGCCATTCTAATATGTATATATATATATACATTTATATATACATATATAAATATATATATATATACATATATATATTTATATACATCATCATAAATTTGAAATGGAGTTTTCATTTATATTTGGTTGGTTTTCATTTTGTGGCGAGCTGTGTCTTGTCCGAAATTCACAGTTGTATATTTATATATATATATATACATATATATGTATATATATATATATATATATTCGTATGTATATATATATATATATATATGTATATATATATGTATGTATATCTATATATGTATATATATATCTACATATATAATCCAAAAAACTGGCTGTAATAGGAAAATTGCATTTGCTGTGTTGATTTACACAATAACACATCTGTTAAATATGTCTATGTGTGTGTGTGTTGGGGTAGAGGTGTTCTGAAGAGCTGTATTGGATGGTGGTTGTCCCGTCCCCTTCTTTGTCCTTCACCTTCACCTAGTGGCGATCCCTCGAGTCCGAGCGGCTGCGACGATCCCGTGAGAAACTGCGACTGCGGGTCCTTGAGCGTCTTGGAGAGCGTGATCTGTAAATAAATGGTGGGCGGAGTGGGGCGAGTGGTTGGCATGGCCGGTGATTGATTTTAGTTAAACATTTTGGCAGACAGACAGTGAGACAGTGAGAGAGTGCGAGAGAAACATAGGAGAGAAAGAGAGAGAGAGAGAGAGAGAGAGAGAGAGAGAAGAAAGAGAAAATACAAAAATTAAATAGATTTTTTAGACATGCGCTTTGACACATAATTTTTGTTGTTGATTTTTTTGTTTGTTTTAGCAATTTTACTCCATATCAGTTTTTAGTTATTTTTTTTTTTATTATTATTCTTATGGAGGAGTTGAGAGGAGGTGGTTGGTTGGTTTTTTGGTAGTTGGTGGTTGATAGTTGGCTTTCAATTTGTGGTGATTGTTGTGGCTGTTGGGCGGGCGTTGAGCTGACCTGAAGAAGCAGAGCTGAGCTGAGAGAACGTTGCCAACACAATTTCTTTTCTTTATTTCTTTGCATTGCTTTTCTTTTCTTTGTTGCGCAGGGGGGGCTGAGAGATGAGCTGAGCTGAGCTGAGAGAGCGTTGCCAACACATTCGCTTTTTTTTCTTTTCTTTCTTTTTTGTGGAGATGATGCTGGCTGGCTTTTTTTTATTGTGATGAACGAAGAGCAGACTGGGAAGACTTGGTGTTGTGGCTGTTGTTGTTGTTGTTGTTCAGTTGCAACGATTGATTGGTGAAGGAAAAGTGGTTGTTATTGTTGTGGTGTGTTTGTGTGTGTGTGTGTGTGTGTGTGGTGTGTGTTGTTGGTGATGAGGCTTGTTATTGTTGTTGTTGTTGGGGCAACACACGTTGTTGAAAGCTGTTGGTGGTGGTGGTGGTGGTGTTGTTGTTGTTGTTGCTGCTGCTGATCGATCACATATAAACACGCGCACACGCAAGTGATGGAGCGAGGGCGGGTCGGGGCGGGGCGGGTAAGTGGAAAAAACAGTTGAAGAATCGCTGCTGCATCCGCGCATTGTGTGATGTTTATTGTTGTTTTTGCTGTGGCAACTCTAAATTACATATATATACATTTTAAGTATATATATATATATATTTATATTTGTTAATTAGTTTGTTGTGTGCGTGTGTTGTGTGTCTGTGTGTGTGTGTGTGAGAGTGTGCGTCTGTAAGGGCACAACAACAACGTACGAAAAGGTAATATAAAAAACTAACTAAACAAATAAAACGATAACGATAACGATAACAAGGATACGAAAAACAATAGAAAGTAAATAAGTAAACAGTTATCTTCGATAAAGCCGAAGATTTTGAATCCCCTGCAGACGTATATGCCAGATATATACGATACGCGATAAACTATGCTAAACGATACGATAACGATAACAAGCGATAACTCCTTGTTGCCCACATGTGGACAGTTTAGTCAACAATAAAGTTAAAGTTGTTGTTGATGCAATAACTTAGTTATCGATGTATAATACGACAGACAGTCAGACATAATTAAACAAATCGATAAATACCGATATTGATATATCTATATGGGATCAGCATAGACGGTACTTCTAGTTAACACATTGAACAAAACACAAAAGTACAGAAATACTACTCTTCGAGCAAGGCATTTTAGAGACAACACGATAACGATAACAAAATAACACAATTATAATAACAAAAAACCAAAAAAAAAAGTTCTGTTCTGGTTGGCTAAATATTTGAGAGCAATTTTACATACGGTAATATTTTGGTTTCTTTTTTGCTGTACGTGACAAATTCGGAGGTGGTTGTTGTTGTTGGTGATTATTGGTGGTGGTTGTTGTTGTAGTTGTTGTTGCGGTTGCAGGAAGAGCAGTTGCAGTTGAAGCTCAAGTTGAAGTTGAAGTGGGTGAACAGTGAAGAAGCGAAGCGCAGCTGAATTTGAAGACATGCCTCTTTGTTCTTGTTCTTTTTCTTTTTTGCTTGTTTGTTTGGATGGTTGTTTGGCTGATTGGTTGATTGGCTGATTGGTTGATTGATTGATTGATTGGTTGGTTGGCTGATTGGTTGGTTGGTGTTGGGGTGACCAAGCCGACAACAGGGTGTGGAAAGGTGTTTGGTGCAAAACTGAGGTGAGCTAGAGCTAAGAGCAGCTATGTATATATAAATATATATTTTGAGAGAGAGAGAAAGAGAGAAGAGCAACAACAATAATGTTAAGACATAAACAATACAAAAAGAAAAAACCGCTAATCTTTGGCAAGTTGCTGTTGCTGTTGTTGCTATTTTTGTTGTTGTTGTTGTTGGTTTTGTAGTAGCTGTAGCTGTAGTTGTAGCTGTTGGTTGTTGTTGAAGTTGTTGGTTGTTGTTGTTGGTGGTGGTTGGCTGGCTTTTATAGATGACATAAGATGATATTTATATTATATATATACACATAATATTCATATATATACATATAATGTGGGGACAGAAGAAGCAGAGGCGTTGCAGCTGACGCAAGCTGAAGTCTAAAGTTGTCAACGAGTTGTTGGCTGGTTGTTGCAAGCGTTGATTGACTGGTTGGTTGATTGATTGGTTGACTGGTTGATTGGTTGACTAGTTGGTTGGTTGTTTGGTTGGTGGTGTAATTGGAGTTAGATTTTTGATTGCAGCTGGGTCAGTAGTAGTTGCACTTGTTGTTGTTGTTGTTGTTGTTGTAGTTGGTTGATAAGTGTTCTTTGGATGTTGTTGTTGAGGTTGTGTTGTTGTTAATAATGTGAATGGTCGTTGGTCGAAAATATAAGCTTATGATGAAATATGAAGATTGTTGTTGTTTACTATTGCTGTTGTTGCTATTGTTGTTGGTGGTGGTGTTGTTGGTGAAGTTGCGACGAAAGCTGAAGTCAAAAGTTGATTGATTGATTAACTGCTTGCACAGTTGCGCTCGTTGCACTTGGTGTTAGTGTTATTCGGGGGGTATAAGTAAGTGTGTGTGGTGAGTATGATTTAGAAAGAGAGAGATAGAGAGAAAGAGAGAGATGGAATGAGTGTTGTGCAGTTGTTGATGCGGGTTGGTGTTGCTGTTGTTATTGCTGTTGTTGTTGACTGATCAAAAGACAGGCGAAAGTACGTGAAGTACAAATCGTTGTCAATAGCATTTTGAGAGAGGTAGCGTGTTGTTGTGGTTGTTGTTGTTGTGATGTGTTGCTGTCGCTATTGTTGTTGTTGTTATACTTTCTGCGGCTGCTACTCTTGGTTGTTGCTGTTGTTGTTGCTTTTTTTGCAGTCAGCGAAATATATCGTATTTGTTGAAATCGAAATTGATCATAGAGCTGCGCAATTTTATTGGGCGTGTTGTTGTTGTTGTTGTTGGTGGTGGTGGTGGTGGTTGTTGTTGTTGTGGTGGTGGTGGTGGTTTTGTTGGTGAAATGTGTGTAAGAGGAGGAGCAGGAGCTGTTGTTGTTGTTGTAGTAGTTATGAGACGTGAAGTTGTTGTTCTTGTTGTAGTAGTTGTACTTGTTGAAGGAAGAGGAGGAGTAGTAGAAGTTCTAGTAGTAGTAGTAGCTGTTGTTGTTCTTGTTGTTGTAGTTGTTGTTGTTGTTGTTGTGCTTGTAGTAGAAGTAGGCTTTATCCTGCAAAATGATTGTGAAACCACATTAAAACTGGGCCCCATTCGTTGATGATTTTTTTTGTTTTTGTTTAACTATTTTCATGATTTTTTATACATTTTTTTTTTCTGAATGCGGTTTTTTCAGTTTTACTAAAACACAACAAATTTGTACAGCGGCCACTGGCCGCACAGAAGGAGTAACAAGCGAGGAGAGCGGGGAGCTTATGCTTGAGGGTAGAGTTGGTTTGGGTGGGGAGCGGGGTGGGGGGGGGGGATTGTGGTGAAAATAATGAAATACTCGTTGGATATATGTACATATGTTTGCATATACAAAAACAAAAATAGTATATCGACAGGTCGTTGGTGTTGTGTATTTTAAGGCTTGGCGCTTGACAATTATCGTTAATCGATATTCGCGATTTGTGATACTTTAATGCGCACGCGACTCTGTTAAAATGCGTGCGTGCGTGCGTGTGTTTGTGTCAGTTTCTTTGTGTGTATGTTCGTTCGTTGGTAGCGGCTACACCCGGTAGGCAGTACTGTTTTATTGCTTGTTATATGTACATATGTACGTACATTGGCAACACCGAATGTTTCTCATTTCGTTTCATTTCGATTTTGATACTCTGATACCAAATGATAGAAGAGTATGTAATTTAGCAACTTTCATAACTTTCGTATGTATCTATTGATAATTTTGATAAGTGCAAATCGATAAAGTCTCACATCTGCCACAATTTGAAAGCTTGGGTCTTCCGGTCACACTCGTCCCTGTCCAAATCTCTGTTTTCCAGCTTTACTTAACAAATTTGGATAATAGATTGCTGGAAACGTGCGCCAAGATTCGTTATAGAGCTAGAGTCAGCCGATTTAAACGGCACACCCACTGCCGCTACTCCCCTCCCCCCTCCCATCAAACAAGGGTTATTTGCCACCTGTTATTAAGTGTTCCAGTGGTATCAGAGTATGACGCAGTCGGTGATGTCCGACTGCAACGTTCTCACTTGTTTTCTTCTGTTTTTTTTTTGCCTCAAATCGATTTTAATCTGTTTTTCTTTTTTTTTTTTGGCCAGCTCATAGGCAATGCGCAACATATTTGTTTTTTAATGCCACATATACACACAGATACATACATATGTATATACATAAAAAAAAACTCCTTATACATATGCGAAAAAAATCAAGGTGGGTTGGGAGAGTGGGGAAAATATCGATGGGTAGATGGGGAAACTTACCTATAACGTCCGCCTGCATCGCCAGCGCGGGCAGCAGCGCCGCCGCCTCCACTGCCACTACGTCCGCCGCGACGGCCGCCACCGCCGCCGCCGCCACCTCCGCCGCCACCCCCACCGCCTCCGCCGCCTCCACGTCCCTCGCGCGAACGGCCCGAAGACATCTCGACGCGAATGCGTGTGCCACAGCAGCGGGTGCCGTCGAGTCCACGGGTCGCATCCTCCGCATCGCGACGATCCTCGAACTCCACAAAGGCGAAACCGGGCGGATTGCGGGCGACCCACACGTTTCGCAGGGGTCCGTATTTGCTGAACGCATTCTCAATCTCATATTTGGAGGCCGAGGAGCCCAAATTGCCAACGTACACCTTGCAGGCCAGGTCCCATTCTCGATACCGCGGCATTGTCTTTATTTGTATGTGGATAATGCTTTTGTTCTTTTTTTTTTTTAATTAAATTTACTTTATTTGTAATTTTCGTTTTCTATAACTTTTTTTGTGATATCTGTATCTATCTATCTATTAACTGCGTCGCTAGGTACACACAATTTTTTCGTCACAAGTACGCCACAACCACGCTTACGTACAGTGAAAATTTTTATGCGATGGCGTTGTACGAATGTCGATGACAAGAGATATTTACTATCGATATTATTTTACATACAATGCTAGGGATGCTTAAGAGGCTGACAACCAAAAAAATTGACTGAACTCAGAAAAGATATGCATAATAATAGACACAATGTTTTCAGTAACAAATACATTAAAAGAAATTATAATTGAATAAGTTTTTTTTATCACGTTGCCTATTATTTATAATATGAGAAATTAAAATATTGATGCTGAATGAATCCTTATCTCCCATTGAGCTACCGATAAGCAAAATGCCCTTAAACAAAATGGCAGCCAACCAATGAATTAGTGCTGCCCCTTAACCTTTTTCAAAAATATTGTCAATATCTTCCCATTTTAATTTATCCGAATAAAAATGAGCTAATTGCCTCTGTTTCGATTAATACTTACTTTACTTTTTCATTAACTTTCAACATTCAAAATCTTTTCAATATAAACTAGAATAATTTTTAGACTCATCGAAAACCATAAAATGTACTTTCAAAACATTTTTAATAATAAACGAAAAATGGACTAAATGGCAACATTGATTTCGAAGTCAACACTGTCGTTTGTTTCAACTATCGGAACCAACAAAAATAGTTTGGAGATTTCGACTGTTTTAAGGCGTTTTGCTGGAACTGTGTAGCCTAAGTCGCACAAATTGCTCTTTGGTAATTCTTGCAATGACTGGCCACTAGTTAGTGGGTATTCCTGCCAACAGGATTTAAGCACTCTATAATGATTTCTGTAGAAACTGCCAAAAGCCTAACAGCAAATATGAGATCAGCCAGAATTACGAATTTCATATGTAAATGCAACTGGCTGGTCTGCCCCCTGACTCATGCTCACACGATTGCATTAGAAAGGAAATGAGATCCATACAATATCATAACGGGCTAAAAATGGTCTAAGTGTGTCGACCTTGGTCGGTACCCGTGAAACCTAACCTAACCTAATGCTTTTCACTATTTTTTTGCTGGTCAACCTGTGCAATGCGTTTATGAGTGATGGCAGCACTTCTCGCAGACTGCTGAAACACAATTATCGATGGCAATCGATAAGAAAGCAGCTGCATGAGCTGAAGCAACCCTGGTATTTGACAGTGCGGCACCTTCACCACGCACAGCTGAGTTTTGCTATTATTTAATCGCACAACATTTCGTTGACTTTCATAAAAAACTTGAATAAAATCACATAGTACAAAATGTCTAAAGTTCCCGAAACTGTTGCCTTAGAACAATTGGATAAGGATCAAATGAAAACAGTGAGTAATTCGCACCATTTAATTGATAAACACCACAGTGCAAGTGATGCAAGGAGCCACCTTAAGTTAATTTTCATGAATTAGTTTTCAGATTTCCTAATGTCCTACAACAAGCTGAGCGAAATGTGCTTTACAGACTGTGTGCGCGATTTTACATCTCGCGACGTTAAAGACACAGAGGTAAGCAGCAACGTTTGCGGCATTTAATGCTCTATGTGGAGAATTAAAAAATCGTCGTTTTTGCAGGAGAAATGCTCGCTGAATTGCATGGAAAAGTATCTGAAGATGAATCAACGTGTCTCGCAGCGCTTCCAGGAATTCCAAATGATTGCCAACGAAAATGCGCTGGCCATGGCCCAAAAGACCAGCAAGATGTAGAGATAGAAGCAGAGAGGGAGAGATCAAAAGAGAGCTGCAAGTTCTCGAATCCAAGTAGTTTAGTTAACAACAAATCACCGATGCCCTAACCGAGCAATGCATTTTTGTTGCATTTGTATGGTTCTTAACTAGATATTTAATAAATACCAAAAACAAAAAAAAAATTAAATAAATACGAAAAGAATTGTGTACAGGCTAGTTACGGTTTGTTATAACATTAAAGTTACGCATTTATTTTGTTAAATATTAAAAGTTTTCACATTTCTGTATTTGCATCACACTCTAACTTAAACGTTGTATGATCGTGCTGTCTCTTTCGCACCGAACAACAAACGTGATTTTCCTGTAAATGGAAAGTAAAAACAAATAATTATTGAACGGGCATCTCTTCAATATATGTATATCTGAGAAATCACTTTATTGAAAAACTCCACGCATTCAATTGTAAAACTAAACACATTTCCATCCTTTTCAATAACATAATGCATAAGATTGCATATTGGGTGTTTCTTCCCTCTCTTTTCCATATTCCTTTCGGCAAACGTTGTCATTTGGCGAGACTTTGCTGAGATTTACAAAGACAACTAGAGATCTATTTATATTTATGCATTTGCCAAGACACACGAAAAGGGGGAGGGGGAGTGGTTTTAGCTGTTCGGCCTTATAAAAATATATTGATGTATGAACTTTTAGAACAGCTTATGTGCTGAGTGTGCCAATTACTACACTCTGCCAATGATCAATTCAGGTTAATCCATATGTATACACATATATAATATATAGAAAGCTGATACTAGCCATATAGCGATCATTATTCAATTCCATTAATTGCTTAAAACGTAAACCTATTAAAGCCAACGCCAGCGGCTTTACTACAATACTTAGTTCTACACACACGCACACACACTCACACACACGCACTCACACACACACACACGCACACACACAGACACAAGTGGGATGCTGAGGTTCAGTGACTGGTGCCGCCGACTTCGGATGGGAAACCCTCCGCCTCGTTGATCAGTGCATATTCCAGAATGACGCGACCCTCTTTGTATCTAAAATGAAATGAAATCATTAAATATTCACTTGTTGCATGTGTCAGCGGCAAACGGCAACCGACTTTTGCGACTCCTCGGTGGCAAACTCATACATCCAGCCTAGCTTGGCGCCGCAATTCTTGCACATAACATCGCGCACCATATGACGACCAGTGAGCATCACTCGTTCCTGGATTGCGCTGAACGTTAGGTTCACCACACGCTTGAACAGATAGGCGCGTCCTGCATTAATTAAGCATTAGTTAATTAGTTAACCATCATCATCAATCAAGCTAAGCCAGCTTACCTGTGGCGCCTGTGAAGCGTGTGCTAATCAACTGGCTGCGATTCGTCAGATTCGTGTGGCAGTGTGCGCAATTGACCAGCTTCAGTCCGCCAAGATGCTCCAGAAAAATGCGACCCATGATTTCCAAAACAAATGTCTGAAAAAGAATAAAAGAAACATTTAACGGAGTGTTTTCAAAGCAAAACAGGAAACGGGAATAGCCACACAATCTATCCTATCCTATCCTGAATATATATATATATATATATATATATATATATACATAGATATGTAAAGATGATGCTTTCAGCCAGGACATGTACAGAGAAGTGTCTTTAATAAAGATTTATGTATTGGCTGTGTCTCTTTCTATCTATTGTCTGTTCCCAGGCGGCTCCTTGCCTGCTTTCAATGGAAGTGCGCATTAGCATGTGTGTGTGTGTGTGTGTAAGCAGCTTTTCTTTGTTTGGCTGTTTGCACGATTGCAATTGAATGTTGTTATGAAAGTGTTGCTATTAGTAATAAGTTGTAAGTAGGAAAATTCAACTCAATTTATCGGCAGAGCGTTAAGCTTTTTCCCCCCTCTAATTGCACGCAAAATGCAAACTTACAGCTGTTATTTATTTTTTTTTACAAATTTTGACAAGCACAAGCAGACACCACAACAGACCCAATAGCCAAATGCAATCGAGTCAGTAAAATTCACTGTTTGATTTTTATACCAAATCAAACACAACTCGTTAATTGCGATGCCACTGATAACACTTAAACATGTAAAAGAAAATAAAGTAAAGGAGACACAGCGTAGCAATAACAATGCACAACGCTTACTAGTGCCGTCGCACGAGTATCGATGCCGAGCTGTTATCGGTCACGATAAACATGTTGATGCACGATTGATCGTTGCGCATTTTTCGCACCCCGTTATATTTGCTAAATTTGTTAAATTCGAGGGATATATATTAAAGGCATCATTGTTTCACCTGGCAATGAAAGTGTATGAAATATGCTGCACGCAATCAAGTAATTGTTGCAATCGATTGTGCGGCGATTTTTGACGCCCTGGTCAACAGCTGTTCGCTACACGTGATTGTGCAATTGTTGTTGCTGCGCCTGTTGTTGTTGTAGCTGCTGCTGCTGCCCAAGCTGCCATTTAACCACTTTGGGAATCGTTTTGAAATATGTACATTTAAAATTCATTGAAAATTCTAAATTTAGTATGTGCTCAAAGATTTGAATAAACAAAATTTCAAAATTTACAACTATTTCGGTCCACCCACCCCACTCAATAACATGGACTCCTAAGACTGAAGAAGAAGAAGTAGAAGAGATCATGCAAATTCCATTTTAAGCGATTAGCCAGAATAAGACGAAGAAGACAGCAACAACAGCGGAAGAGAATTAACAACAATAACAACAACAACCACAACAACGGGTAAAGATGCACTTCCTGCGACGCAAACTGCGCACACTTCTCAGTGTGGGCAGCCGCAGCATACGAAGAGAAGTTGCCGACTCAACCGGCTCAGGGGCGAAAGCCGTTGTTCGAACTGGAATGGTGCAAAGGATGCGTGAATGGCATAAGAACGCGTTTAGCAATAAGTTTTTGCTATTCACAAATGTTGGCATCTCATTGACGCTCAGCTCCGTCGGCGATATACTGGAACAGCAGCTGGAGCTGTACAACAAGGAGATCGATGAATACAGCAGCACACGCACGCAACATATGGCAACCAGTGGCGTTGCCGTCGGCATCATCTGTCACTATTGGTATCAGCTACTGGACAAATATCTGCCCGGTCGCAGTATGCGTGTGGTTGCCAAAAAGATTGTACTCGATCAGTTCATCTGTTCGCCACTGTACATATCGGCGTTCTTTGTGACGCTGGGCGTACTGGAGCATAAGGATGCACAGGAGGTGTGGACGGAGATCAGGGAGAAGGCATGGAAACTGTATGCAGCCGAATGGACGGTCTGGCCGGTGGCACAATTTATCAATTTCTATTGGATACCCACACACTATCGCATCTTCTACGATAATGTGATTAGTTTGGGTTACGATGTGTTCACCTCCAAGGTGAAACATTCACCATCTCGTCTGCCAATTCCTGCTGCCGTCGCCTCTTCCTCCGCCGCCAGCGGCGCTGCTGCCAAGAATCTAAAGACGCAACATATTTGATTTAATTTAATTTATTATGCAATGCATCTTGTAAATATATACATTTTGTAAATATGGAGCGTGAGGCCAGTGAATCGTACCAAAGATGTGCCTTGATGCCAATTAATGGGCCAAAATACGATGCTACAAGGAATAAACAGTCTAAAAACATGTCTTTAGCATCACAAACTAGCACTACTTCCACGAGTATCTCAGATCCACATTTGATACAATTTTCTGGTCCACAAAAATGGAAATAAAAAACCCGTTTGTAAAATGCTAAATGTGCCTAGTTCTTAGGGGTATTTACTTAATTTGTAACGCCTTTCAAGAGATGTTTCCGAACCAATAACGTATATATATATAGATATAAGTTTGTATATCTTAATCACATATCCGTCTGTCTGTCACAGTCAGTCTAAACCAAACTCAGTGCCTAGAGAACTAAGGTCTTTAAATTTTGAATAGATGATTCGTCCAACATGGTCACATCAAGTTTATTTCATTTTATCGATAATGGGTACAAATCGATTTCTGATAGCAGATGAACACGTATTCCATGGCGCGTGAAGGGGTTTGAAAAGCAGCTTCGACTTTAGCGGGAAATAACCACAATTGGCAGCACTGTCTGAAAAGTCGACGCAGTCAGTCTGCTTACATATATACATATGTATACATATATATATGCAGCAACAGTTATAACCGGTTCAACACAAAAACCCCCTGCAAATGCTGTTCCACCTCCGCCTGTCCCCACACCTATGTGGAAATCGAGTGTTTTTTATGTGAAGGACTTTCGAGTACAACGACCGCTCTCAACTCAAAATTGGTCTTGTGCAATAATTCTTGTTTGCTTCATTGACCAAAGATGGAACCATTACAATTGTTGCACGTACACTTAAAAAAAAACATTTGGCCTGAATTTAAGGACATCGCCCTTAAGTGAAAACCGCAGCTGTCTGCTTTACAGGCCAAGGAAGTCGGATCGAATCGCCGTAAAAGAAAAAGTTTTTCCAAACGGCTCATTTGATTGAACTGATTGAATTTGAATCGACGTTCGCATAAAGAAGAGAAGTTTCGAAGAAGGGGGGAAAAATACTTGATTTAAGTTTGCTCTACGAGAATTAATAATCTAGATTAGAAGTCTGCAAATCTGAAAGTCTCCGAGTTCGGTAAACAGACGGATATGGCAAGAACGACCCGTCTTTTGATGCTGATCCAGAATATAAATATTTTATGTATATATTTATGTTATATTAAAATATTTCTATATGACAATGACGCCAATGACGCAGATGAAACGCGTTGCTTTAAAAATGCTGAGATGATAAGGAAAAGTATTCCAGATAGATAGTCGCCTGGGCGACTGGGCCAGCAACACGCGACAATATAGACACAGTGGCGATAAGGCGCCCATCGGTTGCTACCTACAAAAATACACCACATACAAAGCAATTGACTTGGGCATTTTTTGTCGCAGTTAAGTAAAAACCTCAAAAACCCATCCGAAACAAAATGATAAAGAAGACAACAAAAAAAAAACCAGCGACCAGCTGATAATGAGCGGCGACAGGCGCATAAATCAAGCAAACATCTAAACTATACAAATACATATATACACAGAATACATACACATCACAATGCAGGTGGAGCGATATCACTTGATAACCGTTAATGAAAAGCCTATCTCTCACCCGGGGGGGCCACGTTAGCCGCAAATAATGCTTATCTTTAACAGTTTTGAATGAATTTTAAATCGCGAAATTCTGCTTGACATTGATAATGAAATACCCAAAAAGATACACAAACATACAATCGGCATTAAAGTGTCGACCTTGATAAGGCTGGCTGATAACAAACATTGCAGATTTTCGGCACGCATCTTTTTTGTGGACAGACCCAGCAACAGCTACAAAAGATTTCAATTTAAATGAAAGACCGGCTGACTTGGGCAAGCCGAAGATGACATACACTTTCCGGACGGAAAATAAATTGAATTTACAATTAAATTAAATAAAACACCAAAACGAAGAAAATTGCAAAATGGTCAGTCAGGAATTGTGACCAAAATCGAAATCAGAATTCAAATATAAAAAAATTAAAGTCAACATTGGCGGACTCCCTGACAAGAAATCCAGCCAGAACCGGAAACTCAAAACTAGAACTGAAACCGAAAGTCGATTTAGTTGTATGCATTAATTTTCCAATTTAATGCGCACAACAAGATCATGAATATATTTCCATATATATATCGACTTAGGTATTGTTTCTGTTCACGAATATATATGCCTAAATTTATATACCCAGTGCGGTAAGCGTTACACACTACACGACATAATTATAATAGCCTCTGCAAGGGTATGCAAATTAAAATACAAAAAAAAAATGTACATTCAATGTACACATATATATATATATATATATATATATATATATATATCGCCGTCACATTTAGACTCTTTTGTCCATGAGTTGCGTATTTTAATGCGATGAATTTTGTTTCTTTTTTTTGTTAATATTTTACCAGAACGGGTTGCTTGAATTCCAGCGGGCTTGGCCAATTTGAGACCGGTTTTTTTTGGAAATTTTTTTTTGTTGAAGATTAATTTCCTTTATGGCGGCAGCTGGGAAGTGGTCGAGAACACGAACAAAATTAGCAACCAAAGCCTGATTGTTCGAAATTGGTTAACGAAAGCTAATTGTTGGGCCAACGATTTTTGAGACCTATTAAATGTTGCCGGAGTGTGTACGTGTGTGTGTGTGTGTGTGTGTGTGTGTGGCAGCACCCACACTTGAGAACTGATTATAATGGCTCTTTTTTTGAGGCAGAACATTCCATAATTAGCAAATCAGTTCATTGTGAAATTCGAGCTCGAACTCGAACTCGAATTTGCATGCAAGCCGTCGTTGCTCGCCTGCCCAAAGTTGTAATTGTTATCGATATGTTAAAAATATGCGTAATCGTTGGCTTCCCAAAATTTGCTGCAGAAGTTGTATTATCAGTAAAAATGGGTTTTATTTTTGGATAACACGTGACAAATTGAATCAGGGGAAACCGTTAATAAACCAATACTAATATGCTTATATCTTTTTTTTTGTTTATTTATTTAAGCGAAAGTCTTTTTCAGTTGCAAGAACTCAGAGTGTCAATTGGGCCAATAGCGCGTATGCGTAATCATTTTAATACGATTTTTCACTTAAATACAGCCACAAGGTTGTTGCCGTTGCTGTAAGTCTACCCTAAAAAACAAAAACAAAAGAAAAACAAAAACAATTTCAACTTGTTTTCGCACGCATTGCGAATGACGTGCGTTTTATTGATGTTGTTGTTGTTGTTTATGCTGTCGTTGGCTTTGCCATTGACCGATCGTACAACAGAGAACGAAAACAAGTAAATAAATGAAATGAGATAAAAAAAATAATGCGTTTATTCACAAGATGCTGACAGCAGTGCACATACACCTCTCTACCCCCCTCCCCAACCCCATCTTCATCACCCACTCTCTCTTTCTCTCTCTCTCTCTGTGGGCCCGCTCAAAGAACGCGCGCGGATTGGCCAATTTTCTGGGCTCGTCTGTTGTGTGTGCCCCTCTCACACAGCGTTAACGAAACATACACACACACATACATATATATTGCAGTAATTATAGAAAACGCGTTTAGCAAAAGAGCGCAGATCGCAAGAGAAACAGAGAGAGAGAGAAAGAGACTGCCGAACGCATACGTAGTTGTTATAAAGAGTTTGCAAGCGTCACAAAAGAGATGAATTTACATATGCGAACAGGTACAGACACATACATACATACATAAATATCATAACTGAGTGGCATTTAAATTGGACACATGCTCGTGTGCTTATGTTCATGTGTTTGTATGTTTCTGCATGCATACGTTTTTTTTACTTTATTTTGTGACTGATTCGACTTTGTTGCCTGAGCTGATTTTTGCGGCATTCTTTTTAGGCCCTTTGGTGCCACGCGCAGTCCCAGGTCGTGTATGCGTGTATGAGTGTGCTGCTTAATATGTAACCATGCAAAATAGTCGACGAAACAGAAAGCTCAACAATAAAATACCTACACCACATGTACACATACATGCTTACATATGTACATGTGCATGTGTTTGATTGACATTAGGTATCGATACTTTGCACAAAATGATTTTCACATTTGTAGGAAGCAATGTGTTTTTTTTTCTTTTTGTTATTTAATTTTTTTTTGCTTGCTAACCAAGACTGTCAATATCAATCAATTAAATGTGGATGTGAATTATAAACGAATTGCAAATATAAAACACTCCAAGTAGATTATCGCTTGTGTATGTAAACACATGCGAACGTGTGTGCGTGTGTGTATGTGTGTGCGTACGTAAGCAGATACGGTACATTAGCGAAAGAGAAGCACACACACAACAGGTGATCTGCTTACTTATGTAAGCTAACCTACATAAATATACAAACACACGCACACACACGCAGCAATGTGTATATATGTGTGCATATTTGTTTGTTTGCATTCAAGTTGCAAATCTTATGCTTAAGATAAACGTGATTGAAACGCGTGCGAATCTCGCGAGATCATTCAGAATGGCAATTAAAATGACTCATTAAGCTGTCAGTTTTATTGATTCAAAGAATCTCGCAAAAAATACTATGAACTATGCAGCCACCTCCACCCCCTTTCTCATCCTTCCACTTGCTATTAGCCTTGAAAACGGTGCAAAATTTCAACGAATTTAGTTGCTTGTTTTGTCTTTCTTTTTTATCTCTGGAAATGCGAAAAAAAATCAATTAGAGAGATAGTTGGGACAGCTGGTAAACAGACGTCTCAATTATTATCTATTTTTGAATGCCAAAGCCGAATTCGACAGTGAACATGAAAACACACGCTTCTCAAGGGGGTGCAGGACGGGGTGCGGGGTTTGGGGAAGGCTGCGTCGACCTTGAGAGCACTTTTTAGAAACAGCAACAGAGAAAACAGCATAGGACACAACAACACCATCCGACAGAGGGAGAGAGAGTGAGCGAGAGAGAGAGAAAGTGAAAGAGATACAAAGCTGAAAAACCGGGAGAAAATTGACTACGTCAGCAAATAAATCACATGGCGACCACGCATTTTTTTAATATAATAAATAAGTCTGGGAAATACATATATATATATTATATATATTTGATACTCGTACGCGTATTTCACTATTAATGGCCAAGTTTCAAAAAATGCAAGTAATAAAATTTTTGTTTATCTTTAAGTGAATTTTCGAGAAGTATTCACATTTGTGTTGGGTGTCTATAATATTTCCATATATTTATCGATGACTTCTTCAGCTTTAATCATTTATCGATTTGTTCTCCGGCTTTTAAATGTTTATCGACTTCTTTTTCTAAATGTTTATTTTTTTTTTTAATAAAAAGAAAGTGTCAAGTTTGCTATAATTTCAGGTATCAAAATACTTTATCGCTAGCAGGATCGAACATAGAAATATATGTATACATGACTACCTACGTAATACTCAAATCTGTACAATTTCTGGCACAACTTTTGCTTTCGTTGCTTCGTTTTTTTTCGGCAGCATTTGCGTCAAAGGAGCTTCTTTTAACAAAACAGAAGACAAAGCATGGGAAAGCAGATAACAAAAGGGGGAAAAAACAATTTGGAATGCAGAGAGCGACTAGAAGATACCCTGCACCAAAGTCCCCTTCATCTTAAGGAAGGATGTATCTTAATAGTTGTTTCTTCTACTGCTAACAGCAAACGATATCGATAGTCAAATAATGTTATCGATAAAGGGAAATTAGCTTGAACTGCTTATGATTGGAACTTATATATTTCAAAATTAAAGTCTTTGACTGAATAAGAAAAAGCCGTATATATATATCTACTACTACTATATATAAATAATATTGAAGATGCTTCCGTCTACATAGACTCTCATTTATTATACCTTCTTTACGCAATGGTAAAATAGTTTAGGGAATTAATATAAATAGAAAACAGAAAAAACGCCATCGGCACACACCCCCCACATACATATACATATACATACGCATATACAAATATATACAATTGGAGCATACATTTACATGCAAGCATCCGTACACGCATTCCATCCATATACATATATAGATATATGATATGATATTTTGTACTGAAATTTACCTGTTTCTGTATTTTTGTGTCTTTATTTGAGATTTTTCACGCCACGTGTGTTTGCTCGTTCTTTTAGCATTTATTCCCCATCACACGCACACACACATACACAGTACCACTCCCACTCCCACTCCCGCCTTCGCTTCAACTCGATAACGATATATAATATATAATAATCATGCATGCGGCCAACTATTCATATTTCGAAGTTTCCGAAAGCCAAATTTATTACGCAGATAGATCTAAACGTTCATCAAGATTGCAAATAAAACAACAACAGAAAACAAATGACGCATGCTTTGCTGGAGAGTGTTCGACTTTCAGATACCCAGTGTATTTTCAAATATTCAGCAAGTATTAAAAAACACAATTCTATATATTATACAGAAAGCAAGGAGATACTTTATAACATTATCAGAATCCACAAATCAAATTGGCATCGGAACTGGATCCGCCTGTTGACCGATTGAAATTCAGAATCGGAATCAGAGCCGAAGTTTTAAATTGCTTTAAGTCTCTGAGATCCATTTGTTTAGTTAGGCTAGATCGGCTAGCTTGTTATTCCTTACGATATATTCGTCCGCTGTTGACAAGGAAGAACTTCAAATTTCAATTTAATTTAAATAGTTTTGTGGCTCTTTTATAGCTTCTAAAACTCTTATTTCCGATAACTCCCTTCCTGTTTTGGTAGGCCTGTTTCGCCCGCTACATAAGCACACTTTTGCAACGGGTGGGTATACCCACTTTGCTATGCGTTACAGGGTACATAGACAAACAACTTTCGCTTCTGGGCACATGATCGCAATCGGCTTGGTTGCTTGGTATCAGGAGGTATCATTGCTTTTATCAGCACCTGACAATGACAATGCACTCTTCGCGGATGATCGATAGATAGTTAGATAATCGAAAGACAACCAAGTCTTATTTGAGCGCGTTTTCGCCAATCTTCAGCTGAATATCAATCTGAATTTATCTTCGTTTTACCATTTAGACGCTAATGGAATTTCAATGAGTTATTAATATTGATTCTATTGAAGACATCAAAGAATGCCTCATACATAAAGCAAATCGTTAATTGACCCTTTTATATATAATTTATACCCTTGCAGACCTGGCTTAGTCCAATCGATAGTTTCTCCGGCAGCTATATGATATATCATTCCGATTCGACGTTGCCTTCAATGCCCTTTGAAATCCAATTCACTTTTCAATTCTAGCAAAGGTCATCTTCAATCGAGCTACCATTAACATTTCAAACTGCTTAATACATCTTTAATTCTCCTAAGGATGTGTAAAGTTCTAAGTACAGAAAAAGTAGCACTTTAGAATATGGGAATATAATTCTATAAGAGTACTACAGGCTCAGAAGGTGGTCAAAATAGATCTGGCTAGATCGCAGAAGGCACCCAAAAATGCTTAAACTAGCAAATATTTGGACAGCTCTATTTTGTAGACCTTCAGATTGCAGTCTACGCTAAAATATACATAAATGCAATGTTCCCAGACAGTTCGATGTAGAATTTCATAATCACGTCATTATTTTCCTATTTTGGTATTCCTATATTTAAACTTGAAAAACACATTGATTACCGCTGACGACACGGAGACCCTCTGGCCCCGATCGAATTGGATTTGCATACACACGCTATGTACATATATACACACATATATATATATATATATATATATGTATATATGTATCCGTGTAATACGCTTCATTCCGTATGCTATTCCGTTTCCAGAAACGCATGCAATCAGTTGTTGGATTGAACGATGGATAGATTGAGTGATTGATTCCGCGAACACTGTTTCCCTTTACTTAGTATATATATGTATGTGATCGACTTAAGTATAAAACGTACGAAAATAGAACATAGAATATGTATTCCAACAGTGCCTTGCATCTATTTTATTGTCCTCTTCTTCTATCTCAGTATGAATGTAGCCCAAAAGGGTCGCACCAAGTTGTGCAAAAGTATGTAAAAGTCATTTTTGAACCCATTATGTATATACACTCTTGATCAGTATCAATTTGCGGGTCGATATACTCAAGGCATCGATAACAACGATATAATATGCCCCGAAGAGAAATGGAGTTTCTGTTAATCAACAAGTTATTTAAATCATTCAAAAGCTGGTCTCGTCGAGCTGTCTCGACTGGGGTATTCTTATTTATTGTGCACCAAATTTAACAATTTGTTATTGTTATTGTGGTTGTGGTTAAATATTAACAACATGATAAGTCTGACTTGCACTTGCACAAAATATTTACATGCATAATAACAATAAGAAGCACAAAAACAATAACAGGATGACTCGCCGCCGGGCAATTGGGGCTGGGCTCGGACATGGGGGTTATGTGTATGGTTGTTGTTGTTATTGTTGTTGTTATTGCTGTTAAATCTGTAATTTGTCGATGCTTGGGCGGCGATGACGCTCCACGGTTATCAAGGTGAAGACAAGCAAAACAAAAACTCTGCTTGTAAAATGAGCAACAGCAGCAGAACAACAACAGGCAACAACAAGAACAGTGACAAAGGCAACAACAAAAAGAACAACAATTGTTCAAATTGCGCATTCGACCAAAATCAAGTCAACATACAAAATATATCAAAACAAGATACTCGAACGAATTGTCCAATAACAAACACAACAATTAAAGTGGGCCCGTTCTGGCAGCGAACGCGCCTCCAAGAACACACACACACACACATATATATATATATATACATATATATATATATATATATATATATTCATACGTTCATAAAATACAAATACGGAAATATGGATCATTCATAGCTGCTTTGCTTTTTTTCAATTGCAATTAAATCCCACAAAAATCTTACACTTTTTATGTTTCTTGAATTTTGAATTTGAAATGCGTAAATATTGAATTTAATTTAAGTTTTTAATTTGATTTAATTTAATATATTTTTCATTTTTCATTATTATTATTATATTAGAATTTATTAATTTTTTTTTGTTTTTTTTTTTTAATTTTACATTTTTATATTATATTTTCATTTAAAATTTTAATTTCATTGAAATTCTCAATTAATAAATGTTGTTTCAAATTTTTTTATTAAAGATTTGCCGACCATCTCAATCCTTCTCCTTAAATTCATTTTAAGCTTATTCATTGGTCGAAGTAGTATTTTTCTCAGCTGTTGCTGGTTGCCGCACGCGCCTTCAATTGTGCCATTTGATAGCCGCACACACACACACACAAACACACACACACACACACACACACACACAACAAGTAGCTGTAGATAGATAGTGAGCACGAGTTGATGATAGTCATTCATCAACTTGTTTGTGCCAAATGTCAACAGCGACAACATAATAATCTTGTTGTCATCAAAAGTAACCGCAATAACACACGTATGAATGAACGTAACGTATTTAAGTAAAGATTTTCGAATGTGAATACATCTATAAATCCAGTGGATTATGGCACACTTTTACCTCCCTTTCTTTGTGTACATCATACGTGGTTTTGTGTAATAAGCACCTGCCGACTAGCACTATCATCACTAGGGCAAACTACACCCATACTTGATTTCTCTTCAAGTTCTCCTCGCCAGCACCATGCCAAATTGAAGGTCATAGAACTGACCCACTGAGCACCTCAACACACACACACATTGACAGTTGTATGTGCACGATGTGTTAGTGTTAGTGTATTACAAGATGTTCTCAGGGCATATCCAGAGAACCGTCAAACAGTCATTGACATTGGCACGTACAAATACAGACACACATTCAGACAGACAGAAAGACAGACAAAAACACAGACAGAAAGACAGACAGAAACACAGACAGAAACACAGACAAAAAGACAGACAGAAACACAGACAGAAAGACAGACAGTCAGTCGGACAAGCAGACTGCATCGCGTGATCGCGATAAGCTTGCTCATGTATCGAAAAGTGTTGTAAAGGATGGAAGGGGGAGTAGAGTGGGGAGGGGCGGGGGGGGGGGGGGGTTGCGGTGATGGTAACAATATGGTTGAATAGCGCAAAGAGCAAAGAGAAATTGTAAAATAAAACAAGAAGCGCTCTTAAGTTACATTTTGTGCGAAAAATCCGCAGATGCGAAGAGAACTTTCGATTCTTGATGGTAACTGTAAATCGGTTGTACTAAACACACACGCGCACACGCACATATATGTATGTTGATGATCATTAAGATGATGACGATGTACATGTTGGTATATTGCGTCAGCGAATGCGTCTATGGCAGCTATGATTAAAGCATTGCATGGGATTTTCTCAAATCAAAACTTATAAGCGGGAAATTAGACAAAAACAAAAAAATAATTTATATATAATGAGGAAATCCATTTCATTGCTAATTACTATACATCATAAATGTACATTTATGTTTGTACGACAGACACAGATACACACATATTTATATATCCATCCATATTAACTTTTTACTATTTTGTAATACCCTATGCAAGGGTGGCAAGAAGATAGGAAAAATAAGAAGCACAAAAAATCAACTAGGAAAAACATGCAAAATGTGCACATCATGTTGTCCAGGTGCTATATATATATATATATATGTATGTATATGTATGTAATATACATACACATATATGTGCGAGTAGATAACCAGACAACCAAAAAAAACGCGCTTCTTTTCCCCAAATAATATGATAAACAGGAAAAAAGTAAATAATGAAATATCAATATATATGTCTGAATATATATATTTATATATATATTTATATGTGTGTGTGTGGGTGTGGATGTGTGTCTGCTGGATAGTTCCGTTCAGGTAGAAGAGTTGATGCCTTCCAAGGTGCGCTCAAAAACAGCGAGCGAAAAAAGAGGAAAAGAAAGAGGATTAGAGAACACGTTTACGTCACACGTTTTAGTTACAGTTATTTCCCACACCCACATATGTGTGTTCAGTTATGTTCAGTTGTGTTATGTTATGTTATGCTATGTTATGTTATTTTATGTTATGCTCATCCATTATGAGTACAATAAATATGGCGACATTGCAGTACCCGAACAAGAAAACAAGATTTTAAGCTGTCAATTAAAGCAAATACATACATATATATATATATGCATATATATATAAATGTATATATGTATGTGTATGATAAGTACGTATGTACTTAAACATTTCTAAAATAACAAAAAAACTGTTCTGGCAAATTGCGTATCCTAAATAAATGATATTGGTTTCAATATGTCGTGACAATTATTACATTTATTTCGCATTTCTAATATTTTTTGCTAATTTGTCTACTCGTTTTAAGGACATTTACTCTCACTTTTTATCTAACTGTCTCTCTTCCTTTCTTTTTCTCTGTCCATCTGGAAGCATAAAGTATGAATCATGATTGATAAAAGAATCATCATTTTGACTTTTGACAGTTTTTTCGCAATTTAATCTCGACGCAGTTTGCTAGAAGAGATAACGCATTACGTATTTGTTATAGTTGCTTTCTATACACTACACCGACGCGTGTTATAACTTAATTATTTTAATTAAGAGAATTAAAACTGGTATTCAGATAATTTAATATAAATATTTCCTTTTTTGATTTGGGAACATTTTGCAAATAATAAGTTTTAATATTTATTTATTTTATTTCCTATTTCTGTATTATTTCAATACGAGGCACACAATGTTTGCACTCTAATGGAAAAGTACACACACAGACCACGAACTGAACAAAGAACCAGAAAGAATTCTACGCGTAAAGAACGCTGAAAAAATAACACACAACAACATTCAAGCGATCAAGTCGAGCCAAAAAGCAATTTTTCAAAAAGTTCAGGCAAAAATTGAACCGAAAGTGCCGCAAATTGTTGTTATTTTTTTCTCTTTTTTTTTGCAAACCAATCAGCATAAAAAAATTAAAAAAAAAAACAGCCGAACAAGAAGAGAGAGAGAGAAAAAACAGTTCGTTGACGGAAAAATATGTTGCGTCGCCAAAAAAAAAAGTCTGTTGCGACCAAAAAAGTACGCGGTAGATGCCGCCGCCAGCCGCCAACTCACCTCCCTCAACCCCTTACGCTTCCCCAACACTCCCACCTCACCCCACACATACACACACACACACAGACTCAGCTTAAGTTGTCTCTGCGCATCGTTGTTTCTTCTCTTAAAAAAATGGCCGCTCCCAACGAGCGATCGCTGCTGACGCAGACATCGACGTCAGCGTCAACGTCAGCGTAAGCGTCGACAGCGTAACTGTGGCCTATACATAGAGCGAGCACAGCGGCAGAAGCTCAGTTCTTGCAGATACTCTGTGCTGTCCACAAGTTGCAACTGCACGCAAATTAATATCAAATAAAAAATTAGCAGTCCCGAATCAAGACTCCACATACATATATCATTTTATATATATATATTTTTTTTTCGCCAATGCATTAAATTGATTCACCCTGTTTACGATCAACTGAAAAAAGCGATCTTAAAACAAAGTGCAAAATAAACAGTTGACAAATACATCAACATAAAATATATAGAACATAAGCATAAGTCGTGTGTGTACGTGTGTGAGTGTGTTGGTGGGCCGGAAAAGTGTGCAACGCTTTTCCTTACATTTGTTTTGCTCTTTATTTTCGCGCGCTCTCGCCAAACGTTTACGAACATGACGACCAAAATGGCCATAAATGCAAAGGTGAGTAGCAAAAAAAAAATCACACGCAGAATTTTTAATTTGAAATTTACCGATTTTGTGGGGCTCTGTTCAACCAGCAAATATGCTTAGAGATACTCGAAGAAGAGTTTTGCAGCCACCTAATCTTTTCAGTTTTATAACTATAGCTTCAAAATATTTTAAAAGAAATGTGTTTCAAATGACACCTTTCACCTACAAAAAGAAGCTAAGGTGTAAATATATATTATAAAATGTTTCAAGATTGCTTTGTTCCTCAAAAAAAGAAAAATAATAATAATAGAAATTGTCTGCTTGCTGATAACGACAATAGTTCAACAAATGGTTCAACAATCATTAAACACCATTAAAAAAAAATTCAAAAAAATAATAATAATATATTAATTATGTATAGCAACAAGAATTGGAAACATTGTCAAAAAACGGGAATCTGCATTCCATGAAATATATATGCTTAGGGGCCTAGCAACAAGTCTTCATCAGTAAATGATAATGCATACAACATCAGCAACTGTGCCTAATTATAATTGACGAATGATCTATTTGCACAATATATATACATACATATATATATATATATATATATATATGTATAAGTACAGTATTGTTAGTTAACAGGTTTAACCTGCCACATCTATTTTTGGGGTATTTTTTCTATCAAAACAAGCTAAAATTATTAGAGAGAACAACTAGCTAAAAGTGTAACCAAAACAATCTTTATACAATTTTTAATAGCTTCAAAAGATAACAGATTAACTTAAAAAATCTTTTTTTTTTAAGTTTTAAAGTGTAGACATATATTTTGTTGTAGGGATCTAAATTCTCAGATTATCTTTTGAAATTGTTTTTCCTTTTTTTTTTTACATTTTTGTGTTATTTGTAAATATTTAGACAACAAACAAAATGATTTTAGTGATTAGGTTTATCTGCTGATTTGCTCTCTGATAAGCCCGCCAGAGACGCCCTCTAACCACCATTTGTGGCATGTGCCACCACCAGAATGTAGCGTCGCAGACAATCCGGCTCCGATTTGGGTCTGGGGTCAACAGACAGACAACAGGCGTTTTTAGTTTTCTGTTTTGAGTTTGTGCTTGAGCTAGTTTCTTCTAGTTTTTTTTTTCGTTTCGATTCGATTTCAACTCGTTTTCAATTTCAATCAGTTTTTTTTCGTGTTTTTTTTTTAGTTTTTTTTTTTTTGTATTTATTTGGCTGATGCAATGGGCCTGCCAAGTTTCACAGTTTTGTTTTCGATCTCGTTTTCGATTTCAAATTTTCCTTCTTGTTATTTGTGGACAGCTGACGACGATTTTGGTTTTCCGGCATGAAGACATTGCCTCAACTATTTCATCATAATATTTATAATTTTAGATTATTTGTTTGGTCATCTAAAGTATTTAGCAGCACATCTCAACTTGTTATTGACATCTTTATGATTGCATCTTTTGATTAGCTCTGTTTTCGGATGATTTGAATATTTAGTTGTTAAGTCGTCAGCCAAGATTACAAACATAATTAGCACTTGCTAAATAATAATATGATGACTCTGTGAAATATTTAAACGTGTGCACTGAATTTTCAAATCGAAACAAGACAATGATTAAATAAAAAATAATAAGTATTCAAATCGGGTATTGCATCAGTAAAAGACAAACATCTCCCACAATTTAACAGACAAAGCGCATTCATCATACATCTTTAAGAACTCAAATTCTATTTAAAGTTGCGAATCAAATGATAAACTTCCAAGTGCATAATCAAATTACAAATTTAAAACGAAGTAAATAAATTGAATAAGCAATACAAGAATAATAATAAATCTGGGTGTATGCATATATGTAAAACAATACAAAATTATTATTAAACATTTGTGAAGAAGAAGAGAGAGAAAAAAGATGGGGATATAAATATTGAGGGAGAAAATAAAGAAGCCTCAGGTAGATCTCTTAGCCTGCGGAACAAGTTAAACTTAAAGGTTCCTTGATGGAACCGGTGACATATCCGAGGCGGACTGCTATATAGCTGCCATAGGAGCGATGGCTCGATAGCTTTTGTTCTTTAAGATTCTAGCTTTGATGGGCATTTCACAAAAACCAATATGCTCTTTTGTACCTTTGATATCATAGTACAAAGAATTAGATCAAGAATATTGCTCATGCATATGAATTCAGCTTGAAATGGACTTCTGTCACTGCGCAGTTTCAGGCTTCAGCTGAAAATCACCTAATGTCAATATAAAATAATGATATGCTAATGCCATTGAATTAGTTACGATCCGATCTGTTGTATAACTCTTACATGGCGTATTGCTTCACAGAATTGGTTATTTGAAATTAGAGCTGTCCGTGGCCCAGATTACGCAGTACGCAGTAGAACGCATTATACACATATATATATATATCTATATATATATATATCTATATATATATATATCTATATAAATAGTTAGAAGATATATGTATGTGTGCACCTCATGCACAGCATTGAAGACAATGCAATTGGCCAAGCGTCGACTTTTGAGGTTGTTGAACGACTCAACGAACAAACAGTTGTCATATGCATAAAGTATGGGGTATATATATGTATATATATATATATATGTATATATATACATATGTATATGTATAGTCGGCCCCTTCTTAAATGCAAATACATTTAAGGGACTTTAGGTTCGAGTTCGCATTCATCGCATTCGTAATTCATATGCGGAAATTATTCGACTCAAATAAACACGAAACGTGGAAGGAAGTAGAAGAAGAAGTGTTATTCAGGTGTTATTCTTTCCTGCTTCCCAGGGACAAGGAACATCAAGCATATATTTTGGGAGATGAACGTGTTCTGCAAGACTTCTCTCAAAACAAAAAAAGATATATTTTCTTATAGTAGAAAATATTTCCAAAGAGTAGAAATGCAAAACGCTGATTCTTAGAAATATGTGAAATCTTACAAAGCTAATAATAATAATTTTGGTAGTCTTTCCCGATCTTTCCGGGCGAGATTGATCGGGAAAGATCTAGATTGATCGGGATTGAAAGGGGAGTGTTGGGACTTATCGAGATTGTCGGTTCGGCGTGTTTTAATCAATCGAATCGTCGTCTTCTTTTCATCAGGATATATTCCGCAACCAGCATCGTTTGATTCGCTTCATCGAGCAATCGATTCGCCTGTGCAGCAACCAATCTCTGAAGGCGGCCCAGCAACAGCAACAGCAGCAGCAGGAGAAAAGCCCGACGGCTGACTTTGAGATTAGTGCGTCGGTGAATACACAATATACACATGCACCGGAACCGGTCAAGCACGACAAGAATCTGGGGGATCTGTTCAAGGCATCACAGTTGTCGGTGCGTCTGGCGACGCCGCAACAATTGCACACGAAACCGGATAACGATGAGGAACTGGGATTTGGCAAACTCTTCACGGATCACATGCTCAAGATCTACTATCACAAAAGCTTGGGCGGCTGGCAGAAGCCAGAGATAACGCCACTCGAGAATCTAGTCATGCATCCGGCCGCCAAGGTGCTACACTATGCCGTCGAGGTAAGTGCCGATCCCAAACAAGATCATCATCTCATAAATCTCTCTGGCTCGAAAATACTTTTTCAATACGATTTCCTTTCACATTTCTTCGACTTTTGTACGCAAAGTCCAGTTGTGTCCGTCTGTCTAATCAAATGGATAACGGTGTCTTCAGATTTTGAATACAAATTGTTGCATGACCAGCTTGAACAGCTTCGGTTCGGCTTAGAATTCCATGAAAGAAACGCTGATATTGTTAACCAAAACGTATTTTCCAATTGACCAAACTACTCGAAGCAATTCTAATCAGTATTTGTCACGTGCAGCGCATTCTGACTTGGTCTCTCTGTGCATTGTTATCACTTGTCCACATCCCCATCCCCATCCCCATTCACCTTCCCATGCTATGGGTTCTGATTAGTATTTGGTGGCTCCTCGTTGCAGCTCTTTGAAGGCATGAAAGCGTATCGTGGAGTCGATGGCAAAATTCGCATCTTCCGGCCCGACATGAATATGGCCCGAATGAATTTGGCCGCCCAGCGTTCCGGCTTGCCCACCTTTGAGGGCAAAGAGTTTGTCAAGTGCCTGTCCCGTCTGCTCTCCATTGACTCGGAGTGGGTGCCCCACACGGAGGCCGCCAGCTTGTACATACGCCCCACACTGATTGGCATCGATGTGAGTATCCACATATAAAAATATATAAAAGATATTTGCTCGATTTGCCAGTTGCTTATTGCCTCTATTGCAACTCCCCCCCTTAGCCCACATTAGGTGTTGCTTCCTCAGATTCTGCGCTGCTTTATTCCATACTCAGTCCGGTGGGCAGCTACTTTAAGACGGGTTCGGGCAATGGTGCCGTCTCCTTGCTGGCAGATCCCAGCTACACACGTGCCTGGCCAGGCGGTGTTGGCAATCGCAAAATGGGCTCCAATTACGCACCCACGATCAATGTACAAAAGAAGGCGGCCGCTCGTGGATTGCAGCAGGTGCTCTGGCTGTATGGTGAGGATCATCAGCTGACCGAAGTGGGCACCATGAACATCTTCATGTTCTACGTCAATGACCAAGGAGGTAAGTCCCCACACCGTCACATGCTCAATCATAATCCACTTAACGCATCGAATAAAGTATTGAAAGTATCACATCGGAAAATGATTGCAACTCAACCTGCAATTTGAATCTTTCAATTTTAAAGAAACATATTCTGCATATTTAGGATATGTTGCATAAAGATTAATCTTAATTATGAATGAGCTTTTGGAGCAATCACTTGAACACATTGTTAACCAACTTGTTATGTTGAATCTATTTGCAGAGCAAGAACTGATAACACCGCCCCTGAACGGTCTAATCCTGCCCGGCATCACACGTGACTCCATTTTGGCGATGGCCCGACAATGGGGCAAGTTCAAGGTGCGCGAGGGCGTCTTCACCATGCCCATGGTCTGCGAACTTCTCAACCAGGGACGCGTAAGTGTTTTCTTATCTGAACCACCCTCAATCCAATCGCCAACCAGCAATTTCGCTAAACTTTACTAACTGTGTGTATTGTGTTGTGCTCGCTTACAGATGCTGGAACTGTTTGGCACGGGCACCGCCTGCGTGGTTAGCCCGATCAATCGGATCAATTACATGGGCCAGGATCTGTACATACCCACAATGGAGCAGGAGAAACCGGTGCATGAGCTGATACGAGACACGCTCACAGATATACAATACGGCAAGGTGGATCATCCCTGGTCGGTGGTGATTGACTAACAGCCACCACCAACAGCACAAGATGAAACCACAAAACCACAACTCAACCCAACTAACCCAAGTTGTGTATTAGTAGGTTATAGTTCCAACAGTTTCTTCCTTGGGTTGCCGATGTGCTCGAATTTCTTGTTTGTTGGATTTAATTCTATCTATCTGCATATATACACTTTATATATAAGTTAAGGGCTGGGCCTATCATCCATCCTATATAGTTACTATATATATATACCACTCTGTACAAGTCGCACTTGAGTTTTAATTTATAATTTATTTATGCCAGGTTTTTTTTTTTTTTTGTCCAATATACTAAATATTTTTTGTAGTTTAGTTTGTTTTTGTAATTGACTTAATTTAGTTCAGATCAGAACGGAGACGGATAAGGATTTCATAAAATTTATGACTGCTTTTTTTGCATGCTTTTACTTCCTCCTAAAGCAAAAGAAAATCGAGTAATAACATAACTAAAAATAATAGGAAAATAATCTAATTAATAGCCAAAGTCTAAGGAACTGCCCCAAATGCAGACCTAGAAAAAAGAATAAGCAATGTAAAAAAAAATTATATATAAAAAAAAGAAACGCAACAAACTAAAACCAAATTCATTTGGGAAACGTACCGGAGGCAAATGCATTTATTAGTCAGTAAGTTGCCAGAGTCGAATCCAAGTTAAGCATTAATCGCATTTCTTCAAAAGTGCATAAATGCATCTTTAAATATTGTTGGAGATTGGAGGTAAAAGCGGCCTGGAGAGCTGCAGAGCAAGCTGTGACTAAACTATTGTACCCTAGTTCTTAGACAAAAATGTTGTATGTTGCATACAATACCCTATACGATAACAAATCAAATACTATCTGTATACGAACATTAAACTTAATCACACAAACACAAATACAAATAAAAATACAAATACAAATGCAAATGCAAATACAAATTTGACTAGCATTGATTGCTCACAAATGGGCCTATATTATATAATATAGCAGATATATCTTCAGCAATTTCAGCATGCACAGATCACTGTCAATCCGGTCCAGCTGCTGTTCCAGCTGCGCCTTTAGCCTGCGCACCCGCAGCGTGCCCATCGACAATGGTAATCGATTGTACTCCCAGATCAACTCCCTATGGCGCGCCTGCGCCGCTCCGAGCAAAGCGATGCGTTGCTGCTCCGTCAAGAGTACTTGCTGCTGCTCCCGCTCTTGCTCCTGCTCGTGCTGCACGTGCATCGAGTTCACATCATCATCTGCAGCAGCAGCAGCGGAAGCAGCTGCAGTTCCTTTTGTGGGCGGCATTTCATAGCTGGGGGCATTTGAGTGGGCACTCAAGGATTGGTCCAGTTGTGGCTCCTGCTCCACATCGGTGATGTCCGGTATGGCAAGCTGAAGCACCACTTGCCGGAGCTCTTTCTCCCTCTCCTCTTGATCGTGGTCTTTTTTCTTCAAGCCGCGGACATCCAGCAAACACCGATTGTGTTGCACAGCGGCGAATCTGCCCATCTCAAAATTGGATGCAGTGCCTCGCAAGCACGCAACGGCATCCTCCCCATTATCATCATTGAACGGCTCGTCACCCTCGCTGCGACGACAGCATTTGAGCAGCGCCGCATTCAGGAACTGCTCGTCCCAAATATCCTCTGTTTGTACTTGCTTCTCCTGCGATTGCGACTGGCGAACACCAGTTGCTCCCGCCTGGCGTCCACCACTGGGCACACGCTGCTGCGTCTCAAGCAGACGCGCCTGCGAAGCGGCGGTCGGCATCGAATGGCGGCATTGCTCCCATCGATCCTGTTGTTCTCTCTGCAGGCGCCCCAGCCTCGACGCCATTGGCATCGGACGACGCACCAACAGCTTGTTCTCCAGCAGAAAGTTGCGCTGACCTTTATCCATCCACATACGGAATAAAAAATAAAAATATATTTAAAAGTCCCACTAGTATAATGGAAAACAGATCTGAATAGTGTAAACAGGAAATGTGAACGAAATTCAAGTTGAATACAAAAAACGAAAATAAATAAATCATAGAAAAGTCACCTCAAAAAACTGTATACCCGGAATTGAATCAGAATCCGATGTTCACCACATTATCAGGAATTCACACGGCTACCGCAACCGTTAACAGAAAGAAACCGATTGAAATATAGAACCGGAATAGGACCCGGACCCGGACCCAGACCCATTACCAGAAACGAAAGCACAGCTCAGAGAGCGAAATAGAGATGATAAATAATTGTATATAGATTAGTGTATTTATATTAATACATACACAAACAACACACGCAACAACTTCAACTTCAAAGGAAAACACAAATTATTAAATACTAAACTCAGCATTCAGTGAAATTTTTTAATAGTTGATAGAGGAAAACGAAGCAGTGCCTAAACCAATGCTTCATAATGCATCAAAATGTATTAAAATTAAAAAATGTATTTGCAACTGAAATCAAAATGTTCACTTCTTTTTCAATTGCAAACACATTTTTAGTGTACATCTACGTAAATATATATTTAAAAAGAGAACGGGCAACATTATTGTTGTACTTCAAAACGACTTCCGTATTTCTTATTTTTATCTTAATGAAAAACAATAATTCGTTTTACGGAATATATTAAGTTCAGTCCTTGCAATTTGCACTCTCGCATTTAACAAATATTTGAACTAATTTAGTGTTAACATTGAAGGAAAAGATCACACGCACGTTAATTGAAATAGTTGGTAAGTCGATAATATATACACCACATGGGAGGAGAGACGGCATCGCTTAAAAGAACTTCCCTTTGACTGACGGCGTATCTAGGTGTAGATGCATGTTTCTGCGAGAAAAAGAAAAAGAGGGGGGGAGAGAGAAAGTGGAGATTTGTATTTAAAGATTAATCATTTGGGTAGATAACTACCTGGGCAGCTTTAAGCAGGTGCGCTCAGAGGGACTGCTTGGGGAGGAGCTGGCCACCAGCTTCGGAGGTGACGTCAGCACAACCCCGTTGTTCTCATCTGAAACCGAGGTGTTCGGCATCGCATTCTCCTGATTGACAGGATTCTGACAACTGTCTCGGCATTTACAATAGTCGTTGCAGCTGTTGCCCGCTGCATAACAGCCACAGCGTTTTGAACTGCAACTTGTGCTGCAGGAACAGCGCTTCAGCTGGCTGTTGTTGCTCTTGTTGATGTTGCTGCTACTGCTGTTTGGGGTGATTTTGGTATTGCTATTGGTACTACTAGTAAAGGTATTATTAGCAATGGGATTGGGATTGGAAGTGCCGCCGTCGGTGCACGCCTGCCTCAGAGAATTCGATTTCTGTGTGGAAAGTGGGAGACTAGTTAAAAGAGCTACTTCTTAGGGATGCAAAGGAAGACTTGCCTTGGAGCGCTTCTTTGCTGGTACCCAGTCGGGATCGCTGTCTATATTCGGGTCCTCAATGGATACATCGCTAATGTTGAGTACTGATTCGTTCGCATCTTCTTCAACTGTGTATTTATCTTCACCTGCGTCTTTTTTGTGCTTCTTCGACGTATTCGCTTTGGACGTGAGGAGATCGAGCTGTTTTTGTAGTGCTTCCTTGGAGCTAAGCAGCTCCTCCACGATCTGCTGTTGGGCCAGATCATCGCCGCGCAGTAGCATTGCCACCTTCTCTTCATAGCTGCGCTTCTCGTTGACCATCTGCTGCTCGTACCGGCACTCGACGATTCGCAACTGTTTGGTTAGATCCTCGATTCGCAGCGAAGCCTCTTTGTGATGATCCAGCAGCACCTTGCGCTCCATAGTGCACTGCGCCTGTTCACGTCGCTGCTGGACGAGCATCTTCAACACCTTGCTGCTGATGGCACGCGCCTCTCCAAGGCTTTGCACATTTTCACAGAGCGCCGACAGACGACTGTCCAGGTCGTTGAAGCACACCTTCTGCTGCAGATCCGCAATTTGAGCATTGCGCATTTCCAGCTCCTCCTCCAAGCTAGCTAACTGTGAAGCCTGGTAAGCAGCCTGCTCCTGATCCGGTTCCTGCCGTTCCTTGATTTGCATGCACTGCGCATTGATCGTCGCCCGATCCTCCATCAGCTGCTCCAGACTGTGCTCGGCATCGACCAACGAGAGTATGACCTCCAGTTCTCGATCCATCCACGCATCCTGTTTGCCAGCACCAGCCGTCTGATTCTTGGCATGTCGCTGACGTTGGGCCTGCGCAGCTCTCTGACGCTCCAGCGCATCCTTCAGCCTTCAATAAAAAGAACGACAACGGGAAATATATATATAATAATTATTATATATGTATCCATATAGACATATATGGATTGGCTGATCTTACCGCTTGTTAACGGCCATTGCGTCCTCGCACTTGCGCTTGAGCACCAGGCGCTGATTGTCGTAGAGGTTTTTCTGACGGACAAGTTCGCTCTGCATTTTCCTGTCTTTGCTCTTCAGCTGGGTGAGCTGCTTCTCGCTCAGCATTTTGGATTGGCGGAATCGCTCGGATTCGACGCGCATGGCGCGGATCAGTTTCACCTTGGACTCCTTCATGGCACGGATCTCGGTGCTGAGGTTCTTGATCTTCTCGCTCTCCTTTTCGCGCATCTTGAGCATGTTTCCCTGCTGGACGATCTTGCGCCGCATATCCGTCAGCTCATGCTCGAGCAACTGCAGCCGCTTGCGTCGCTCCTCGGCCAGCTTGGCGGAGGTCTCCTTCTGTTTAGTGATGCGCAGCTGCTCCAGCAGTTCGCGACGCTCCGATTCGAGCTGCTCTACCTTCACCTGGTACTCCTTCAACTTCTCATCGTTGCTTTCCTCGTGCAACCGTCTGAAGTTCAGAGCGACGCGATCGTGCAGTTCCTGCTTCAGATCCAGCTGGTTATTGATTTGGCGCAGTTTAACATTGAGATCCAGCTGCTTCGTGGTGTGCTCATCGACACGTGACTGCAACTGCTCGTTCATCTCCTCGCTACTGCCCAAATTGGACTCCACGCTGCTGCTACAGCTGGCGCTGGCAGTGAGGCACTCCTTCCGATGAGTCTGCAGAGCAATTTCTGTTTGCTTCAGCTCCTCATCCACCCCGCCGACCAGCTGTGCAACATCGCGCAAACACTGCTTCAGAACGGACTGCTCCTCCTCCTCCTCCCCCTGTTCCTGCCCTTCCGTTCTCAGCTGTTGTGCCTCGCTCAACTTAGTCATCAACTCAAGTACGCTCGCCTTGACCGTGTCGTAGTTCACCTCCGTTATGTGTGCCTGCATTTCCTTATCGGCCAGATTGAGCAACGCCTCCTGTAGCTCCTTTTGCAATTGACGATTATGCTGCTTGGCCTGCTGCAGCTGCTCACTCATCCGCTGATTCTCCAGCGCCGAATTACGTGACAGTCCAGAGCTAATCTCAACGCCAGCTTCCCCGCCGCCGCTATCGCCACCCCGAGCCAGTAGCTCGAGGCGCAGCTTTTGTACTGTGTCCTTGAGCATCATCACCTCGGCCACATGCGGATCGACATTCACCACCGGCTTATTCTTAATTTGTAGCGCACGATCCGCATATTGCAGCGTGCTGATTGTCTCGGCCACGTTGTAATCTGCCGGACTAACGCAGGCGATCATCAATGTTATCGAATTGCCACCCAAAGAGTCCTGCAGCCATCGCGTCAGCTTCGACTGCCGATATGGCACAAAGGCAGCAGTTTCTCCAGCTGCAACAAAACAAGCAATTAAATCATTGATGTAGTTTAAGCTGCGGTTAAAAATAAATACTTAAAATATAATTGAAAAATTATGAACATTTTACCTGAATACAAGCAGCGATACAAGCAACTGAAGATACGTTAACATTAAAATTATTGTCACATAAAGAATCCGGTCTGAGAATTATTTTATCCAATATTGATCTACCAGCGCAACAAAAGAAAGTCGACCACATCACTACAATCATATACCCTGAACCTGTGCAAATGTATGTAACAGGCAGAAGGAAGCATCGCCGACCCCATAAAGTATATATATTCTTGATCAGGGTCAACAGCCGGGTCAATATGGCCATGTCCGTCTGTCCGTCCGTCTGTATGAACACGCAGATCTCAGAGACTATAAGACCTAGAGACTTCAAATTTGAAACATATATTCTCGTATACCAGGCGCAGATCAAGTTTCCTTTCTTTTCTCGATAACTGCCTCCGTTTCTCGATTATTGCTACATTTAAATTTCCGGTAGCAATAAATGCTACAATTTTACAGGCAGAATCTTCGTATTAATACAATTTATGCATATGCATATTATTATTTATGAACTCTGCAAAATTCATCAAGATCGGATAAGAAAGACCTAAGTTATAGCCGGAAATTTTTTCATCTATCAGCTGCCGCACGCGTTTTCTGTATGCACATTATGCGAGCGCATGTGTGCGAAGGAGATGGCATGATAATCGATGCGACCATCAATGTTTTCTGTGTACATGCTGCAGAGCCCCGTTATCCTGTTACGATTGGGTGTACGTAAATATGTATGTATGTAGAGAGCGTACTTGCGGACCTGCTCACATTTTGGTGCAAAACTTTTAAATGGAAATTTTCTAATAAAACTAGAATATATTTAACAACTGTGTTCAGGGTAAATCGTAGTCGAGCTCACTCGACGACAGCACTCTTGTTTTATTATACTATCATTAAGAGAATGGTTCGCTCCTTGCATTTCTTAAAACAAGCTCAACAGATATATTTGACATTAATTAATAATGTTTTGATTGTAAAAGTATTTTAAATATTTCCCCAACGAGAAACCAACCATTTGCTGTTTTGCAGAATTGAGTTTTTCTTCATATTGAAGATTTTTAAGTGGTATCGAATTTTAGCAGTGTAATTTTTGACAAGACCCATTTTTTCACTATGAAATAAGCCATATTTGTATATATCATGACAAGTAAAATATAGTAAACGGGATCGAAGCGATTATAAAAGCAGCTATAAAAATATTACTTACAGCCCAGCACATTTATGACGTTTCCCAGGGCGAGCAGGCCCTTGTTGATGTTGACGCCCTCCTTGAAGCGATCACCAGAAGTCATCGTCTTCGCGCACCTCTCCGATCCGGCCAAATCAACCAAATGAAATTTCGATTTGGTCACCGATTTCCTGCATAATACAAAGACAACATATTCAACATATTTGAGTATGAATGAATTTAGCATCGAGTAAACTTACTGGCCAGTCTTTTGTTTTGCCACCACCGATAGAGTGAAAATGGCGTGGGACCGTGAGGAGCTTTCGTTCATCGCCGTAGAGGCCACGGCCCGACCCGAGGAGCCGCGCATTAGCTCACTCGCCACCTGTTTAGCACCGGTCACTTCCACCTCGGTGAGTCCACGCATAAAAATTCCATTTTTATCCTCACGTATGTCGACAATGCTGTCCTCCCGCCTGTTCGGCGAGAACAGGTCGTAGAACTGCTCTTGGTACAACTCGACGAAGGAACATGTGATCCTAAAATCACACTGCTCCGCCATGGCGGCCGTCTTTTCAAAGATTTCACTAGCAGCTCTCGGAATAATGCCAGCATGCTCGCCCATACTGCCATTAAACGCGGTGCCCATAGTATAAGTCTTTCCAGACCCGGTCTGGCCATAGGCGAGTATTGTTACATTGAAACCATCGAGCAGCTTCTTCAGCCTACTGGCTACGCACGTCTCGTACACATGCTGCTGGCTGTCGCCGCAGTCGAACACATAATTGTACGTAAATGCTTTGTCATTCACCATTACCTGGGGAACTCCAGCGTCGGGGCGCAGCACTGCCATACGACAGCCGCGGTCCTCCTCCGATTTGACAAGTGGGCGCAAGCGCAATGCCACAGCTACTGAGTCGGTCATACTGATACTGGATGTAGGTGCTAATAAATACAACAGTTGAGATTTTAAATAAGCTTAAGCCAAAATAAAATTACAGTCAATCGCATAACTGCTCATGCCGCCATACTTTGAAGCAAACGGGAATTTGTAAACTATATAACTGTGGTTGCATTACCTTTTTTTTGGTGTGACTTGAAGAAATTACGAAACTGAATTGACTCTAGAGAATGGTACACAGTTGGATAATGAAAAACACCACACAATTAAAAGTCTGTCAAATATTTAACACAAAAATTGCTGCACACCAAAAGTTTAAAGTGATTGCGGCGGCGGCGTCAGTCAAATGCAGATTTGCAAAACGATTTCGGTGTCCAAAGTCACACAAAGTGGCAGCGATAAGAAATATCGATTGGAACTTCGTTTTAAAGTCTACGTTACAGTTCAAACAAAGTCATCGATAATGAAAACACAGTGCCAAACGAAATATTTCGCTACCGAATTTCAACTCACTCTTGACCTGAGTGGATTTTGTGCACAAGTGTTCGACGGTATTGAAATAATGAACTTTGAAATATAATTATCGGCAAATCACCATAGGAACGGCAAATGCATCGAAATGGAAATAATAAATTATTAATGAAAAATGAAAAATAATGTGTACTTATAAACGCTTGAAAGGTAAGAAATTTAATTCATTAAATTTTTGCTTCTAAGCAGACCTTCTTGTTTTTGGGTTCCAAAAACGAAATATATTGCAAATTTCGCTTGCGAAATTTTTCGTCGTTTTCTAAGCTGGGCCTTAATCGTGCTTGAATAAGGAAATTGTAATCGATATTTCTTAACGCTACTGTGTAGCTCTAATTTCTTTATTCGAGTTTGGGTACAGAAATCGTTTTGCGAAGCTGCATTTGACTGACGCCGCCGCCGCAATCACTTTAAACTTTTGGTGTGCAGCAATTTTTGTGTTAAATATTTGACAGACTTTTAATTGTGTGGTGTTTTTCATTATCCAACTGTGTACCATTCTCTAGAGTCAATTCAGTTTCGTAATTTCTTCAAGTCACACCAAGAAAAAGGTAATGCAACCACAGTTATATAGTTTACAAATTCCCGTTTGCTTCAAAGTATGGCGGCATGAGCAGTTATGCGATTGACTGTAATTTTATTTTGGCTTAAGCTTATTTAAAATCTCAACTGTTGTATTTATTAGCACCTACATCCAGTATCAGTATGACCGACTCAGTAGCTGTGGCATTGCGCTTGCGCCCACTTGTCAAATCGGAGGAGGACCGCGGCTGTCGTATGGCAGTGCAGCGCCCCGACGCTGGAGTTCCCCAGGTAATGGTGAATGACAAAGCATTTACGTACAATTATGTGTTCGACTGCGGCGACAGCCAGCAGCATGTGTACGAGACGTGCGTAGCCAGTAGGCTGAAGAAGCTGCTCGATGGTTTCAATGTAACAATACTCGCCTATGGCCAGACCGGGTCTGGAAAGACTTATACTATGGGCACCGCGTTTAATGGCAGTATGGGCGAGCATGCTGGCATTATTCCGAGGGCTGCTAGTGAAATCTTTGAAAAGACGGCCGCCATGGCGGAGCAGTGTGATTTTAGGATCACATGTTCCTTCGTCGAGTTGTACCAAGAGCAGTTCTACGACCTGTTCTCGCCGAACAGGCGGGAGGACAGCATTGTCGACATACGTGAGGATAAAAATGGAATTTTTATGCGTGGACTCACCGAGGTGGAAGTGACCGGTGCTAAACAGGTGGCGAGTGAGCTAATGCGCGGCTCCTCGGGTCGGGCCGTCGCCTCTACGGCGATGAACGAAAGCTCCTCACGGTCCCACGCCATTTTCACTCTATCGGTGGTGGCAAAACAAAAGACTGGCCAGTAAGTTTACTCGATGCTAAATTCATTCATACGCAAATATGTTGAATATGTTGTCTTTGTATTATGCAGGAAATCGGTGACCAAATCGAAATTTCATTTGGTTGATTTGGCCGGATCGGAGAGGTGCGCGAAGACGATGACTTCTGGTGATCGCTTCAAGGAGGGCGTCAACATCAACAAGGGCCTGCTCGCCCTGGGAAATGTCATAAATGTGCTGGGCTGTAAGTAATATTTTTATAGCTGCTTTTATAATCCCTTCGATCCCGTTTACTATATTTTACTTGTCATGATATATACAAATATGGCTTATTTCATAGTGAAAAAATGGGTCTTGTCAAAAATTACACTGCTAAAATTCGATACCACTTAAAAATCTTCAATACGAAGAAAAACTCAATTCTGCAAAACAGCAAATGGTTGGTTTCTCGTTGGGGAAATATTTAAAATACTATTACAATCAAAACATTATTAATTAATGTCAACTATATCTGTTGAGCTTGTTTTAAGAAATGCAAGGAGCGAACCATTCTCTTAATGATAGTATAATAAAACAAGAGTGCTGTCGTCGAGTGAGCTCGACTACGATTTACCCTGAACACAGTTGTTAAATATATTCTAGTTTTATTAGAAAATTTCCATTTAAAAGTTTTGCACCAAAATGTGAGCAGGTCTGCAAGTACATACATATTTACGTACACCCAATCGTAACAGGATAACGGGGCTCTGCAGCATGTACACAGAAAACATTGACGCTCGCATCGATTATCATGCCATCTCCTTCGCACACATGCGCTCGCATAATGTGCATACAGAAAATGCGTGCGGCAGCTGATAGATGAAAAAATTTCCGGCTATAACTTGGGTCTTTCTTATCCGATCTTGATGAATTTTGGAGAGTTGATAAATAATAATATGCATATGCATATAATGTATTAATACGAAGATTCTGCCTGTAAAATTGTAGCATTTATTGCTACCGGAAATTTAAATGTAGCAATAATCGAGAAACGGAGGCAGTTATCGAGAAAAGAAAGAAAACTTGATCTGCGCCTGGTATACGAGAATATATGTTTCTAATTTGAAGTCTCTAGGTCTTATAGTCTCTGAGATCTGCGTGTTCATACAGACGGACGGACAGACGGACATGGCCATATTGACCCGGCTGTTGACCCTGATCAAGAATATATATACTTTATGGGGTCGGCGATGCTTCCTTCTGCCTGTTACATACATTTGCACAGGTTCAGGGTATATGACTGTAGTGATGTGGTCGACTTTCTTTTGTTGCGCTGGTAGACCAATATTGGATAAAATAATTCTCAGACCGGATGCTATATGTGACAATAATTTTAATGTTAACGTATCTTCAGTTGCTTGTATCGCTGCTTGTATTCAGGTAAAATGTTCATAATTTTTCAATTATATTTTAAGTATTTATTTTTAACCGCAGCTTAAACTACATCAATGATTTAATTGCTTGTTTTGTTGCAGCTGGAGAAACTGCTGCCTTTGTGCCATATCGGCAGTCGAAGCTGACGCGATGGCTGCAGGACTCCTTGGGTGGCAATTCGATAACATTGATGATCGCCTGCGTTAGTCCGGCAGATTACAACGTGGCCGAGACAATCAGCACGCTGCAATATGCGGATCGTGCGCTACAAATTAAGAATAAGCCGGTGGTGAATGTCGATCCGCATGTGGCCGAGGTGATGATGCTCAAGGACACAGTACAAAAGCTGCGCCTCGAGCTACTGGCTCGGGGAGGCGATAGCGGCGGCGGGGAAGCTGGCGTTGAGATTAGCTCTGGACTGTCACGTAATTCGGCGCTGGAGAATCAGCGGATGAGTGAGCAGCTGCAGCAGGCCAAGCAGCATAATCGTCAATTGCAAAAGGAGCTACAGGAGGCGTTGCTCAATCTGGCCGATAAGGAAATGCAGGCACACATAACGGAGGTGAACTACGACACGGTCAAGGCGAGCGTACTTGAGTTGATGACTAAGTTGAGCGAGGCACAACAGCTGAGAACGGAAGGGCAGGAACAGGGGGAGGAGGAGGAGGAGCAGTCCGTTCTGAAGCAGTGTTTGCGCGATGTTGCACAGCTGGTCGGCGGGGTGGATGAGGAGCTGAAGCAAACAGAAATTGCTCTGCAGACTCATCGGAAGGAGTGCCTCACTGCCAGCGCCAGCTGTAGCAGCAGCGTGGAGTCCAATTTGGGCAGTAGCGAGGAGATGAACGAGCAGTTGCAGTCACGTGTCGATGAGCACACCACGAAGCAGCTGGATCTCAATGTTAAACTGCGCCAAATCAATAACCAGCTGGATCTGAAGCAGGAACTGCACGATCGCGTCGCTCTGAACTTCAGACGGTTGCACGAGGAAAGCAACGATGAGAAGTTGAAGGAGTACCAGGTGAAGGTAGAGCAGCTCGAATCGGAGCGTCGCGAACTGCTGGAGCAGCTGCGCATCACTAAACAGAAGGAGACCTCCGCCAAGCTGGCCGAGGAGCGACGCAAGCGGCTGCAGTTGCTCGAGCATGAGCTGACGGATATGCGGCGCAAGATCGTCCAGCAGGGAAACATGCTCAAGATGCGCGAAAAGGAGAGCGAGAAGATCAAGAACCTCAGCACCGAGATCCGTGCCATGAAGGAGTCCAAGGTGAAACTGATCCGCGCCATGCGCGTCGAATCCGAGCGATTCCGCCAATCCAAAATGCTGAGCGAGAAGCAGCTCACCCAGCTGAAGAGCAAAGACAGGAAAATGCAGAGCGAACTTGTCCGTCAGAAAAACCTCTACGACAATCAGCGCCTGGTGCTCAAGCGCAAGTGCGAGGACGCAATGGCCGTTAACAAGCGGTAAGATCAGCCAATCCATATATGTCTATATGGATACATATATAATAATTATTATATATATATTTCCCGTTGTCGTTCTTTTTATTGAAGGCTGAAGGATGCGCTGGAGCGTCAGAGAGCTGCGCAGGCCCAACGTCAGCGACATGCCAAGAATCAGACGGCTGGTGCTGGCAAACAGGATGCGTGGATGGATCGAGAACTGGAGGTCATACTCTCGTTGGTCGATGCCGAGCACAGTCTGGAGCAGCTGATGGAGGATCGGGCGACGATCAATGCGCAGTGCATGCAAATCAAGGAACGGCAGGAACCGGATCAGGAGCAGGCTGCTTACCAGGCTTCACAGTTAGCTAGCTTGGAGGAGGAGCTGGAAATGCGCAATGCTCAAATTGCGGATCTGCAGCAGAAGGTGTGCTTCAACGACCTGGACAGTCGTCTGTCGGCGCTCTGTGAAAATGTGCAAAGCCTTGGAGAGGCGCGTGCCATCAGCAGCAAGGTGTTGAAGATGCTCGTCCAGCAGCGACGTGAACAGGCGCAGTGCACTATGGAGCGCAAGGTGCTGCTGGATCATCACAAAGAGGCTTCGCTGCGAATCGAGGATCTAACCAAACAGTTGCGAATCGTCGAGTGCCGGTACGAGCAGCAGATGGTCAACGAGAAGCGCAGCTATGAAGAGAAGGTGGCAATGCTACTGCGCGGCGATGATCTGGCCCAACAGCAGATCGTGGAGGAGCTGCTTAGCTCCAAGGAAGCACTACAAAAACAGCTCGATCTCCTCACGTCCAAAGCGAATACGTCGAAGAAGCACAAAAAAGACGCAGGTGAAGATAAATACACAGTTGAAGAAGATGCGAACGAATCAGTACTCAACATTAGCGATGTATCCATTGAGGACCCGAATATAGACAGCGATCCCGACTGGGTACCAGCAAAGAAGCGCTCCAAGGCAAGTCTTCCTTTGCATCCCTAAGAAGTAGCTCTTTAAACTAGTCTCCCACTTTCCACACAGAAATCGAATTCTCTGAGGCAGGCGTGCACCGACGGCGGCACTTCCAATCCCAATCCCATTGCTAATAATACCTTTACTAGTAGTACCAATAGCAATACCAAAATCACCCCAAACAGCAGTAGCAGCAACATCAACAAGAGCAACAACAGCCAGCTGAAGCGCTGTTCCTGCAGCACAAGTTGCAGTTCAAAACGCTGTGGCTGTTATGCAGCGGGCAACAGCTGCAACGACTATTGTAAATGCCGAGACAGTTGTCAGAATCCTGTCAATCAGGAGAATGCGATGCCGAACACCTCGGTTTCAGATGAGAACAACGGGGTTGTGCTGACGTCACCTCCGAAGCTGGTGGCCAGCTCCTCCCCAAGCAGTCCCTCTGAGCGCACCTGCTTAAAGCTGCCCAGGTAGTTATCTACCCAAATGATTAATCTTTAAATACAAATCTCCACTTTCTCTCTCCCCCCCTCTTTTTCTTTTTCTCGCAGAAACATGCATCTACACCTAGATACGCCGTCAGTCAAAGGGAAGTTCTTTTAAGCGATGCCGTCTCTCCTCCCATGTGGTGTATATATTATCGACTTACCAACTATTTCAATTAACGTGCGTGTGATCTTTTCCTTCAATGTTAACACTAAATTAGTTCAAATATTTGTTAAATGCGAGAGTGCAAATTGCAAGGACTGAACTTAATATATTCCGTAAAACGAATTATTGTTTTTCATTAAGATAAAAATAAGAAATACGGAAGTCGTTTTGAAGTACAACAATAATGTTGCCCGTTCTCTTTTTAAATATATATTTACGTAGATGTACACTAAAAATGTGTTTGCAATTGAAAAAGAAGTGAACATTTTGATTTCAGTTGCAAATACATTTTTTAATTTTAATACATTTTGATGCATTATGAAGCATTGGTTTAGGCACTGCTTCGTTTTCCTCTATCAACTATTAAAAAATTTCACTGAATGCTGAGTTTAGTATTTAATAATTTGTGTTTTCCTTTGAAGTTGAAGTTGTTGCGTGTGTTGTTTGTGTATGTATTAATATAAATACACTAATCTATATACAATTATTTATCATCTCTATTTCGCTCTCTGAGCTGTGCTTTCGTTTCTGGTAATGGGTCTGGGTCCGGGTCCGGGTCCTATTCCGGTTCTATATTTCAATCGGTTTCTTTCTGTTAACGGTTGCGGTAGCCGTGTGAATTCCTGATAATGTGGTGAACATCGGATTCTGATTCAATTCCGGGTATACAGTTTTTTGAGGTGACTTTTCTATGATTTATTTATTTTCGTTTTTTGTATTCAACTTGAATTTCGTTCACATTTCCTGTTTACACTATTCAGATCTGTTTTCCATTATACTAGTGGGACTTTTAAATATATTTTTATTTTTTATTCCGTATGTGGATGGATAAAGGTCAGCGCAACTTTCTGCTGGAGAACAAGCTGTTGGTGCGTCGTCCGATGCCAATGGCGTCGAGGCTGGGGCGCCTGCAGAGAGAACAACAGGATCGATGGGAGCAATGCCGCCATTCGATGCCGACCGCCGCTTCGCAGGCGCGTCTGCTTGAGACGCAGCAGCGTGTGCCCAGTGGTGGACGCCAGGCGGGAGCAACTGGTGTTCGCCAGTCGCAATCGCAGGAGAAGCAAGTACAAACAGAGGATATTTGGGACGAGCAGTTCCTGAATGCGGCGCTGCTCAAATGCTGTCGTCGCAGCGAGGGTGACGAGCCGTTCAATGATGATAATGGGGAGGATGCCGTTGCGTGCTTGCGAGGCACTGCATCCAATTTTGAGATGGGCAGATTCGCCGCTGTGCAACACAATCGGTGTTTGCTGGATGTCCGCGGCTTGAAGAAAAAAGACCACGATCAAGAGGAGAGGGAGAAAGAGCTCCGGCAAGTGGTGCTTCAGCTTGCCATACCGGACATCACCGATGTGGAGCAGGAGCCACAACTGGACCAGTCCTTAAGTGCCCACTCAAATGCCTCCAGCTATGAAATTCCGCCCACAAAAGGAACTGCAGCTGCTTCCCCTGCTGCTGCTGCTGCTGCAGGTGATGTGAACTCGATGCGCGTGCAGCACGAGAAGGAGCAGGAGCGGGAGCGGGAGCAGCAGCAAGTACTTTTGACGGAGCAGCAACGCGTCGCTTTGCTTGGAGCGGCGCAGGCGCGCCATAGGGAGTTGATCTGGGAGTACAATCGATTACCATTGTCGATAGGCACGCTGCGGGTGCGCAGGCTAAAGGCGCAGCTGGAACAGCAGCTGGACCGGATTGACAGTGATCTGTGCATGCTGAATTTGCCGCGGACGTATCACCATCGGCAGGCGCGATCAGTGACAGCAAATCTATAGTGCATTTAATAGGGTGTTCGTTTGTTTTGAATCCAGCATTAAGTCCATTTTATAGATGGACAAAAAATTTCGCGAGCGAAATTACATTATATTTCACTTGTTGAACATAAAAACAAAAATCTGCTGAAAACTAAGATAATTTCTTATTCATAATTTACTACCTCCATTTCGATGAACTTGTCGCTTTTGTGGTGGTTTGCCGATAACCGCTGTTAAATTGTATGAAAGTTCTTTACATATTTTGAAACCATCGAACAGCTGTTCACAGAATCCACACAGGTCAACAGTGAGTTGACATGGTGGATATTGGTTATGCAGCCTGTAAACCGGTGACAAAATTACGCGTTTTTGTTATATGGAGTTTTTTATTATCGATAAAGTTTTTTTTTATCTGTAAACTATGCACTAGTTTTTACGATAAAAATATTTGACATATAAGTGTTATAAATATTCGTTTAAGATGCCTTGCAACGAAAGCATCGAATATGCTTTTGTGCATACCCTACGCACTGTTGTCAAATTAAATAGGGTGTGCGCATATAACGCAGATGGCGCGGAGCAGTTGTATTTAGTTCATAACAACAAGCAGCGAGGGAACGAGTACTGCGACGCTTTGTAGCGTCCCGAACTATGACATTCTAATGTACATAGTACAAAGTAGCATAACAATAAGTTTTAGTTAGACTGTCGCTAACGCTGTTTAACGTACTGTTAATAGTATGCGCTTACAATATGTGAGTATGCGAATTATAAGGCGGCGGCGGCGACACAACAGCCGAGGTTTATTTGATAACATAGAGGTTGGGCATGAAGTAAATAGCAATAATAGATTTAAGAACAAATAACTCATTACATGTGATTTCGCGCACAAGCAATTACATAAACATACACACCACATAGCATACATGTGTTTGTGTGTGTGTAAGTGTTTGCATGCGCAACGCTTTCGCCTTCCACATTGCGCTGCTGTCAGAAAGAAACCCAATAGGAAATTCTCGGGGCTACATGTGTCTTATATATTTCAATGAATCTTGTTCAAAGAAAGTGCAAGCTTGTGTGTGTGTGTGTGTGCAAACATTTGGACAGCCAACAAGTTCATGACCATAAAAATAACATGTAATATTTATTGTTGGCATTCGTCAATTGCCTTGCGCCTCTCATGATCACTTCACGCGTCCCATCTGGCAGCCGTATAACTGAACAATACGGAAACGTAGAAAGCTTTGCACGAGATCTCGTGCATCAAGTGCAATTTTCAATGGCAATTTGCAGCGAGAGCAAATGCAATTTTCGCAATTTTGGCAATTTTCGAATGCGAGAGCAACTCGAAAACGATTTGGTTGCTTTCAGTATTTGTGCAACCATTGTGACATTTAAATCAAAAGTGCAACACAAAATACAAATAGTTTGGAAAAAAGCAAGTATTAAAAATACATATTCAAATTGATATAGTTTCCCCATTACCCACACTTGACACTGGCCAACTGACGGACATATCGATAGGATAGAGAACATATATACATATATCGACATTGACCTTGCAGTTCTCGGGTGCCTTGTTTAGGATAGTTCCCTTCTCCTTCGTCGTTGTCGTCGTCTTCGTCTAGATTTATGAACATCCGCTAAATGCATAGATCCCTTCCAGTCCAGTTCCCCCCTTCTCTTTAGTGGCTGTCGATAGTTATTTAAGTGGTATGGCGAGGCAAGTCCTTAAACGACTGATCAACTGGCCGCGCGGGCTCACAGCCAGGTTGCCAAATGTGCATCCGATGACCAGGGGAATTGTTACGTATGCTTTAATGTGGCCAACGGGCAGCCTTATCCAACAGACCATGGAGGGACGCAATCTAAGTAAGTTTTCGCCCAATCACCCATCCATCCATCCATCTATCCACCATCAACACCAAGCCACTTCATGCTTATTGCCACGCTAATTCTCGCAGGGACTTATGACTGGGCACGTGCAGCGCGCTTCAGCCTGTTTGGTGGCCTCTATGTGGCCCCCTCGATTTATGGCTGGGTGCGTCTAACTAGCGCCATGTGGCCGCAAACAAATCTACGCATTGGCATTATCAAGGTGAGTACCGAGAGTGCACCTTCCCATCATCAACATCATCATCATCATCATTGGCCTGACTGTTAATCACACATTTCAGGCCATTACCGAGCAAATCTCCTATGGACCCTTCGCTTGCGTCAGTTTCTTTATGGGCATGAGCCTGTTGGAGCGAAAGACATTCGCTCAAGCCGTCGAGGAGACCAAACAGAAGGCGCTGCCCACTTATAAGGTTCGTTTCTACACTCCTTGTCCTATGCACATAATTTAGAGTATTATTTACATGTTTGTGTGTGTGTGTGTGTGCGGCTTTATATATATATGTATATATATATATATATATGTACATACGTGTATAGGTTGGCTTGTGCGTGTGGCCCTTTCTGCAGACGATCAACTTCTCGCTGGTGCCGGAGCACAATCGCATCATATTTCTCAGCATTTGCAGCCTGATGTGGACAATATTTCTGGCCTACATGAAAATGCGTGCCATGGACTCAACTCCAGAGCCAGAACCGGAGCCGGAGCTGAGGCATACGAAGCTTGCCGATTAGTGGAGTGATTGTGGACTCTTGGTGACCTGTTATATAATATATATATATATATATTTTATATGTGTACGTTGCTGCCCTGTTATTTATATATAGGATATGTGTCTGAATTTACAAACCAAACTTATAGCTCAATTATAAAGGATAAAAAAGAAACTAATTTTGAATACACTACTGCTGTAGCGGGGGCGGCACTCTAGCAACTATCAACTGTCCAATCCAGAGTTGGGTTGTCAGTGAATTGTTGTCGTTTGGTCGCCGATTGCTGCCCACTGTTTGCACAATCCAGTCGACATAGGCGGACACTTCGGTGAATACGCCTGGATAGGGTGGACGTGTGCACGGTTTCACACTCCATGAGACAATGCCAATTTGTGTGTCCATTGCTGATGGTGCATGCAGCAGCAGTGGTCCACCCGAATCGCCGCTGCATTGACCTTTGCCGCCCTCGGGCACACCGGCGCACAGTTGGCTGTCATGGAGTTGAGCCTGGTGACGGCGACTGCACTCCTCGTCGCTGAACACTTGCAGCTGCACCTTGTGGAGCTGCTGTTGCACCACGCCTCCCGTCTGCACAAAAATTGATCAATTTCCAATATAAAGAATAAGAATACAATCAACCAATACGAACCGCATTCAATCCCCAGCCGGCGAGCAAAGCGCTGCTGTTGGCCAGCGTTGGCTGTTGGGGACTTGGCAAACGCACCGGCTGCACACTTCTGCTGAAGATTATGGGCTTGGTCAGCTGCAACAGTGCAATATCGTGTATGTATTTATCCTGCGGCTCATAGCCGGGATGCACATGTATTGCGGCGACCGTAACCAATTGGCTCGCATTGCGCTCAATGCGATTGCTGCCGTATTGCAAATTGAGCTGCTCGGGCAATGTGCCACGCACACAATGCGCTGCAGTTAGCACCCAGCCAGCATTCAATAGAGTTGCACCACACGTGTGGTGGCCACTTTTGGCACGACGCAGCGACACCTGACATGGACGCAGACAAATAGAGGGAGAGAGATTGTTAGGTATCCTTTTATATATAGTTCTAGGTATCCTTATGGTTATCGCTTACTGCATAGGGAAACTCGCCATTTGCTGCCACAGTGCCATTGACTATTTTGCCATCCTGCTCCTCCTCCTCCTCATCCTTGTGCTCTGCTCGCGTGCTGCTCGCTAAGAAGCAAATCAGCAATATTATTCCAAGTCCACACAATGTGCAGCGCATGTTGTCGTTTGAACTGCGCCAATCGTTGGCCATTGCATTTATTTGGCCACCATGTTTTACTCTGTTGTTGTTTTGTTGCACGATGGGTGTTCCCTAACTCGACCCGTATTACTAATCTATCATGTTGGCCATGTAGGTAGGAATTAATTTACATTAATTTCCCACAAATATGTACGTGATACAATCAACTAATTGTGTACATACAGTGGCTTCTACGCTGGTGTGGCAACAGCTAAGGACGTTCGTCACCAGATATCCCGTTGTGCGTGGCATGATATCATACAGCCTGATTTGGCCAACGGGCAGCCTCATCCAGCAATCATTTGAGAACAAGAGCTGGGGTGAGTAGTAATCCATAGCAATTGCTGTCGCTAACAGTTTCATCGTCGCCTCACATAGGCAACTTTGATTGGTGGCGCGTCTTCCGGTTCAGCATGTACGGCGGACTGTTTGTGGCGCCGACGCTATACGGCTGGGTTAAGGTAAAATACTCATGTGTGTAAACATTTAGATATCGGCAAATACATCGAGTTAATATTGTCAGATATCCAGCGCCATGTGGCCGCAGACATCATTGCGCACCGGCCTTATTAAGGCGGCAGTGGAGACCATATCTTATACGCCCGCTGCGATGACCTGTTTCTACTTCATAATGAGTTTGCTAGAATCGAAGACGGTCCGCGAAGCAGTCGCGGAAGTTGGCAAAAAGTTCATTCCCACCTACAAGGTATGCATAAAATACACCTGATCCATATGTGCAAATATATATACATCTATATATCTACTTAATAGGTTGCACTATCCGTTTGGCCACTGGTGGCCACTATTAATTTCTCTTTGATACCGGAACGCAATCGTGTGCCATTTATTAGTGTGTGCAGCCTGTGCTGGACATGCTTTCTGGCTTATATGAAACATTTGGAGCACCATGAGGTGGATCAAGTTTTGTAGTTCTGTCGTTTTCTGTGTGTATCTATTGTTATTATTAGCTTTAATAAATTAATTCAACACTTTAGCCGATTATCTTCTTCCTCTTCTACACAAAACAATTTGAGCAAGGCGAGCATTGTATACGATACACGACCGATAGCAAAAGAATACATCGATACAGCATCGAAATTTCGTGCCGTGTTGAGGTATCGATATACCGAAGTAAAAGAATGTTTGGACAATGAATCGATAATTTTACCATCCCCAGCCCCACCTTGCTGTTGGGTGTGTGCATTCGACTAAATCGCGTTTCAATTGTTTTTCTTGTTTTTTATATCATTAATATTTATTTTGTTTTACGAACCAAGTGCCTGCGTTCACAATGCGTAATTTGGGCAAACAGCAGTCGCAGGATACAACCGACACGAGTGTGGAGAAGGGCGACTATCCACGAGCGACAAGTGAGTGACGCAGCCAGTGTTGTTTATTTTAAAGTGCTGTTTGCATTTGGTCAAATATATATATATATATATGTGTGTGGGTGTGTGTCCACTTACAGATGGAGTTGTTTTTGGTGCAATTGTGACATTCGCCAGCTTCTTTGTGCTGATGATGTCCTTTTGCTCGCCGTATTGGATTGAATCGTACGAGGAGACACGCAGCAGCTTTAAGAATATGGGCCTGTGGCAATATTGCTTTAAGAATTTCGTATATCCAAATTACCAATTCCCCAAGCAATTCACCGGATGCCACTTGATCTTTTCCCATGTGAGTAACACATTGCTATTCATATTAGTAACAACAATAATAATAATAATAATCTACTTGGTTGCACTAGGACTATTATGTTATACGAGAATATCTGCTGCCTGGCTGGCTGATGGCTGTTCAGGGCTTTGTGACGATGTCCTTTATCATTGTGTTCGCTGTACTGACTCTGCTCTCACTGACGATCATTCGCCTGCCTCTCAAGGCTGTGCTGCAATACGAGTGGCTTCTGGTGCGACTCTCCTACATAGGAACAGCCATATCATGTTCGTATTTACGTCTCTTATAACTGTTTGCAAATATATATATATATATATATATATCTATATTTTCTCATCTAATAGCTCTATTCGTGTTTCTGGCGGTGTGCATATTTGGTGGGTGCGCCTATCGTCGCGACTGGCTGATGTATCCGAAATTCAATGTGCTTGGCTGGTCGTATGCCTTGGCCGTTGTCACCTTTATGCTGCTGGGCCTGGCTGCCCTTATTTTGCAGCGAGAATCTCGACAGGCATATGAGGCGCGTGGCGAACAGAAGAATCTTGTTATGCAGATGGAAATGCAGGAGCCGGGCTATCAGCCACCTCGTCATCATCACAGTCAATCGCGCAGCCTGCAGGGTTACATATAGTAGTAGTGCCACAATTCACATAACTCAACTCAACCCAACTTCAATTAATTCCATATACATATTATTTTTTTTATTATCAGACAATTTTTCTTGATGCCGTCCTCTCTATTGTTTACTTTTCACTTGACCTTAGTATGCTTACTTGTTCAATGTTAGCAAAACGGAATCTCTCCATATTTTTAATAAGTGCCTTGGAATTTGTAGTGCAAATTTTGTTATACTTATACATGTTTAGTGTGTCTGTAGATTTGTAGTGTCTATATTATCTATGCATCAGAACAGCCGTCCAAAAATGACACAAACTAAATATATATATACATATATCTCCATCTCTTTTATACATACATATATACTATACCTAATGTGCATCAAATATACACATACATTTTACATATTTATACACCTACATACATGCACAGATGCATGCTTATATTGATATATATGCATATATGTTTATATGCGCATCAGATCGAATATCGAACAATGTTAACAGCATCGTACTTTTGTCCCTTTTTGTACCAAAATGTATGTATATTAATAAGACGAACTTTACACAAATACATTTCGCAAAATACGATTTTCATTTTGATCGGCTTATAATACTTTGATGACTAGAATTTCGGTTAATAGAATGTGTCATCCTATATGTGTTCCATGTCTTCTTATCTGACCTCCATGGTGCTGCCGCCGCAGCTGCTGCTGCTGATAATAGTTGCCGCTGATTGCCAATTGGAACAGCTCGATGCCGTGTCGATTTTCATGGTATCTTAGTTCGAAATGCGCGCTGACTGAATTCGGTTGTGACAAGCAACTATTGCCAAAATCAAACTGTAACTTCAGATACATATATAACACATATATATACATATATGTATATGTATATGTATATGTGTCGCCTTTTTTGTTTTGTACCTAGATCAATTGTTCCAAAGAATGCGCAGTGTGTTTTGCCTTTGCATATGGCTATTTATGTGCGCTATCACAACGTGTAAGATAAACCTGCGTGTAATCATACTATGAAATATTGCCCTTCGCCAACAGAGTGTGCGTGTGCGTGTGCGTGTGCGTGTGCGTGTGCGTGTGCGTGTGCGTGTGCGTGTGCGTGTGCGTGTGCGTTTGTGTAAACGTGTGTGTGGTATACACTTGCAGAGGGTTTCATGCTAAAATAAGAACAGCTTTTTGATAAATGGAAATCGGCCTGGAAACCAGACAGTCTTTCTTGGGTCTGGCAATAATTTCAAAATATGGGAAAACAGAATCTATAAATTAGAAATCGACAAACAAAATTAATAATTCTTTTTTTCAATTAAGAAAGAGCACTTAAATTTGCTTGAAGAAGATGAGAAGACAGCATCGAAGACATAGAAGCCCTCAACCCAGCAAAAGATTCTCGCATTCGTGCGGGAGCTGGGTTTTATGGGGCAGCTATAGGCTCAGAAAGGGCACAATAGATCGAGTAGCTCGCAGTGCAAGTATTCTTATATTAATAATAAATTGCAATTGCTTTGCATTTACATTAGAGTTTAGCTGTCGTCTGCCTTGGAGATCGATTAGCAACATTTTTTTTTTAATTTCTCGAGAAATTTACGCAGAAATGTGAGAAAGAAATAATAAATAATCTTTCTGAATAATAAGGTGACGTTAAAACTATGGCGAATTTGAGCGCATTTGTTTCTGAGTGTGTAAATATGGAAATCTGAATTGAATCATATTTCATCAGGTAGAGACTTACTCCTTACGTTACTATAAAGTTCATATAGCTGTTATAGGAACGATGAAATGTAATTCGGATGTTGGGTTGGGGTATAGCTAGGGTATTTCATCTACGGTATACTTTGGTTTTACGGATAACTTTGGTTTTTATTCTGATAACTGCGATAGATCGTTCAGCAAGGGGCTTCCCAGCCACTTGGCGAGATTACACTGCTCTCTATCAGTGCTATCTGCTTAGGGTATTTGGTATTCGACAAAAACGAAAACGCACTGAAGAAAACTGTTATTTCGTTATTTTTTTATTAATCATCGCTGACATTTTTGTATTGGCTGCAACCAAACGGAAATTGACGTAAAATACAAGCATAAAAGATACGACGACAAGGCCAAGTTAACGTTGACATTAACAACATTGTTGGGCTGCCGACACATTGGTCCCAATGAATGGGCCAATATTCATATTCTGCGACTAGCTGTATATTATATATTACCATATACTCTTTGGCAGCCGGAGAGGAGTCGATTGAGCCGCGGATTATTAATGGCAGCATTGCCAAAGTGGCCGAGACAAAGCACCTGGTCTCCATACGTCTGAGGAAGAATGATAAGAACTTTGGCACCGGCCACATTTGCGGTGGGTCCCTAATTGGCAACAACAAGGTGCTCACCGCCGCCCACTGCCTCTACAAGTAAATGGAAAACTCCTCCCCAAGTAGATACCAACTAGAGACTGATCCACCATCCATTCGCAGCACCTCAAAGAAGAGATATCGCAAGGCCAATGAGTTTGTGGTGGTCATGGGCACCCTCAATCGCTACGAACGCACCAAGAACACCATCGTCTCGGATGTGAGCTCCATTGCCTATATGAACACCTTTGGAACGGATAGCATGCGTGACGATGTTGGGGTTATGTTTCTGCGCACTGGTTTGCCACCAAATAGCACACATCCGACTGTGGCGCCCATCGAGATGGCCACGCAGGTGACACCAGTCGGCGCCACATGCCAGGTGTCTGGCTGGGGTCGCACCGAAGAGGTAAGCTCATCTCACACATAACAAACACTAAAGATAAGTAAACATTAAAAGATTGGATAACTGAAAATTCAAATCCTTAAATGTATCACAATCAATTCTAATAATTTCATTCGTTACTTTCGTATATCGCATCCGATCTGAGGTTTCTTTTATACTCATCACAGTAGACAAAAAGTCGTGTTTACAGATTATGCAAAAGTTCTTTTAGTCTTTTCACTTTTTGTTTATCATGTTTATTATCTTTGGGATGTCCGCAAACAATCTCAGCACTCAATGCCAAAACAAGATCGACAGATGTATTTGACAATATTAATTATTAAATTATTTTAAATAATTCACCAATGAGAATCCAACTATTTGTTGTTTTACAGAATTGAATAATAGGTAAAATGCAAAGGAAGATATATCGAAGGAATATTTAGATCATAATTATATAGAACTTTAACAACATATATGAATATTATCTGATTTGTTTGCAGAACACGCTGTCGAATGTGCTGCTCTCGGCGAATGTGAGCCTGATCCGTTGGAGGACCTGTCGCAGCATTTATGGCAGTGGTCTGCTCGATGGCATGATCTGTGCGGGACGATTGCGTGGCGGCACCGATTCCTGTCAGGGCGACTCTGGGGGTCCGCTGGTGTATGCGGATCGTGTCATTGGTGTCGTCTCCTGGGGCTATGGTTGTGCGGAGCCGGGTCTGCCCGGTGTTTATGCGGATGTACAGTATTATCATCAGTGGATTGAGGAGCGTAGCGCCGGCTTCTCAGCGTTCCAGCTGCAGCAACGGTGGCTCTGGCTCTGGCTGGGCTTGGGTTCGATATTCTGGGCCACGTTGGCCTTCTAATTGATGTGTTACTAGCTAAGCTGAATTTTTTTTTTATGCAACTTTTATATTTTAAACATGGCCATGCTGTGCTACTCGATGAACTAAGCAGAGTTTAACCAAAACATAAAAAAAAACAAAACACAAAAATTGGAATGCTTCTCTATCAAAGGCTAGGATATTTTACAAACTTCAGCTAACCGAAGTGAAATCCTTAGATTAGTTTAGGGCTCTTGTCCCCAGGGAAAGGGAAAAACTCACGTCTTACTTTATAGTTAAATAGTTTAAGGCAGTCCGTGGCTTGAGGAAGTCCCGATATGTCTGCATGGAAAGGAGATTCTCAATAATTGAAATTGAGGAAATATTAAATCGATTCCTTTGCATCTTAATAAGCAGCGTCTGCAGAAGTCCCATCAGCCTCTGCAGTTCTCTTGAACTCTAAAAATCGCTTTTGCTTAATAAACATTAGTATTTTAAGATTTCACATCTTTCCAGCGAAGCTCTTATTTAAAGACCAGTAAATTTCATTACTTGTTTAAATAAAAAATGTATTTTCAGATTATCGATTTTGGGCAAGCCTTTCTCATTTGTAGAATTATTTTTTATCTGATATTTAGAAATTATTTCGTGGTTCTTGGACTAATTGAGATAGAGTCAAGTGATTTTTGGGTCAGCTCGGATACAGCTGAAGAGATGCAGTTTAAGTTCATTTGAATTCCACGGCTGGTAATGGAAGAGTGCCTCATTAATGGTTTCCGAATTATAAAAGATGCATCTGTTATTAAACACCGTCTGTCCTTGTTAGCTGTACTTACGTTGACCCAAAAGGACCATCCATTTTTGTAGTAGTAGTCGGTGCGGGGCAGGCAGTCTTCAATTAACAAGCAACATTTATTTACAGTCAACAACGCACACATATACATAGATAAAAATACGAAATAACGGAATAAAATTGGCTGGTTGCTTTTGATATGGTGCCGGTAGGAAGGGTAGGAAGCGTAGGGATCGGAGGAGCGGAGGGAGTCGGGTCCTCTCGACAATGGATGACAATTGACAGTTACTCTATCTATTTTATATTAATAAAGATGTAAATGTAGAATGTGTTCTGCATTTGTTATGGAACAGGTGGAAACGGTTCAATTCTTCAAAGCTTCAATTTGAACTCCCGCCAAATGCTCACAGACAGGCAAAACAAAGCAAGAGAGAACGTTGCACGCGGTCGTAACCGACTGCAAAATACTCTGTTACCATCTGGTAACAGGTGCCGATTTTTTATGGCTTCCTTGTAATCAATCCAAAAAGTTTGTCTTTAAATTTGCTTTGGATGCAGGTATTTGTATAAGAAAAGGTTCCTATTAATCTGCCTGCCACGTTTGGTAACTAAAGCTCTTAAATTCCGGCAGATATATATACTTTTACCGTTATGGGGGTGTGAGTGGGCTTGTTTGAAATAAATTGACTGGCTTTTTGAATTGAACTGCTGCTTTCGACTCGTGGGATATGCGGCTTAATTGATGTGCGATTGTTGATTTTATCGATTTCCCAGCCTCCGAGTGGACGTAGCATCCCAGTTTTGACACCTACTCCAAGTTTCAAGCTTTACACAGACGGACATTGCACAAAATCAATATACTCTGGATACCTTCGGGATCAGAGTATTAAAACAGAGCAACTGCCATCTCTTCATCTCTTTCATATTGCGCATGACGCAAAGCCAAGTCACCATTCAATTGTGATGCCATTTCTATCGCTCTGACGGGGTACCTCAAAATAGGTAATGTCACCAAGCATCCCCAATCTTTGATTCAGGCTAACAGTTGCAGTTGCGTCGCGAATGCGGATGGGGATGGGGAGCGGAGCTGTTCGTCTGATGTAGCCGCACCAGATCCGGGCCATAGATCATGTTGGGCAGACGCTGTGACTGCGACTGTGTCTGCGACATGACCAGGGAGAAGTCACGATTGCAGACGGCATTCTCGATGCGTGTCATGACGCGACCGACAAGCAGATCGACAGCCTGCTGTATATTGGCACCGGTGCAGGCGCTCGTCTCAATGTAGGGCAGCTGGTAGCGTTGCGCCAATGCTGCGACCTGTTCCCGACTGACGACACGCAGCTGGATCAGATCGGACTTGTTGCCGCAGAGGACAACGTCCGGTTCTTCGGTGTAGGCGTGAGTTCGCAGTTGCTCCAGCCAATTGCTAATCTCCAGAAACGATTTCTGGCTGGTCAAATCGAAGATGAGCAGAAAACCCATTGCGTCCCGATAGAATGCCGTTGTCAGCGAACGAAATCGCTCCTGGCCAGCAGTGTCCCATATTTGCAAATGGATCCGATGCCGTCGTCCCCGCGACCTGTACACCTGCCGACAAAACCGGATCATTTAATATGATGATGATGAACTTGGGAGTGGGGATTTGGGTAACTCACCAAACGTTTCTCTCGAAAATCAATGCCGACGGTGGAAATGAATTGGGAGTGAAAGCGGCCGTCTGTGTATTGATAGAGCAGACATGTTTTGCCCACACCGGAATCGCCCAGGACGAGGAATTTGAACAAGTAGTCGTAGTCAATGTTGGGCGTCGTCATTCTCTCTGTCCACTGTGTCCACTGTGTCCTTGTGTCGCTCAAAGCAGCATCCTGCAACGAAAATGATTGAAGATGCTGCTGTCAATGGTAGATCAAAACTTGAGTTGGGTTGAAATATGTTGAATACAATATGAGTTGCCCCAATCATCAACAGATCATTGACCCTCAATGTGTGTGCAAAATGGCAGAAAAGGATACGTTGCGAGCCCAATATACATACCCTGAAACCTTATTTAAATGGCTAAAAGGAGTATCATGATTTTGAGCAAATGTATGTGACATGCAACTGAAGGAAGCAGCTCTGATAACCTACATATAAAGTATATAAATATATATATATATATATATCATATATATATTCTTAATCCCGATTAACAGGCCTGTCCGACTGTCCATCTTCAAATTTGGCATATAAGTTCGCGTATACCTCGCATAGATCAAGTTCATTTTTTTTTATCGATGCAATTCGATGTATAAAAAGTCACAATAAATAATAAATAACAAATAAATAAATAAATAAATAAATAAATAATAATAAATAATAATAATAAATAAAAGGCTTCCAATTCATATACGATATACATATTATTGATCAACTGGGTAAATTTCATCAAGATCGGAGAATATTGATGCTCATTTCTATCAGCCTTCGAGAAGGTCTTTTTAAAAGTGAGTTTTTTTGTGGGTGGGAATAAAATTCATTTAAGAAGTATGATTTAGGGCATATCGTAGTCGAGCTCACCCGGCTCGACAGTATTCGTACTTGCTGTAACTCATTTCATCCAGATTTATCGATTTTCTGTCTCTTTTTTCTGTGCTGCTATTTGCGGTGACAGGGGTGTGCATCAAAAGAAGCCTAATCAAATGTTGATTGAATACACATATCTACATAGAAGTGTAAGGAAGTATGCAAGGATATGCATATGTATGTATGTATGTATGTATGTATGTATGTATGTATGCATGTATGTCAGCTAGCTTAAGGTCTCTTGGGATATTTTGGGTTCACTCAAAGAATTCAAAATAAAACATTTTTAAAGTTATGCCAAAGATTTGAAGGATACATTTTGCCTTTGTTGTGTTCGTAATTAGATATTGGCTTAAAGGATTGCAAATTATGCAGTACAAGGTAGCAGGAGGGAATTGGAGCGATGAGAGGGGGGAGGGGCGTTGAGCTTAATGCCAACTTAGACCTTAAAGTACGCTGTTCCCAAAAATAAGCGCAAAGCTTAAGAGGACGAGGGCGAGAGCGAGAGAAGGAGAGGGAGAGGGAGAGCGGCGGAAAAAGGGCTTTTAAATAATATAAAGCTGCCACTCCAGGATGTGTCGACCTGACAACATAATCTACATAATCACAAATAGCTCCCTATTATTATTTTTCGTATTATTATTAGTATTGGGTGATATATGCACACATATACATATATATATATACATGTATATATATATATTCATATAAATCACATGTTCCACAAATGAAATGAACGGAAATGGTCGGCAAAGCTCTGTGGTCTTTTGGCTACTTGTTGCAGTTGTTGCAATTGTTGCTGCTGTTTGTTGTTGCCAACCTTGACAACTGCAACTCGCTTCTGCGTGCGTGTGCGTGTGTGTGTGCCTGTGTGTGTGTTTAAAAATAGCCTCAGCTAATTGAGCGCGTGCACACACGCACACACACACACATAGGGAGAGACAGAGAAAGAGAGAGAGAGCGAGTTATCAAATTATATCAATTAACGGTACTCACCTGGCCTCGGCATAGCCCACGATTTGATCAACTTGTAAATGGTTTATGTGTTTGCCACGGCATATCAAATGTAAATTTGAGTTTGGCGCGCAAAACTATGCAACAGTTTCCGTAGTCCAATTTAAATTGTGAATTGAAGCTGCTCAGGCGAAAAGCAACAATTTGACAGCCATTTAATGCAATAATAATATGCTTGTGCACAAATATTAGCACAGAAAGCTGATGTTATTTTTAGGTGAGTGCGATTTGTTTACAACGACTCCCGTGACGACAGCATCACACAGGACCTAAGCACAATAGGGATGCGGTCTGTTGTCAGTCACAAACTGTATTGTTGCAGGTGAAAGGCAGGCGAAAGCTTCAAGTAAGGGCGGCAGCTTCGGTTTTATCGGTTTCGACTCGCGCATCGACTGTAAATGCTCCACAAATTAATCGATTTCACACATTTCGATATATTATACTTTTTGTCTTCTTTTTTTTTGTTCGATAAGTCGCATTGGGCGCGTTTTTTCAATTATGAGTAAGAGCAACAGCGGCTGCTAATTTATTTCAATTTATTTTTGAAATGATATTTGATGTTTAATTAACAATGTTTTATTTTTATTTTTCCTTTAAGAAAAAAACACTTAGTTTTTAAGATTCATGCAGTAAATATTAAATTTTGGTTTTTTCTTTCTTTTTTTTTGTTTTGTTTTTTTTTTTCTCTAAATTTTCTTCATTCTTGGCTGTTGTTTTTGCAAACAATCCAATTTTTTTTGTCTTTGCAGCTGAACATTGTTAAATTGAATTTTTCCCAATTCGTTTCATCATTACTATTTAAATTTGTTGGTTGTTTTTTTGTTTTTTTTTTTTACTTTTTGTTTATCTTTTTTGCTACAGCTGACATCAAGTACATTTGCTTATGATTTGCTTATATGCGTTTATTTGCCTTTTCTTGACTGTATTTCTAGGTTAAACATTGAATACGAAATCATGTATATGAAAATACAGCATTCATAAATGTACATAATATTAAATGTATGTATAAATCTATATACCATTTTCAATGCTTTGCAAAAATTTGAAACATAAAATAGTCGAAGCTGGATTTTCCTCCTTTTTTAATGAATCACTTCAACAGTTCTTTCTTCCTTTTATAGTACATGTTTTAGACGATACAAATATATAGACGTTTTGCATATATGTAGTGTATATATTTGAATATATAAAACATTGATTTGAGGGGAAAAAAGTAATGTACATTTTAATTGAAGTACGCTAAACCAATAAGCTGCATTAACAATATGTTTGTGTGTGTGTGTGTTTAAATGTTTTTCCAACCGATCCGACAATGACTATAAAAATTGATTGAATTTTCTTATGCAAGTATTAATATATGTATGCATACATATGTATTTTTTCGTACGTTTTCCCTTTCTCAAATTAAAGTGTTTCCATATGTGCTTTTAATTTTCACTGATTTCTGCATAGTTATTTAGGAATTTGCAACGACACAAATAAATATACATATACATATATATGTATATCAATTCATGATTTAGGTATTTTTTCTTGACTTTTTTTTATTAATGTTTACAGTGTATGTGTGTGAGTGTACTTGGTAAATTAACCATAGCAAAACCAAATGAAATAAAATTAAATGCAAGTGCAATAATAAAAACAAATTTTCTTCTTTTTTTGTTCTTTTAAATATATAACTTTTTCCAAGCATGCTGAAGAAGAATCCTTGAGTCCAGCTGCGTGGAAGTTTTTACACATAAACAACATAAACCATTTCTTATTGGGCGTGCGTGCATGTTTGTGAATGTGTGCATATAAATATCGTGTGTGAGTGTGTGTGTGTGTGTCAGTATGTGTTCGTGTCAGAGTGTGTGTGTGTCTGTGTGAGTGCAGGCTATGCATACAAAATTGTGCCAGCAGCAGTTGATTCCAACGAGAAATGCAAACGGAGAAGAAACGAAAGAGACAGCGAGAAAGAGATAGAGAGAGACTGAGAGGGCACGTCAAATATTGCATGACTTTATTCTGGCTGCATGGAGAGCTATTGGAAGTACAGAAGGATAGTGAGTGAGTGAAATAGCCTGCATTCCAGAGTCGTGTGTGAGTGTGTCTGTATGTGTGTGTGTTTTGCCACTGACTTTAGAATTGCAGTTTGTTGTAGTCTTGGCAATCGATAATCGCAAATCGATAATTCCAAATTGATAAAGCCATGGCGATGTCCTTCAAAAATTGGCTTATGCCACGCCCCCACCACAACCGCCCCCCCGCTCCCAGTCCCCTAAAAATCGGAAATGGCTCTATCTTGCGTAGATTTTGAAATTGCGCTTGACTGCAACGTTCTCTCTTGTTATAATTAATGTTGTTGTTGTTAATTTTGTTGTTACTGTTAAATTTCTATATATAATTGCCAAACACAGAATTAGTCGCGTCGCTGTTTGTGGCTGGTATTTGCTGCTGGTTTTTTATCTCTTGAGGTTCTTGATTGCTGCTGCTGCTGCTGTTGTTGATGCTGCTGCTGTTGTTAATGTTGCTGCTGTTGTTGTTGCTGCTGCTGCTGCTGCGTTCGTTGTTGTTGTTGATGTTGTAATTATGGCATTCAGAGCAAAAACTTGCCCAGCAACAGACCCAAAATGGCCGCTGCAATAGCAATTGCTATATAGAAGACCGGAATCTGTTTTTCAGCCAGAACGGGAGCATAATGCTCATTGATTTGCTTGGTATCCGGGAAGCTGCGATAGCGTGACACTTGATCCTGCATAAGATAAGATAAGATAGATAGTTAAATATTTCAGTTAACTAAGAGTATTTATATTAGCGCAGCGCAATTACCTTCAAGTGTAGATTCTCTTTTCGCAGTTCGCTGTTGAGGTCACGCAAATCCTTAATTTCGGCCGCCAGGGATTCGGTGTGCTCCGCAGCATCGGACATTTTGAAGGACTTGAAATTCAATCAAACAATCAATCAATAATAATTACAGCTCCACTTCTAGATTAAACTTCTGGTAGATGTAAGTACCTGCTGCTCCTCGACGGACAATTTCGGCGCATCACTCTTCAGCGATTCGCCGATACTGAGATTGGTGGCTGCATTGGCGCCCACACTGCTGCTGCCGCCACCAATGGCACCACCAGCGGTGCCACCGGTATTGTTCTCTGCATTCGCCTCAGTGGCCGGCATTTCAAACACACATTTCAGCTTGGCGTCCATTAGCTGATCTGGTTCCAGTTCCTTCCACTGCGCACAACGAAACAAAACAACAATTTAGTAATCAGAGTAATATATATATATATATAAGTATACATATACATATTATACATACCAACTTGTTTAAATCAGTCAAATCGGCATCCTGCGGTGCCAGCACACTCTGTACCATAAACTTATGCTTGTTCTTCTCCTGCTGATCGTACATGAAAGGCTGCAGGCATACTATACAACAAAAAAAAGAGATATATATATAAAAATCGAATCAATCAATCAATCACTTCAGTATTATTATTGTGATGTTTGATGCACTCACTTTCCACCTGCGTCGAACGATGTGGCGCAATCTTGCCAATGTTTGGACGTACACAATAGCGCTTGGGAGCAGTAGTCTTGATCTTGAAGACCAGTGTCACGGCCGTATTGTTGCGCAGCGTCATGATTGTCACCACTGGCCGACTGAATGGACCTATAATCATGCACAAAAGTGTATCAGCATATATAAAGATAAGTACACATATTTCAGTTATCTATTACAATGATAAACGGAGATAGCAGGTGTTAATAATAGTGTCACTTAGACTTTTTTACTGCGTTCCTCTGTAACCTTAAGACTTGTTCAAATACGATATATGTGTATATATACACACACATACAAAACAATACTGACTAGATGTAGGTGTGAATACAATAACTTGTGAATTAAAAAATAAAAAATTGTGTAAGTTTCATGTCCAAATTAGTATCGTAGCGAACCATGTGGGTTTTGTGAAACCGAGGAAGAATCCCCAATGTACGTGCGAGCGGAGTGTGTCGCCCTAACTGGGAAAAGATAAAGCATCCTAGCGATGCATGCGAGCTTCAAGGATATAGATACCCTCAACTCAACAAAGATTCTAATAAAAATCAGAAACGCATTTCTTTCTTAAAAGTCCATTTTGAGTTGGAGATTGAAAGAGTTGCGAGTTGCATAGAATGAAGAAAACCTAAATTTATCAATTGATTTTGTTAACTAAATGTAAGATTTCAAATATATTCATTATAATAAGAGCTAACTTAGCTATCCAAAAATATTAAATGTAGAAAGTTTACCTTTCATACAACTTTATGAATTATACTAAGATCTAGGTAACATTGATCTTAGTATAACATAGACACATACATTTAAGTCGAGAAAATATAATTGAAAGTGAAGGATAGTGTTGGAAATAACTGTATTTGCCTATGTACACCGCAGCTTGTCTTGCATTCCCGTTTTGTAGTCTTAATCTGTTGTTGCCTGCGAGCAACGGTAATTGTAATTCCTTATGACTAAGACCTGCTTCGATGGTGTGTTTCAACTACTTTCATGTGCTGTGAGTCAGTCGCTTTTGGTCGCTTGAATCGCGTAGTATAAGTCGCACGAAGCGAACATACTTTCTGCATTAAAGACAAAGCTCTGAATAAATATAATCCCCAAGTTAGAAAGATAGCAAAGCAGATAAGAATGGCCAATGCAAATAAGAAATATTCAATAAGATGTGCATAGATTTTGTGAAACTGAAGTGTTCACGAAGACAGGAGTATTAATATGTAATGAATTTCATTAAATTAAAAGAGTCTTTAAATGAAAAGAGATATTGGCAAGGACTATTGGAAAACTAAATTCAGCAAAGAAGAATGCAAGAGGCAAAACGATCAACAGAGGAATGTCCGATCCCAAAAGTACATTACCAATACTCCAAACTTAGAGACTATATGAGCTAGTTTGTTACTAGTTTCGAAAAATATCTTAACCAAACTAACTGGTTGCCGTCATCAATCAATCGTTAACCATAGTACCATAATTCGACGACTCAATCTCTCTTCGAATAGTAACAGGCTTGCTGAGGGGCCACTCCAGGTCATTCCAGGCTACTTCGGGTTGCACAAGATCTTGCTTGAGGCTGATCAGATGCAAGAAAACTAGCAATAAACAGACAGAGACTTGGAACAGTAATGTTATTGCTGCATTCCAGAGTTATACCTTATTCATCAGTTACGAGTTAAAATATACCCAAGATGTCAAAACAACAAAATGAATAAGAACCAAATTACACTTGTTACACTGCTGCTATTATTCTATATTGCTGTATAGGCAGAAAATTGAAGGGAATTGAAGTATTGGTGATGGTTTGACCAAAGCAATAATTTGATTTTTCATGTCAAATTAATTGAATTAAAGGCAAGCATATATATATATGTACATACACACACATATATGTACGCACATACATACATATACATCAGGGCAGCGGTTTTTAAATTCGATTTAGTTTTTGTTGTAAGTAACGTGGCAGAATGAAGAGTCCAACGCAGTTTCTAATTATGGATTATCTTTATTATGCGCGAATGTGTCGTTAGTTGTTGGAGCATTGAGAGCAACTCAATTTGGGAGAATACAATGCAAAAAGTGAACACATTACTTGTGTGATGCTTAAGTATTAATCGTTTCTGTAATATTTAAACATATTTCAACAGTTTTGAAAGAATTTCATTCACAAGACGCCCAATACATACACACACACACACACACATGTACATATATATATGTATGTGTGTGTGTACATACACTTTTGTGTATGTGATCGTGGACAGTTTGTCAATGATCGTTGGCAAATGGTGAACGACAAACGGCGAGCTTTTGTACAGTGGGGCAAGGATAATCTTGGATAGACATATATTTTTGTTTTTGTTTTTATTTTTGATCTCTCTCAAAAGCTGAGCGCCACCTGTTTAGAGCACCCCTTTTGAAATAGAGATTATGGAAAGTGGTTCTAAGCTTTTTTGAGCATTGCGTACCACTATGCGCACTAGAAATTAGTGACATATGTCATTTTGCATTGTTGTTATTTGGCCAAAATTCAAAAACCTCAAAAAACAAAATAAAAATGGCTCATGAAAAGTTTTGTAAGTATAAAAATAAAATGTTAGCCAAAAAGCCAAAAGCCAAACAAAAATGCGGCAAAGGTTCTCAAGGGGGTCCCGCCAGCGAACGAGTGCGAAAATTAGAGAGCAAGAAAAAGAGAGAGAGGACAAATAATATTGTCTGCTATTCCAAAATGAAAACGACGTCAGCTGCTGCTGCCGCATGCTGCTTTTGCTGGCAGCGCTGGTGGCAGAAACATGCCAAAACAGCCGCACCACACACGTAGACTCGAAAATATGTCAAAAGCTAAGGCAACAACAACAAAAATTATTGATAAGCTGTGGCGGCCAAACGCAGAAAGCACAAGAAAAATAGAAAGAATCGACCATCAGAAGCTCGCCGAAGATTGCACACACTTGCACAGACCGCACAACAGCTGCCCGCAAATAAATTTCATTATAATCGGCGTTACCTGTACGCGGATGGAATAGATTGCAAAGACAGAAATAGCTGTATCGATCAATGGCTGATCTACAACATGTGTGAATATAGAGAGTGGGAAGCTTTTGCCTGCTACTTCACACTTCCAGAGAAAGTAATGAGAACTCCTTGTCATGAAGGGTATACAAAAAAAAAACACGGTGAATAATGAAAGAGGAAGAGAAACAATTCCAAAAGCGACTCTGTGTCGGTTTTGTGTGCGTGTGAACTTTGCAGTTTGCTCCGTCGTCACTTTGAAGCAATGTTTACAATACGCATTCTCATATGTCATGTCGCTAACGGTGCTTGCTTGCTTGCAATTGGTGATCGATACACACACACACACACAAGCGAATGGCCTTCCCTTTGAACAGAGGGCCGCCATGTCAAGTCCAAAACAAAACAATTGCATTTGCGAATGCAGCTAGGTATGTGCTGCTTCTTCTAATTCACATTCGCATAGACACGCAATACACACACCCACACACACACTTACCAATAAAGCGCAACTCATGCTCTGGCTCAATGGACAGCGCCGCTTCGAATTGTGGTGTTTTGTTCATTATTATTTTTGTTGCTGTTGTTGTGCTGCTGCTGGTGATAATAACTATGTTGCTACTTTGCAACGATGCTCCTGCTTCCTAGGAAAAAAGTTGACAATGAACTATTGGCAATTGAAATTATATATATATACATACATAAATATATGTTTCTTTGTATATAATTCGTGTACCTTGCGTTTAAAGTTCCAAAATTGTTTCCAATTCGTTTAGCTGAGCACACAACGCAGAGTCTTAAAGCAACTCAACTTTTTACAAAAAATTTTACTTTCGATTTCGCTTGTTTTTTTTTTCTTCACAGCGCTTCACGTCGTCGTCGTCGCTATGTTTGTGTGCAGTCACCAAAATATCGGTAAATGTATGCGCAAAAAGAAATGAAATGCACGAGGTTGTTGCGTGCAAAAAACTGACGATCAACGTGTTGTTTGCAATGCACTCAAACCACTAATGTGCAATGGGCTTCTATGCGTCTGGCTTCTGATCCGAGTTTACGTTATTTCACGCACTCAAGCTCCGTACTTCTCGCAGCGAAATTTTCATATGCAAAAAAAAATCAGTCACCGCCGTATGTATGTATATTCAACGCATGCGTCAACCCTGGCGTACCAGAAAACCAGCCGGCAAAAAATGATGCCAGATCGGCGATAGCACGCAGTGGTAACGCCGGCGAACACTCTTTACAGCAACTCTGCGATAGCAACCCACAATTAAGCCGCCAATTTTTAAAGTAAAATTTCCTGCGCATCAAAGCTTCAAAACTGAGTGAAAAGCCCAAAGTCGATACATTCCTTAAATAAGACAAGCAATCTGTAGCTGGTAGAAGAGAAGCGTGCATCTTAGAGTTATGAAACAATGTTTGCTTTCATTTGTTGTAGGGATATATTCACTTAATCTCTAAAATAAAACACATGAATGCAGTAAAATATGATTGATTATTTGATTGACTTGAGAATAATAGTCAAATGTTTTTCTACAACGCTAGCTGTGACAATTGCATTAAAATAAGCAACTACAAAATCTAAATCCTCCTTAAAATTAATTATTTTTTGCGAAACGATTTAAACGAAAACAGGATTTGTACTAAATATGAGAGTGCAGCAAAATAGCGTTACAGTTTTTATACGCCAGTGTTGGAAAACTTAAAAAAGCTGTTACTACACGCCAGAGCTGGAAAAGGCAACAACACACATACATTTCCGTTATACATATATACATATTTGTATATATATATTCAAAAACTCATTGTGAAAGGAATAAATTAAATAATTTAATTGTTAACACCCGTGGACAAGGATAAAGATCAGTCAGTTGTGTTGGGGACTTTCACTATGCGTTGTTATTTTCCTGACCATCAACGGACTTGATATCAACAACTGAGTTCACTTGCTTACTGAATACAAAAGTGTGATACTGTTTGGCCAATTGGGCGCAATTCAGCGACTTACCGCCACACTGGCGATAACAGGCAATTAGCTGTTGCTCCATCAGACCAATATCGGCTGTGCACTCATTGGCCGTTGCCCATTTAACGCGCTGGCCAAACAGGCTGTGCACATGGGCTACCATATTGCTAAATTGCGACTCCTCCATTTCTGTTGAACGACGTGACCAGGTTGCAGCACTGTCCATTTGGTGTTCCTTGTACGGTTGTGTTTCGCATGGTGCAGGCTGGACGTCAATTGGGCTGCAATTCGCACAGGTAGCTGGAGGGGGAGTGGGCACGGTAGCGGCAGCGGCAGATTTCTTTCGATTTGTTGCATTCTCGACACGATCCAATACGTCCCGGCTTACCTGAAATACGGATGTATTCGACATATGCACGGTATGCGGCTTGCTGTTGCCGGCGCCCATATCTAAATATCGTTCAAAATTCGTTAAAAATTTTTGTGTTTCATTTAAAAAAAAACAAAATGAAAGGGAGTAGATTTCGTCAGGCTAACTAGAAAGCAATTTTTGTAAATTACAAAATTATATATTATTATCCATGCCGTTTTAAAGTTTTTCAAAAATTAAATTAGTTCCCGGGAGAAAATCTTATCCAAATTGCGATTGGAAATAATACGCGTATTAGGTTCTGGTCCCCCGAGAACATCGCAAAGTATTTAATTTCTCTCTGTATTATCGAAACCATCGACAAAACACTTGGTGACATAAGCGCCATGCAAAACTTCTATCGAAATCGGTTGCGTCGAGAAACCTGTTGACGCGAATAGTGCAAAGTGCTCATTGTTGTTAGTCAGCACCAACGGTGGCTGCATTGCACGCATCTTGAAGTCATCGATAAGATTTCTTGATCTGCAAGAGCGCCACTTGCGGCTCATCGCGACTGGCATCGTGTGAAAAAATCTGTCCATTTCCAGTGGAGCAGCTTGATGCCATTGGTTGAATTTATTAATTTACTTAATATTAACGTTAGTCGATTACATTATTACATTACGTTAATTTTTATTTCATGTTTTACTTTTTGGAAGTTCAGTTTACTTATATATTTTTTAAATACGTGTGTAGAAACATAAATTAATGTATTAAATTTGCATGGATGCCACGTATGCAGCTCGCTTCTCGAGAATAAACAAAACTAACATATAAAATAAATAATACTAATAAGAAGTTGACTACAATTCTTCAATACAATAATAATAATAATACAAAGATATTTTGTTGTTAACGGGCACTGTTTGTAGTCACGTATTTGCACATTTATCGATAAATTGATGTTAGTGCAGCGATTGCGATTTTCGAATGCTTTCGACGAGTGCCGCAAAATTCGTATATAGTGGATTGGTGCTAAAGTAGAGACCGATGAGCAATTTGAGGTGCGCCGACGTCAAGGGATATTTAGCGGTGGGCATAATAACGATAGCATCGATAATGCATGCATGCTTGGACATGTTTTGCATTTGCAGGTAATTGCAAAAGGCCGCCGCACACTTGGCCATGTGGCGGATGAGTATTTGTAGTTGAATATTCGAAATGAGTTCAGCGTCAATAATCGAATTCATATCGAACACAATCAGTTGGGGTCGAGGCAAACAATCGAACAGCTCGATAATGTGACGCGGTGCGCTCTCTATCTCTTTCAATGCAACAATGCTCATCCAACGCTCTATTTGAGCTAAAGAGCGCGGCTTCTTCATGGTGTCCACCAGATACAACATTTCGCAGTTCTTTATTAACAGCAACACCTTCTTCTCATTCTGTACACAACGCTCGCACAGCTGCAAGAAAATGCCCAATAAAATTGAGATTCGACGATCATCGTTGAAATCCAAGCTGACACTCACCTTCAGCAAATGGGTACTGTATTCGCCGTTCGACGCCAGATAAATATGATATCTGATCAGCTGGAAGAGTTTTATATTTGTTGGTACCACATAAATTGCATCACATTTAGTACTTACATCGCCTTCTGTACTGTGTTGCATATCCCATGTACTTTAACCTATCCCTTTGATCTAAGATCTAAGGCACACTTATAATCTAGGATTGCAGCCGATATTTCGATAGCTTAAGTTTAGTTAACGATATCCTATCGGTATTTTGGCAGAGCACCATAGAATTGAATATGTATTTTACAACACTTTCTAGTAAACACATATTTGCACCATTCAAGTTTGTTAGTTTTAGCGTTAAACAATTGTTAACAAAATTAACCTTGCGTTCCAATAATAGAATTGTTTATTACCCAAAACAACTTTCAAACCATGGTGAAATATATGCGGGCACTAATTTCAAATGAAACGAGTAAATAACATGGCCATTCTGAGTATAACAGAGCTAAGTGTAGTGCTGTAAATGACCGGCAGTCGAGCGTACTTACTCACGAGTGGAGCAACCGGGATAGCTATATAATACAAAAAAAAAGAGCGAGGCAACTATATGTGAACTATCGCACCGTGCCGACGAACGAAAGAGCGCACAAAGCGTAATGTGCAAGAATTGAAAAAAATCATCAAGTATAGAGGCCAAAAGCAAACGCAGCAGTTGGGCGATTTATAATCATTTTTAATAAATAACCAATAGAAACGCATGCTAGCTGTTTAAAAACAAGCAATTGAATGCAAGCGCTGAACAAATTGCGGTAAGCTAAACTGCCAAACCGAACAGCGGACAGCAAATTGCCTAAAAATCCAAAGAAGCGACGACGACCAACAACCACAAATACACACATACACCGACACACACACACGCACATAGTCGAGTGAAAAAAGTGCAAGCCGCGGGCGCTTTTGAAGGCGTTAAACGCAGATCAGCATCGAAGAAAACTGGCAAGAAGAAGAGTTATGCATGAAGAATTAATTGCAATTCTTACTGCATCCACATGCTGATGCTTGCAACATTCAACGGTAAACGGTAAACGGCACACTTGCCGACGACGGCTGCGACACACACACACGCACGCATATATATATATATATTATACATATATACAAATACACTCGCAAATACAGTAAAACACACACACACTCGTACAGAGACAGAGACACGCACACATACATATAAAGACACCCGCGCGTTCCGCAGTTGGAGCGGAGCAAGGAGTCTGGGGAAGAGGAGTGTGGAGCAGAGAAAGAGGCAGCCAGGCAGCGCTGCATTATCTGCCATTATCTCGCAAGAAGAAGAGGCAGAAGAAGAAGCAGAAGCACGTATAAGGAATAAGCTAATAGCCCAAAAGGGGGGAACAGCGCGGGTGTCCACAAGCTGATGCCACTACTGGAATAACAATAACATTAACAGCAACAACAATAACAGCAGCAGCAACAACAGCAATCAACAAGAGAAGCGTATTGGCGAAAACTTTGCATTGATGGTAATGCATGCTAGAAAACCGCAGCGAATGAACGATGGGTAAATTACAAATTGAATAACATACACAATAACATAACATGCATAATAACATTTACAGAGGGCTTTGTTTGTGCTAACATCCTAGTTTAGTGCATGCATACGCATACAAATGAAACTGCAGAAGTTTGTATGTCTGTGTATGCATGACATGTAAAAAACTTAAACGACAACTTTTGTTTACATATACATATACATATACACACACGCACACACACCTATACCAAGCAGCTTTATCGTTTTTGTTGGATATTCATTGAAGACTGTGTTTTTTGTTGTTGTTATGTGTGCGTTAACTAATATCCAGGCGTTTAATAATGCTTTAATGTAAGATTGTAATCATTGAAACAGTTATTATGTTGTTCTTTGCTCCTCTCGCTTAGCGCGCCTTGTCTCATTCTCCTCTCCTCTGCTCTCCTTTGTGGATACTGTTAAGTTCTTCAACATACTTGATTGCCCTCTCACTCGCACACTCACACGCTGGCTAAAGGTCCGCTGTCTCTCTGTCGTTTACCGTTTACCGCCTGCATTTCACTAAAGTGTTGAACATTTTGCGCTCTTTTGAACAATAATTTAAGCAACATCATCAACATCTAAAGATTAAAGTGGTGCATTATTATTATTATTGTTACCATTATCGCACTGCATCCAACACATGGACAATCCTATTAACATTGGAAAGTTATTATAATTTCCGTAGGGAGAAGGATAACATGAAGGAGAAGGAGACAGTTAATGATGGACGGATCTGATGATAGTTGAGATAGCAACGACGTTATCGTTTAACGACAATATAGGAGATATTTTAGAGAGTATTCTTGAGGAGGCTGGTAATTAGGGCGTGTCTGGGTACCATAATAATCCAGGACGGGCAGTGAAGGAGTGCAAGGATGTGATAATGGTCATAACAGATCAAAATCATAATTTAGATGGTGACAAGATGTCGATGGCGATAACGATTACAAGGCTGAAGTTGACGATGACGACAACGATGACGGTGACAAAAAATAGAATCGCTAAATTCCTTTAATTTCTTGTTGCTTAAATTGCATGACTTTCATTACACCTGCTAATATATTCATATACTACTTTTAATTAACAACCATTTGAATAACAATTGATTAATGCTCTGTGTTTTTATTCTATTTGACTTGCAGGTACTTTGAGAAGCATACCAGTCACACATCCTACCAGGTGAGAGCCTTATGATGATTGATTCACCTTGATTGCCAAACTAGCTAAATCGCCAGACCCAAAAAAAAAAAAAAAAAAAGAAAAACTAAAAAACACCTCCCCATCAGAGACCCAAAATCTTTAGCTTAACTACTAATAATCAAACGTAGACTTTTGTCAGCCATTTAGTTTTTTTTTTTACTTATTTTAATATTGTTTTTGTATTGTATTCAGTTGAAGTTCTTTGCCGATCATTTGTAGTCTCATATTTGATGTATTTATGTTGTGTGGAGATATTATATATGATTTCATTCATTTGATCCACGATCTATGATATATGTATGTGCTGTAGTTGTGTGTATTTGTCTGTATTTAGAACTGACGCAACTTTCATTTATATATTACCCCCATTTCCAACCCATTTCCGTATTTTTTTGGGCACGCGGCATTGCAGCGAATCAAACGAACTGATCTAACTAACTAATAACTACACATAATTAGAGTAACTTTTGGATAGTGCCTCAAGTCGATTAACACTGGAGATAACAATTCCCCATTCAAATTCTAAATCGAAATCGTAAACGAAATCGAATATCGAAAACGCAAATCGAATCGAATTAATATTAATAGAACGCTAGACAAATATCAACACAATTCTTTTTGTTTTTATTATAAATGCTTAAACTTAAAACAGAAATGTTGAAAGAACTTCCAATAATTGCCAGACCAAAACGCAAAAGCAATAAAACAAATTAACTTCACTTTAATTAAGTACAAAACGAATAAAAAAGTTAAAAAAAAAAACAAAAACAAAAAATCAACAAAGTAGCCTTAAATTCGAATCGAATCGAACACAAAACTCGCATACAACTAAATAAATAATTAAATAAACAAAATAAAAATAAAATAAAATAAAACAAATAAAATAAACAACAAACACGAACGTGCCTAAGCCATAAACATCAACAACAATTAAAATAACTAAAAAACAAAAACCAAAACGAAACGAAAAGAAAAAAATATAACAGGAACAAAGAGAGGATCAAAGAGACAGACAAATTTACGGAAAGATATATAAAACCATACAGAAAACGTCACAAATTTCACACTGCATTGCCTGAGCAACATTGAGGTGTTGCTGCTGCAACAGGCAGCAACCAGAACGGCAACAACAACAGCAACAGCAGCAAGGGCAACGACGGCGGCAACAACGAGGCGACAATTGAGGAAGCCGCGTCCACGCGGCGGCGGCGGTGGCGGCGGCGGCGGCAGGACGAGCACAACACCAACGCCGAGTGGCAGCAACAACAGCAGCAGCACCAGCAGCAATAGTAATAGCAATAGCAACAGCAACAGCAGCAGAAGCAACATGGCCCTGGATTTGTCGCTGCTGAGCAAAAGCAGCAATAATATCAACAACAACCACAACAATAATAATAATAATAACAACAACATTTGCAACAGCCATCACAGCAATAAAGTTCATCATGCAACTGCCACAATGTCGGCCTCAGTCGGAATTTGTCGCGTTGATGTAAGTAATTATGATAATAATAACAACAGCAACAACAGCAACAACAAGATCAAAGATCAACAAACATTAAGCAGACGTTAAGTGAAGTGAACCAAAATGATTAAACATATTTTAAATGCAAATGCAATTTGAATTCAAGCACATTTCACAAAAAATGCAAAAAACACAGATATGATAACAACAACAACAGCAACTGCAACAGCGACTGCATCAGCAACTGCAACTGCAACAGCAACTGCAACAACAACAATTGCAACCTGCAACGTGTTAATTTGGAGGCAAATGAAATGCAAAACATATAAAAAAAAAACAAAATTCACTTTTGATATTGTTTTCGTGTTTTATGTTCGCTTATGTTTCGTGTTGCCCATAATCAGCAAACCCTCTGCCCTTCCCTTCCCCTTTGCCCGTTCCTATACCCCGTTGAACCAACAACCACAAGCAGCAGACACACACAAACACACACAAATACTCACTCAACACACACACGGACACATTTTCAAAATTCATTGAACAACAATAAAAACTATTAACTCAAAAATCCTTTTGATTAGCAAAAAGCGCAATCAAATCATTTGTAGCAATATATTTTTTATTTGTAGTTTTTTGTTTATGTTTTTCACAACCCCCGACTACGAACCCCCAAACCCAACAACCCCCTTCCCACCCAAAACAAAAAAAAAAAAACGAAATCCCATTTTTAATTGGTAAACAAGCATAACAAGCTTACAACAAGTAACAAGCATATAACAATATTAACAATAATAACAATGTTAACAATAATAACAAAATCAATATAACCAAAGAACAAAAACTCAAAAATATATTCTGCGAATTGTTGTGTGTGTGTGTGTGTGTGTGTGTGCGTGCGTGTGTGTTGTAATATTTATTTTAATGCTAAAATTTTAATTTCGACAGAGTTCAAAGTACAGCAGTTCAAAGCGCGACTATGAACGCGATCGTTCCTCCAATTATCGCGATCGTGACATCTCGCCCGGCGCTGGAGGCGGCGGCGGCGGCAACGGTGGTGGAGGCGGCGGCAGTGGCGGCGGTGGAGGCAGCGGCGGCGGCAACGGCGGTGCTGGTGCACCACTGAATAATGGCAACAGCTATCGATCACAGTCACCGGACATAGATTCACCATCGTCCCGATCGCATGATCTGCGCGATCGCAACGATCATCGTAGCAGTGGTGGTGGTGGTGGTGGAGGCGGCGGCGGTGGTGGCGGCGGTGGTGGCGGCGGCGGTGGTGGTGGTGGTCGTGGTGGCAGCAACGAGCGCTACAGTTTCTTACAAAAGATGCGTGAACGGGATCGTGATGCCTACAAGAAGGATAAATATTCCGGTAACTTGTCCAATCGCCTGAAAACTTTATTTAATTACAATTATTCAATTTGCATTTAGATAAACGCGATCGGCGGGGCAATGATCGCGACTCGGAGTCATCGTATCGCACGAACCACGACAGGGATCGTCGTGGTGGTGGTGGCGGTGGCGCTAAGCTCTGCTCATCGCGGGACAACGATAAGCGTTCGGGTTCCGATGATCGGGATCGTGAGCGTGAGCGCGATTTGCGCGACAAACGTGACAGGGGCACCGATCGGGACAGAGACTTGTACAAGAAGGACAAATACGCAGGTGGGTCTTCTTCTTAAAATGTTAAATATATATATATACATATAAATATACATTATATATATATATATATACATAATCTACTGCTTTGAGCAGCTGCACTACTTTTATTTTGACTGCAACTCTATCTTATTCCTTATTATTTCTGCTTTATTCCTTTCGATCACAGACAAACGCGAGCGCAGCGATCGCGGAGAGCGTGTGGCGCGCTATGGCGACTGGAGTGAGCATGTGAGCTCCTCTGGTAAGTGCGCCAAAATACCAAGGCTAAATCCCATATTGAATGCTAAACGATTTTCCTATTTTATATGCGACAGGCAAAATGTATTACTACAACTGCAAAACTGAAGTCTCCCAATGGGAGAAGCCTAAGGAATGGGTGGACAGAGAAAGGTAAACCAAGCCACATCAAAAGACTCAAATTTTGAACCATCGAATTAGAATCAAAGCCAGCTCAGGACGACTTACTATTCGGAGAGATTGAGAGAAAGAGATTAAGGGAGAGAGAGAGAGTCGAGTTGACAGGGATTCGCAAGGCGCAGATTAATGTGTTGTTGAGCATCTTTGGCCAACTTATGTGTATATATTCTTGATCAAATTTGACACAGCGTCTAAATTGTTGTTTAAACTTAGTTTTGTAGCAAAAAACAATGACTGATGTGTTGTTAATTTTTGCAATAATTGTAATTAATTCAATTGGCTTTTCTGGTTCTTATCTAAAGGATGATTTAGTGAGATGGAAACGAGACTAGTTTGGGGAGAAAGAGAGAGTTTAGGGCTTAGAATTCTTAAAGATTCGTTGAGTGTGTCAGGCTAGGAAATAGAATACAAAACGTAATTGATTCAAACTGAGACGTTTTCTTCTTGAAATTTCGTTCAGAAATTTGCCGCGTGATCAGCATCGTGAGAAGGAGTATCGCGACAAGGATCGGGACAGAGACCGCGATGATCGCTTTTCAAGATCGAGTAAGTGATAGCCAGCTAACTTGGCTCTTTGCAGTCTCAATTAATGAATGCATTTTTCTCTGACAGCATACAAACATTCCAATTCATCGCGCAGCAATTCACGACTGAGATGGAATTACGACAACGATGGTGGCCCGCCCAGCCATCGAAGGCGTTTGGATGGTGAGCAGCAGCAGCAGCAAGCCGCAGCAGCAGAATTTAATTAATTGTTCATCTTGAGCTAATTTTTTGAATTGATTGCGCAGGTCGACATAACGATAATCCTGATATGGATATCAGCGGCGACTCAACGCCCACCTCGGAGGCCAGTTATTCGTTAAGCGGCACGCCCACAACACATGGTGGCAGCGGCGGCGGCGGCGGTGGTAGCGGCGGCGGCGGTGGTGGCGGTGGTGGTGGTGTTCAGTCGAATGAACAGTCGTCAATGATGCCACAGGGGGCATTAAGCAATGCACTGCCACGACTGGCCTCCCACCCAAATTCCAGCGCAGTGGTTACGCCAATGGGCGGCGGAGGAGCTGGAGGTGCCGGTGGTGGTGGTGGAGTTGGGGGACCCGTAAGCGGCGCGACAATGCTGCCCACCAGCGGATTGGCCTCGGTGCCGTCGAGCATTGCCAACAGCAGTAGCAGCAGCCTTAGAAACTCAGTTGTCGGCCACATTGGCTCAACGTCCAGCGTAAGTGTGGCCCAATATGATCTATACAATATACAGCTACGGTCAAATGAATAGTAGTTCACACAAAAGTTTGGCTAAATGATTGAAAAAAGTACTTAAAATACAGTTGAGAAATTCTGAAAATTTTATTTGAACACAAGCAATCATTGAAGATTAGTAAACAAGTCCGTAAATGGATTATTTTTATATTCATTTGTATTAAACTATTATTTAAATTGATCTTAATAGCAGTGGAATAATAGTGAAGTTTTCTCAGCTTTCCCTTTCTTAAATAGAACTAGATTTGATGGGTGGTTGTATTTTACTACGTTTAGTCTTTGGATGAGGAACCAAACACTTTTTGTTTTGCAGAATTCAATTGATTTCTCCATCATTTGGAAGATTTTGAAGAGGTCTTGATTTGATCACCATAAAATGAGTAATATTAATAATAAAGAATGCTTGAGAATGGGAAGCAGCACTACTGTTATTTTGACCGCAAGTGTATAGAGTTGACTCTCTCCTTCTCTGTCTCTGCCTCTCTTTCTAAATTGTATATCTGTTGTGTTGCAGACAACTGTGCCGACACTGTCGAATCAGGAACAGCATCATCCGAGCTCGAATTCGTCTGTGGCGGGCGGCAAACTGCTCAGCGGCGGCGTCGGCGGCGTTAAGGATCAGCAGACGACGCTATTGATGCGACAGAAGCTACACTTGGCCCTCAGCGGTCTGGATGTGTCGCATCATCACATCAGCAGCAGCAGCAGCAGCGGCAGCGGCTCCATTGCCGATGTCAACCATGCCTACAATACGGTCAACAACGTGACTGCCAGCCTATGCAGCCTTAGGTGAGCAAACAGTCATAACCATAACTATAATTATATGTTTACTAATAATAATCATCAATATTGACACACAGAGATAACCAACACAATTCGCCACTGTGCATGCCGCATGCTGCTGCCCATCACAGTCTGTCGCCGTCGCTGAGCTATGCAAAGAGTCCGATACCAACGATTGTGAGTCACACGAACAATGTGAATGCCGCCAGCAGCAACAATGCTTACACCTGCAATGCACCGTTTGGCCTCAAGACGGTCGATGGGATTGCTGTTGGCGTCGGCGTTGGTGTTGGCGTCTCCTCCTCCTCATCAGCAAACGCGGCGAATGCCTTGGCTAATTGTAATGCTGCCATCGTTGGCGGTGGCAGCAGCAGCAGCAGCAACAACAGCAACAGTAACAACAGCAATAATAGCAGCGGTAGCAGCTGCAGCTTATCGGGTCTGGGCACTGTCAGCGGCATTAGCGTCATCACCTCCATGGGCAGCAACAGTCTGTGCGGGAGTCAGTCAGCGGGCGGTGAGGGTCCGCCGACGCCAACACAGGAACTAGATTTAAGTGGCACACTTTTGGAGCAACACCAGCAACAAATGGCAGCGGCAGCAGCAGCCGCAGCTGCCGCAATGGCTGTCGTTCAAGCAACGCAACAGGCAGCGTTGCAGCAGGCTCAACAGCAGCGCAAACGTAAATTTCCAATTTACAATTACAATTATTATTACTGTTTTTGTACTTTCAGTTAATTAATAGTTCTTTTGTTGTCTTTCGCACAGTTGATGGCACCGGTTCGGGCACATTGAGCACGCTGCAGAGCTGTGTGGCCTCGGTACAGGCTGGAAATCTGCGCGGCCCCGAAATATCGCCCAAGTTGGCCAAATACTTTCGCGCTGATCTAATTGCGCACGTGACCAACTGGCAGGCGGAGGTGCTGGAGCGACAGGTGAGTTATCGCCCGGCAAAGATAACAATCGGTATCGATTCGGATAGCATTAGCTAAAAATATGCGTTTCTCTTGATAGTCTGTGGGTTTTTCCTTATGTTTCCTTTATTTTGTAATCGAACCCATATTCATGAACACTTAATTTTCATATGCTCAGCTCCGAAAAATGTTTAGACGGTCGCACAAGAGTTGTATTTGACTAATTAATAATCAGCAGCAGTTCTTATTATTTATTTGTTTACTTATTTATGTATAAACTATCAAAAAAAGTCCTAAGCCTAATGTCTTATTAGCGATTACTAAGAAAGGACTTCAAATCGGGGAATAGTTATGAGCAGAGCGATCTTATTATTTTTGGTGCGGGTGTCTTGTGTTTTGGTGTGTTTATATGCCAAATTAGCTGTTGGAGCTTAACTATTGACGTATTTTCTAATCCTTGCCTGTCTTTATGTGTCTGTCAGGCGCAGAAGTGCTGCGAGGATACACATCTACTTGGGGACATCACCTGCACACGGATATGCGCTGAACTGAAATGTGCCCGCAGCTTGGTGCGCACCACGGAGATCAATGCTACGCTGCAAGAACAGAAGTGAGTTGCATATAAATACATATACACAATGTATATACATATATAATGGGTGTGTGTGTGTTTTTCTTTCTTGTTGTTGTTATAGAATCATGTATCTGCGCCAGCAAATCCGTCGCATTGAGGAGTCGAAGACTCAGAACGCGTTCATGTCGGACGATACTTAGGATCAGGAGCAGGTTAGGCTGCGCGTGCATCGTAAGCTGTCTGTCAGGCTCAAAAAGAGCCCACTTTGGCGCAGCTGATGATATTGATAGTCCCCCTGCCCCTTAAATTTGTGCTCCCCCCTTTAAATGCTGCAGCAGATCATCAAATTAAGAGCTCATCATAATCAATGTGATGGTGGGATGAGCAACAATAACAAGGGGGCGGCAGGGGGCAGGACAATCACACGTGCATCCTGCCTTGTTGACGACGGCGGACACTCTCCTCTCGGTGGTTGACTGTGGCAACAATGGGCAACTGTGCTCGTGGCAGGCAAACAGTTGCCCCTCCAAATGGTCGCGACGGCAAACAGTAGAGCAGCGGCAGCAACAACTACAACAAACAGAAACAAACAGAAACAACCAACACGGACACGACGATGATAATGATAATGATGATGATGATGAGAAGAAGAAACACAAAAACCTAAAAGATAATTTATAATTAGCAATGCGTAATTAATAACTTAAATAGGCAATGAAGCGCAATGGAAATGTTGTGCTTATTCTTGCTTTTATTTAAAAACAAACAACAACAACTCCAGCAACAACAAAAGAACTCTAGCAACAACAAAAACAATTGAGAAACAACACCAACAACAATAACAATCGCAACAATGTTGTACAACTAATTTAAAAAGGAAGAGACTACAGACAAAAACAAATTCAAATAAACAACAACAACAAAAAAAAAAAAAAACAAAATTTAAACCAATTCAAGAAGCAATACGAAAGAAGCCTTCTCGTATCAAATTGAAGAAACAACAAAATAACAAATTTGAAACCAAAACACCAACAACAAAAAAACAAAAACAATTAATAATAAAAGAAAAAACAAATAAAAAACAAAAGATAAAGGAAACCAAGTCAACCTAGTATACTCAACTGCAATAAAATGCTACTTTAACTATATAATATATATATATACATATATATATATATATATTATATATAAACATATAAATACATTAATATATTTATATATATATATATATATGTATATGTATACATAAATAGAGTATATGAAGAATGTATATTTGCAACGTCAAACAAGTGTGTGGCTGCCGGGAAACGATGGACTCGACAAATCCCCATTTTTCACTCGAAAGAACTAAGCAAAGAAAACAAAAAACAAAAACACAAAAAACAAAAACAAAATACAACAAAATAATTATTGTTATAGAGACAGAGAGTGATAAGGAAAGGAGGAGAGTGCGCGCGGGGTAAGGAACTGGGAATATGTGTTCCACACGCTTAGCCTTCATAATATCCGCAGATGAAAACCGTTAGTGGGGGTATTCTATTTGGCAGTCTCAAAGCCTTTTTGTATGTGCAAAACAAAAGAAAATTGTTAAACTTTGAAGACGTCGTTTAATCTATATACCAAATACAAATTTTCCAACTGGTTTTCTATAACAATATTGCATATGTGTCTATGAAAGAAAAGACGGTTTTGATTGCATTGCGAGTGTATTCATTTGTTTTATGTTTTGGTACTTTCCTGGCGCTTTTTTGTGGCAAATTGTGCTGCTGCAATGGAACATGGACCACACAAGCGATTTTTGTTTATGGATTGTAAATGACCGCTAATTTATACAAATGTGTCCTCATTACAAAGAAGGAATATCATAGCTCTACAATAAAAAACAAACACACTCACACACACACACACACAGACACACACACACACACACATCTTCCCGAGAGCGCCTGTCCGCTTGGGCTTCATTTCTCGTAGCTTCTTAGTTTTAATGCGAAACTGTATTTATATATATATTTATATTTATATTTGTTCTTGAAATTGAAAATTGTATGCAAGCCTTGTTTTTTACGCATTATTCTTACAATTTTTTTTTTGATAAATTAAACTAGAAATTAAAATATATATATATATATATATATATGTGTATATATATATATATATATTAAAACAATATACAATATACAATATACATGTGTGTATTGTATATGAAGATCATTTTTCTTATTTAAGCAACTGAATGAAATGCAAACAAACGTTGAACAACAGCTAACACTGCACGCGTATGTAAGAAATTGATGAGTTTTTCATTTCAACATGTTCAAACTAAATCAGAGGAATGCAAAACAAACAAACAAACAAACAAACAAACAAAAAATTTATAAAACAAGCAAGCAAATTTAAAAATATAAATAAATATAAATAATATTAATAACTACTGTAGATATACATATAATTAAATACAATGGTACATATATAAATATATTTAAATACAAAAAGAAGGTAAAAATTAAAAATTTATATTATTTAGCTAAGCGTCAAAAACCGAAAAATATAAAAACTTTTATGATTAAAGCGATTTTAATTGGGTTGCGTCATTTATCGATAAGGATGAGAATTTCCCAAAAAATTATCATAAAAGGATACACCCCTTTGGGCTCGCTAGGCGAAAAAAAAAAAGAGATAAAATGAAAGAAATCAAAAATTCCCCCCTAATTTGACCATTTCAAGGACCATCCGGACATGCTTTGGACCACAGAAAAAGTCCTTCACGCCACCGAAATAAAATGACTACTTTAAAACAGAACATTTTGGGAGATATGAGGCTTTATCGATTTGCGATGATCGATCTTATCGACTTTCTAGCCTCTTAGTGGACGTAGCACTCCAATTTTTACACGTTATCATCTGTTCCGGGCACAGAACAGTATATGTTGCAAGTTTCAAGTCTCTATCTCTAAGTGGACTTGGTGTCAAAGAAAGTTGCGTTCATACAGACAGACAGACGGACAGACAGCACTACGATGACATACATATAGTATTATACCTTCGGTCAAGTCTAATTAAGCACATCAAAAGGAGCAGAAATCTAATAATGCTGCGCTTAATATCATTAGGCATTCTTTATCAAGGAATTGCAGCTGCCACAGCTGAAACTACTCAGTTGGCATTCAGAATGCAGAAAGCTTTCGTCTCCATTTCAAATCGAACTTACCGTTTTAAGCCGCCAGCAAAAGCTACTTTGCTTCAAGTTTTGCCGGCTACGAGAGAGAGAGAAAAAGAGAGAGGAACAGAAGAGAGAGGAGAGAGCGAGAGAGAGTGAAAAGAGAGCAAAGCTTTTGCTGCAAAGTAACAACAGTTAACCCAGCAGACATTGTGCAGAGCAGCGAATTCGCTTGCTTCTCCCAATGAACACACCGAATGAACACACTCACACACACACACACACAGACACACACACACACACATACGAATACACATGCGTAATACCGATGTTGTGTTTACGCACCCAGGCTGCCCCAAGTCCACCCCCCTGCTGGGCTGAGCAGTTGGCATCTGCGGCCTGTCAGAGGACACCGAATGCCAACAAGTAGCAGTTCAGCATTGACATCGCCAGCGTTCGCTTGCCTGGTTGGTTGCCTGCTTGCTTTGCTGGCTGGGCTTATGGCATTTTAGTAGCAAGTAACAATTATAAATGCCACACGAAAATCACGAAACGACGAATAACGGAAAAAGCGAGTTGCGAAGCGCCTTTTGAATATTGTAACGGTTAGTTTGTTAAAAGTGCCACAAGGGCTTTGAAAAACTACGTATTTTCTGTGTTGTTTTTCGTGTTTTCTCGTCTCTGTTTTTGTCTGTGAGTGTTTTGTTTATTTTTTTTTTATATTTTTGTTTTAGTCAAGTGCAAAAGGAAATTTGTTCAGTCGACACAGAAACTCGCGCAAAGCAAAAACACTTTAATCATAATTAACCAAAGTACCAAAGCCAACAGCGGCGAATAGGCGGTAAGTACTCAATTTCCAGTCCAAGTTCAAAAAATTGACTTTTATCGAATTACTTTTTGAATGCACCAAAAGTATATTTTGAATACGAGCACACTTTTTGTTCCAAAAGGTGGTACTTAAGAGAATTGTGAGGTTCCTCTAGAAATGTTGATTGAGTCAAGATTATAATGTTTCCTGTGTCTCAGTCAGTGATTCTGAGTCATCATTTAATGTGTTCAAAATGAGAATTTTACATCAAATGCAAGTTGGAATACAAACCTTAATTCAGAATAAACCTTCTGAATTGTCAGCATATCGAAAAAATTATTTCATTTTTAGTTTAAAAATTATTGAATTTTTCGAATTCCTCTTGCGGCTCAACTTCAAAACGGTCGACAGTAGAAACTGACGTTAAACAACAATGCTAATCCCTAATTGTGATCTGCTTGCAAAAGAGTATAGATAGATTTTCAAATGCGACAAATGGCATGTCCTTGATGTCCTTGTCCATTAGCACTGATTTAGTTTTCTATATGCGTAGCTAATTTGAAAAAAGAAGTTACAAAAAAGCGAATCCTTGTCGCGTTCTCCAATACTCACGAGAACGCCCCTGCAAAGGATGTGACATGATTTGTATCCTGCCAGTTGTTTTTGCTGTTTTGTGTTAAAAAAAAAAAATGTATACCCAATAAGAGTTTGTAAGAAAGTGTAGTTTGATGCTGTGCGAATGTATGTAACACGCAGAAGGAGGCATCCCCGACTTGATCAGGTAATATAAATTCTTGATTGGCATCCTAGATAATTTATGATAAGTGGCACTGCTCATGCATCAAATGTGAAACAAGTGTCTTTCACATTATCATCGATAAGTTGTTATCGATTAAAATCGTTAAAAAGTCGTGGCAAATTTATTTGAAGATTTGATATCAACTTTGGCATCATATTGATGGACTTTCACATTGTGCGATTTGGCTACAGGGTATCATCAAGTTTAACCCCCTCTCTACTGTTATTCATTTGTATATATATTTTTTTTTATTGTGTTTTGGCTCCTCCGTTGCTCCCTTGGCTTGTGCGCTTTATGCATTTTTGGCGCTAACAAAATTGCTGGCACTTAAAAATGGCGGGCACCAAAAGCATTTGACGTTTGCCAATGTTGACAATTTGCATTGCCCAATGCCAACAGCCATAAATTTGAAATACAACCAAGACTCAGATGCGGACTCGGACCCGGTCCCGGTCCCGGTCCCGGCTGAGATAGGGGGTGGGAGGCGGCCAACCAACTGATGAAAACAAGTTGGAATTTCCTAAAGACATCAAATTAAAAATATATTCTTGGTTCAGAAAAGAATGAAATTTTACCAAATGCATAAAAAAAAGGGGAGTTTTCATTGTTAAGAACACATTCTTGATTCAAGATTATAATTTTTAATTTTATGCTTAAATTCCGTATTTAGTTCCAGCAATTTGCTTCCCCTTTGCATATAAGAACTGCGTACTTGGTATGCCTTCGAAATGATCAATTTTTGTGTATTCTCTGCATCTATTAACAACCATATACATTCAACATGACTCATCAAGTATATATATATATATATATATGTGTGTGTGTGTGTGTGTACTAATGTTGTAAGTATGTAAATTAACCCTCTGTAGAATATAGATTTAATAGTGCACGATTTCCATACTCGTGCATACAAATCGAAAATTACAACTTAGCAGCCTCAGTTCAGATTTGAAATAATTTCTATTCACAGACTTGCAAAGATGCTGCCACATTTCTATTCGCAAGACTGAATAAATCGAATAAGCCGAAAAGCAACCAAAAAGTTTCTAAATAAAAGTATGCAGTATATTTATATACATTATCCATGCCATTATTCATTTCAACTTAACAACAAAATAAATTGCAAATGATTTCAACGAAAATAAATATTTGCATTGCTGTGAAGAGGATAATCCAATTGAAAACGCTGGATGAAAACCAAGCTGAAATCTCTTAACATTTACCAAAACTAACGATTCTTTTCAGGATCTGTGCTGTGTACACAGGATCAATTGAGTCCCAAACATTTTTAATTAACTCTTCTTCTCGCTAATTTTGTTTTGGGTGCCCAGAACAATTTCAACTAAGTCGTAACAAGCTATTTCTGCCTTTTTTGTTTGGTTTTCGGTTTGGTTTTCAGTTTTGACCTTGTGGCTACATTTTGTGAGCTGTTTCTTAATTTCCTTTTTTTTTTTTTATGTTTTTGCATTCAAATTATGTGAATGTATTTCATTTTCAGTTGCGACTTGCGCTTGTTTTTAGATTTGTTGGCTGGTTGTTGTTTTGTTGTTTTATGGCTTGACCAGGGGGTGTTGAACGAGGGGTTGACCAGGGCGGGCTAGGGCAGCACTAGGGGTAGGGGCACTTTAAGGCGGCATGTGGCTGACTGCGTGCCGTGCAAACATTTTCGATGTGAATTTTCGAATGAGTTGTTGTGGCAACTGCACTCAATTTTTATTACCTCAGCACTCGCATTTCAGTTCGGCCTATTTGCCTCTATATATTATTATCTGCTGGGGGCAGGGAGAGCGGGGTGTCTCTCCAGTTAGATGGGGTTAGTGGTTAGGCGCATTCCCATTCCCGTTGGACAGTATTTTGCATAGGCCCGTGCTCAGTGCTCAGTGCTTAGTGCTTAGTGGCCTTTAATATCTCCCTTTGGTTTTGTGTTGACATAGCCTGTTCTCAAGTAACTCCTCTCTGGGCCCCCTTTCTCATGGCTTGCGAACACGCACTTGTTGTTATAATTTCATTTGTGGTTTACGCAACGGCCTCTGGTAACATTTACATTTTGATTTCCTCTCGGACGCATCCATATTGGTGGGCGGCACGATCCATGTTGTTGTGCTGTTGTTGTTGTTGTTTTTGTTGTTGATGTTTGGCTCATGACTTTTGCCAATGCCATTTTGTTGCTAAATCTTGGCCTTACTTGAATGAAGTCTTCGAGTCTCAGTTCTTAGCTGCTTGCTTGGCCACATTTCAATTTCATACGAGTCGCGTGACATTCTTACAAATTGCATTCGCCCATCCCAATTCAAAGCGACAAAATATGGCCAAGAGTGTATATCTAGCGGACAAAATATCAAAAATACAAAATAAAAAAATAGAAAGGGAGAAAAGTAACTTCAAACATCGTCAGCAATAAGGCTGGGTAACTTTAGACTTCAGCTCGCAACCACTCTCAGCTCTGGGGCATCCATGCCCTCTCCTTTATTCTCCGTTGCCCTTTCCAAGCCGCAAGCTTCCCATGTATATATATATATATATACATATATATATATATGAATGTGTCAGCCGTTTGCCGTGTGTTTTATGAGGGTTTATTCTAGCTTTTGGCTAAGTCTTAGGCGACAAAAAAAAAATGAATAAAAAATGGGAGCACGGCCGGTCATGAAATCGCTGAAAGTTGATTCTGATTTTCGCCACTGGTTTTTTCTTACTTGTTTTGTTTTTTATTTTCACAGTTTCCTGCATGTATTTAAAATCTAGCGATGGAAAACATATTCCGATTTCTCAACAACTCAATGTCAACTTGTTTAATTTCGTTTGCCAACAACTTGATTATTTAACTGACTAATCTTGAGCCTGACAAAAGAAATATAAAACTTAAGAAGAGAAAGATACAAATTAATATTAGTTTAAGCAAGCATTTCTAAATTTGAAAATGAAGCCGGTTTATAGTTTAGAAGGCTATAATTAAGTTGAGTAATAGTATTTCACAAGCAGAAGAAACCATCCTCGATCCGATGGGAAGCGTTGATATTTGACCGTCCTTATGAACAAGCCAATCTTAGGGAGTAAGTACAAAAATATTATGTTTCTGTGCAATTTTAATATTTTAATTAACTTAAATATTTATGTGTCATGTAATCTTATTCTGAGTTTCGCCTGGTTCTCCTTACTTTGATGCCAATTTTAATCAGTTGTTTCGGCAATCTTTTCGACTTCTGTTGTCAAATGCAGACATATTCAAGAGTCATCGCACTTAACCCGTTTTAAGGACTAAACATAAAACATGCGTATTTTATCTAGAATTGTGTTGGTTAATGTAGAAACTAATTTAAGTAATTTAATGAGAAATTTGGTAATAACTTTTGGCTCAGTTCATTTGCATTTGCGGTTGTTTTTTGTTTTGTATTTTTTTTTTAACACACTTTGATTAACTTTGCGCCTCCAGTATTTTCCACCCACCCTCCCCACACACACGCACATCCACACCCACACACACCTACACACACTAACACACACGCACACCCACACAGAGAAACACTTGGTTATCAGTCGCGTCGTGTGTCTTTTTCCCCACTGTCGAGCAACGTTTCCCCCAGCGCCAAACGTATCTCACCAGCGGGAACAGTGCACAGAGCAAAGCCTTCGAGGATGAGTAGGCCGGAGGAGTGGACTGGCAACCCGGTTGTTGGCAAGTCTAATGTCGGATAGGTGGTTGTTGCTGGACGAGCTGGCCATATGTCACCAAGGTGCTACAATTTTATGTTTTGCAAACTTATCCCAATGCTCTACATACACATGCCTATGCTTGACTTTGTGGGAACGGCATAAATATATATATATATATATATATATAAATTTATTTATATAACATATATATACATTTATTTACACACACACACATACCCTGAAGGGCAAATAACTGGACAAGTGTGCCCAATTCTTCCTAAATTCCTTTCTTTTTTTTGTGTTGTTTTTATTGGTGTTGTTTTTAGCATTTTTAGTGTGGCAATTTGATTTTGTGATTTTGAACGAAATTTGCTTCGGCTTCCAGTCGTTAACACATTTAACTAAGCCCAAACTATTACATTTTGTGGCAAGTTGGCCTCTTTAACAGTGAAACTGCTGAAATACAATTTGCAGAATTTGTTTTTTTTTTTGTTGCCAGTTTTCTAAGTTTGTACTTTAATAATCCAAACAAAAATGTATCTTGGGACTGATAGCATTTGCTATAAAAATCTAAAAATGTATGGTTTAATTATGTCAGTTTTTGGATTTAAAAATATTATAAAATGTCAAAGAATCTAAGCATTCAAATTGTATTTATAGGAAATATATATAAAAAGATATAAGATTTTGTGATTTGTATTTTCAGCATGCATGTGGCACTGTGGCAGATTGTGTCTACTCGGTTTTTTGTGGCGCATAAAATTCAATGAAGTTGGCTCCCGCAGATGTTAAATGCTTAAAAAAAGCACACGTTTTGGCCTTTTAAGCCACGACTACTTTCCAAGTGGCATTTGCTATTCACGGCCGCATTTGACGGTAAATTTATGTAAATAACAAAATCACAAAATCCTTAAATTGTCATTAGCCAAGCCTTTCGAGATTTGTCCTGTGTGCGGTTTTTTTTTTCTTCCTCGGCAAGCTTCTTGTTGATTTTAGCGCCAAAAACTCGACACTCGGAAATTCGAGTTGCCAGCTTTGCATTTTTAATGCCTTGCCTTCAAAGTGGATTTCAGTTCTTGACTTAAACCAAATGAAACAGTCAAAAAAAATAGGCAATGCTTTTTATTGCCGCCTAATTAATTTAAAGCGCCACAAAACTGTATTCCCCAAAAGGAAATTTCCAAATTGGCGATCGATTTTAATACAATCCAGGAACATATATAGGCATATATATTTGCATTTGTCTTCAATCAATTCGACACTAATGCTAAGTTCCAAATAATCTTTGCAGAGCAATAGAAATTTGCTTAAAATTGACTTCAACGCTTTTCGGCTCATAAGCGATGTACACAAGAATTTTAGCCAAAATGTTGAGTTTTCCCTGTTTCAGTTTTCAGTTAAAATAAAAAACAAGGTGGAATTTAGTTGTGGAATCATAGAATTTGCAAAACAGTCACATAAAAGGCACTCTTAAAATAGTTATGGAATTTGAGAGGAGGCCTTTTTGCTGTGAGCCTGCATTTGGAGTGTTGATTGAAGCGTTGCCTAAATATTGTTGCCGTCTGTTATATCTTTGGGCCATAACACACCTTAACTTAATTGACCGATAGCAGTCCCCTAAACAGGAAAGAAAAAGGTTATAAAAACCAAAAGCAACTCGATAGAATGATTATCCGAAGATTACATACCCTTGTAGACAGGAAGATATAGCCATTTCCGATGTTAGGCGTGGCTCGATGGTGGGCGTGAAGGAACACATTTGCCGGCTGTAGCCTTAAAAATTTGGGCTAAATGCGATTTTTATTGATTTGTATCCAAATTTTAAGACTCTGTCTGAAGGAGGCACAGTCAGTCACAGGCTTGTCAAAGTTTCTTTATTTTTAAAGACGTCTTGCTGCGAAGCCAATATTCTTAAATGCATAATTTTATATGTTTATTTATATACAGTTTTAATATATACTTAATATATTATTTAAATAAGGCGGGTTTACTGTGGGGACTATGTTTAAGTAAAAGCCGCCATCTTAAATGCGTTGCAAATTTAAAAACAAAATTCAAACACACTCGACAAGGGTACAAAAAGGGGCCAACTCGAATGCCATCCGGTTTTGTGATTTTCTTCTATCCTGTGTGTTGCTGCTGTTGTTGTTGCTGTTGTTGTTGTTGTTGGTGTTGATTTCTTTGTGCGTCTTCCTATTTAACATACGTATTTGCTTTGGTTGAAGGAGCTGTTTGCAGAGTGCGCTTCGTGTTTATCTGTGGAAGACATGTTGAAAGATTGTTCTTGCGTTGCGTCGCGTTGCGTTGCGTTGCGTTGCGTTGCCTGTGTGCGTGTGCGTGCGTGTCTGTATGCATTTCCGTTTCCGCCTGCGATAGTTTCCGCAGCGTTGCCTGATGAAGCCTGGTGGTTTTACTGTGACTTTATAGCAAGCAATGTTTTTGATGTTTTTATTGCTAAGGACCCAATGTGCAAATACTTTAACGAATGGCTCGGCTATGAGAGTACGAAATAATGTTGGGAAGGGGAGGGGGGGGGGGGGCACTGGTTTGTTAAGGGCATACCAGACGCTTATACTGGTCATCTATGGCGCACAGATGATGTGCCAATAAAGCTGGGCGCCTCCCAATTGTGCCCAATAAAATTCATCTTTGCTTTTATTGCCAACCAGTCATAGTCATGGCTTTGGCTACATTCTCACGCCCCCCTTCATTATACACATAAACAAAAGCAGCAATAGCAGCGGCAACATGAACAGCAACATCAACAGCAGCAGCAGCAGCAGCAACATCAACAGCAACAGCAGCAGCAGCAGCAACATCAACAGCAGCAACAGCAGCAGCAGCAGCATCTGCGTTGCGTTAAGCCCTTGTCAAATGTCATGTGGGTTTATCTTTTTGGCAGCGCTTCAATTGTCATTACATTTTGCCCCGCTGCCGCCTTGAAAATCGAGGCCTTGTCCAACATTGCTCGATATATATGTACACAGATGTACATATGTATGTACACTCTTGAAAAAATCACCACACCTTCCGCTGATTGATCATAATTCCAAAAGTAGATTTATAAAGTTGATGTTGAGTAAATTTAAGAATTCTTTTATTCGGTTTTTGGTTTTTTAAATGATTAATAAACATTTTTATTTTAAAATTTCGCAAATACTCAAAAATATCTTACATATTTTATAAATTGTTTAGTCTGAGTGACTTCTAACACTAAACTAAACTAAACTAAGCTAATCTTGAATATTAAAGCTGAACCAGAAAATTAAATTACTTCTTTCGGCATTTCAGAAATGTTTTTCTTAATAATAGAAAAAAATTGCCATACTTTGAGCGACGTTGATTTAGGCAAGCCATTTAAATATTGTTGCTAATGTTTGGAAATTATTTTAAAAAAAATGGGTTGACTTACACAAATTTAAGGAATTTTTTTCTGAGTGTAGATACATTGAAGTGAACTCAACTAAATATGTTATTTTTTTCTCGCACGAACCTACTTTGGTATTGGTATTTGTGTGCGTGGCCATCATCAACTAAATAGTTGCAATAGTCGCAGCTATTTTAGTAACTAGTTGCCGCCCCCAAAACACGAACAAAAATGCACAGCACGTAGCAGCTCTCGACTAATCACAATGGAGAGGGAGCGGGTTAGGGGCTGGGCTGGGGGGGGGGGGGGGTGGATCTTGCTTGAGAGAAAGTTAAGTTTGTGGTTTGAAGCGTATTAAATTTTATGGTCAGACGAGACACAAGGACAAGGACAAGGACAAGAAACAACTCCACTGCTACCACCACATGTGTGTGTGTGTGTAGGATACTTAAATATCTGACCGACCATCTTGTTGTCCTTATGCCTCAGTTCCTGTGGTTTGCCAAAACAGATTCCCCACCAATGATCTCAGCATTTATCACGACAAACTCTTCTTTCAACTTTGAAATAAATTGCACAAGTTTTCCCTTTAAATTCGACTCATTTTATAAATTGCCAAATAAGAAACGAACTGTTTTATTCATTGACAGCATTATTTGCAATCAGCTTGAAATCAGAATAAATAAGATTTGACACCAAAAATAAAGAATAAAATATTAGCTTATTCAATGGAAATTACTCTGGCAGACTTGAGCAAGTTTAAAGTAAGTCACGTTTATGCTGATAATGATATCAAATGGCTTAGTTTAGTCCTTTGCCCAGCCTCGCTTTCACAATGATGCCGCCCGCCAGGAGTGGAAGCAATTATGTGGTGATTTCAACATCAAAAGGCTGCTGCTTTATTGTCCTGTCTTCATCACAGTAACTTCACCTTTACTCCTCAGCCTGTTTTCCTTTTAATTTGGCTTCTCCTTTGCTGTTTCTTTTTCGACATTTTCTTAGGTTTTCAGTTGTTTCGTAATTAAAAAACTACAACATTTTCAAGTATTGTCACTGGCAGTTGTTGTTGCTGTTCCTGCTGCTGCTGTTGCTGTTGCTGCTGCTGTTGCTGCTGCTGTTGCTGCTGCTAACGTGCCACCATTTGACAGGTTTCATGTGAATGACGGGCGACTTAAGCCGGGAAGCCATCGTTGCTGTTGTTTTGTGTTGGTCTAGCTTTAGCAGCTTTCCTTATGCGCCTCGTCTGCTTTTCCATTTTACTAAAATTCCAAGCGATTAAAGCAGACACCAATACACACACACACACACGCACACACACACCGCACACACACACACACACACATAGAAGTGCTGGAAACAATGGAACACTTTTAGTTTAACTAAGTGGGCGACGTCTCCAACGCATAGCGTATCCTATACAATTTTTTTTTGTTGCTGTATACCCTGTAAACAAAGCAACCAGCATCTACAGGAATTTTATTCTGGATGGGTTAAGAATTCAAAAAGTAATTAGTAATGGTCATTTTTATATATATTTTTCTGTTGAAGTTCAGTTTTGTATATATTTTATATATCTTAACTGGGGATTTGGTTTTCAAAAATATAATATCAGTGAAGACAATTTGTATTTACAAATGCTTGGCTTTATAACTGTATTGTTGTTGCTTATAGTATTTATTTATAATTTTTATATATATTTTTACTCAATGATAGCTGTTTAATTAGGGTATCACTGAGATGTGGAAACCCTGACAGATATTTTATGGTCGCTTTGTTTGTTATTTTTTGGTGGACATGGATATGCCTAAGTGTGTGTGTGTATGTGTGTGTGTGTATGTGTGTGTGCATGTGTGTGTGTCTTGGTACGTAGCAGATAATTACGCTCAAGGACGGACTGCTGTTGTTGCTGTTGTTTCTCCTGTGCTGGCCCAGCACAGCAAATTGCTTGTCGATATCGTGCCGGGAGAACCTAAAGTTATCGCAAAGTTATCGTGATACACATGTAGAAAAAAAAGATATTAACATGTGAGCTTATCGAGTGATGTATAAACATATATTCAACACCGTTGTCAACTTATTGTGTGTAAAATTGTTCACTTAACTGCAAAGCCAATGCGAAGACCAACTTTAACAAGCGCAATTCTCTCATTACCAAGACGAAGCTGTTACCAGCATCCGACTACTACCAGAATGTGCACCTATCAAATATTTAAGTGGTAGCTGAATTTAAACTGAAACGAACGTTAATAAGTTCATTCAATTCCATAGTTAATAAACATAAGTCAAAATCCTAATCACAGCCAACGAATCATTTTAATGATTCAGAAAATAATTCAAGAATAATAAATATTTTTTGTGTGCTCCGCTTGAAATTAACTGAAAAGTGTTCCAAGCCGCTTTAAATATTCATTTGTATATCAAGCGTGGAGTGGAGAGGTGGAAATCCTGCCAAGGACGAAAATGTAAGACAAAAGAATATCGCAATTGTAGTCCTGTTTACCGGTTCCTGGCAAAGCAGTGTTCAATTGTTCTCATCTCAAATGCGTTGCGTTCTGTAAACATATCCTTAAACAAAAACTTGATTTCGCTCACTCCGATTTTAGGATTTGACCTTGAAATAAGCTGACAACAGTCTTAAGCCAAAAACAGCGTTTTTCACTGACTATCAACGAAGCTCATCGTATTGGCCAAGTCTGTATAAGCCAGCAAATCTCGGAGAGGAGTCTAATGACCAGTTTGCCAACTTCTAAAAAGTACAAAGGATTGAAATTGAATATGAAACTCAATTTAATTTTGAAAGAAACAAAATATAAGCCACATCCTTAATACTTTGCATGCGATTGCAAAAATGTAAGCAGGTTTTTGTTTTGGTTTCCTGCTGTTGGCATTTGCAAACAAAGTGCTAAAAGGCAACATTTTGCAACATGCAGTTTCAATGCGAACTCATTTTATGGCCGCACAATTTGCAACGGCTCGAAGAGGGCCAGAAGATGACGAAGTGAATCACTTGCGATTGTGTTGCCAGGCCTGAGTTTTGCCTTGATTTGGTCCGTAACATTGTCAGTTAACGCTTCGCAGTGCGTACTTCACTGCCGCCGGGCCAAGCCCCAGGCAATTAAACACTTTTTATCGCATGTCTGCATTAAAAATGCGCCCCTTCCCCCACTCCCCTCCCCCCGCCCCCTCTTTACTCAACCTTGCTGTAAGTGAAGCCATTTTGGGGCCAAATCTAAGATCATTTCTTGTTTATTGCCTGGTGTTGACTGTATTTCAGCACAAAAATGATTGCTTTGATTTTGCATCAAAAAATGTTGTCTACTCATTCGGGAATTAGATTAGGAGCAACTCGAACTTGACAAAAAGGATCGAAATTACATTTGGATTCTAGATAAATGCGAACTTCAAATCGATGTTGCATTTAGTACGTGAGACATGTATTTTTTGGCTTAACAATAAATCGCTCTAATTGGGTTTTCAGTGCTGCAAAAAAATGTTTCATGACACATTGGGACTTAATTGATAGCAATCGTTGTTGTGGGGCAATTAATCTGCAGATTTTCCATAATGAATTCTCTGTAATAATTGCAGAGTCGATTAATTAATTGCCTTTTCCTGTAAGTGCCGTTTGCAATAAATTTCAACTTTAATTGCTTATTATTATTTAATAAGATGAGTGTGTGTGTGTGTGTGTGTGTGTTGGTAATTTGCCAGTTGGTTGCTTTCAATATGCAGCCAGCTGCCTGGCTGGCTGACAAGTGACAACTGTCAACTGTTTGATTTAACGGAAAATGTTTTGGCATTAACCAAACGCAGCGGCAAAGTGTCAAAAAGTCACAATTTGAATGCTGGCGTTGTTCATGTAGGTAAAAAGCAGCGTTACAAATGAGCCAAATACATACATACACACATACATACATATATACACACATACATACACGTCACATACAAACATTCCTTTGGTTGCAATACAATGATTGATTATGCAAGATATTGGCACTTAGCGCCTTCAGTGGCACATTCTAAGCTGTCAACGGTATTTTAATGAGATTCTGATGAGAAATACGCCTCGAGCTGCATGCCGCATTGTGTATGTTAAATATGTTAAGGACCCTAATGTGGCATGCAACCCACTTGCCTCAACAACAACAATCCCAATCACATTCTTAAGCACTCCAACACATGTATCATAAATGTTTCCTTAGGGAATTGTTTATGATATGATGAACAACAACAGCAACAACAGCAAAAACAGACTAGTTCAGTTGGTGTTCGAATATTGCTGATACATTTAGTATTATCCAAAAAGACAATTTAACATCGCTTATCTCGACTGATTTTCATCGAAAGTACCCAAAAAGGGAAGTTTAAACAACAACATTTCTGGCATTCATTTTGTCAATCGTCTCTAGTTTTTTGCAGTTACAAAAAGTATGTTAATTATGATGGACAATCATTATTCAGGGTCAGCTGAATATGTATATATATATATAAATTTGTATATAGTTGTTTTCATTTCAACTTTCAGCCTTCCCATCCCTGGCTGAAGTTAATTGCCCTGCTTTTTGGGTATGGAAATGAATTTGGTTTCCGATTTGCATTTTGCGTGTGTTTGGCAATAATTTTGAAAGTTTCACGTTGGACAATCTATAATTTGCTGAACATCTGTGAGTGTATGTGTATCTGTGTGTGCATTTATCTGACTTTCAACAGCCAAGAAGACAACAACAAAAAAAGAGGATGGGGATAAACCATCGTTGGGCAAATTATGCGAATTCGACTGGTTGGGTTCGGTCTGCTCGGTGCTTCAATTATGCAAATGCCGCCGATATAAAGCAATTCCATTAAAACATAAATTATTACGAGCATAGTAAAAGATTATAGGACCCCAACAATGGTTTGCAAACCGCATCAGATGTGTGGCATACCATCAAAAAAAAAACAACAACATCAACATCCACAACAACAAACAGTGTCAACAACACAAGCAGCGAACGAGTCAAGGTGCCGAAAACTGAATACCCCCTAATTTAAATTGATATTAATTTCGATCACACATTTAAATGCATGGCAATTTAACAGTTGCAATAACACGGAAGAAGTGAATCGAATACGGGCAGCTGAGGCAACTGGTCTCGACTGCAATTTCAGTGGTAATTGCTTGCTTGGATTTTACAGATTACATTCCAAATGAAGCACTTTGCCTTTTGCGTTTGATATTGTGATTTTAGCTTTGGCAATGCGAACTATGCCAATATTTGTTTTTGTTGTGGATTTGGCTAAACAATCGGCAAGAAAGCCAAATGAGTCAAGTGCAACAGTTGAGAAAATTGTGAATATTGATCGACGCCGCACAGAAGCAAACTAAGCAATTTTACAGCGCTGGGGCGTGGTAGTGGGCGTGGTCGTGTTGGCGGTTTTGGGCGTAGGCGTGCCCTGAATTTCGCAACACACTAATGCGGTTGCATGCACTCTTGCTGTGCAACACCAGCATCTGCCCCTCCCCCATATTTACTTTAATGGCACTGCCAACTGGGAACTGTGCACGGGATGTGCCATGAAAATGCGGCGTCTTTGGCATTTTACATTAAAAGAAACCTCGTTTTTTGACAGAAATTCCATTTAGAACCAGCAAGTTAAGATAAGTTAAGTTACAATAATTCAACTTGTATTCAATAACTTTTATTTATGAGAAATTCCTGAAAGCCTCGCTTTATCTTCAAATTATTCATTTTTGCGAGAACAAACGTTGAGGCACGTTGAGGCACGTTGTGGCACGTTGAGGCACGTTGGGGCACGTTAAGTAAGTGTAGACAATAAAATTAACTTGCATATGACAGTGTTCACAGACTTAATGAGGAAAGGGGGTAAAGTGGGAGTGTGGAATGATCTTTTGATGACTATGTCATCATTGTCTCTGCCTTTGTCAACTCTTCGCTCACAACTGGCACTGGCAGCAGCCATGGAGTCGCTGCCTGTTTTCGTTGTTTGCACAGATTGTTGCCGAAAATTGGTTACATTATTTTGGCCATTTCCACCTACGCTTTAGCAGCTCATTCTCATTCTCATTCTGGGTCTCGTTGCTGTTTGCTGTTCCCGTTCCCTTTCCCGTTCCCGTTTCATGGGTGAGCGAATTCCATTAGAAACTTTTTATTTGGGTTTCTGCGTGTGTCGAATGTCAAACAATTTTACGAGTGACATATTTTTGCATACCCGTTAAGCAAAACTTTGTTGGGAGACTCTTGTCATACATATCAGACATATGCAAAGGGTGCAAGTTTCTTCCATTGAGAATAACTCATTTAAGTCCCGGCATTGTAATTGCATCAAAGGCACATTCAAATGGTGTTGGATGCCCTTTTCTTTCTTTAAGTCGATTGCGAATAGAAAAAAATAATGTTTAGCCGGATTTTGACCTTGTTAAATCGGTCGCAATTGAATACAGTCAGTCTTTGGGGCATGTTTAATGTTTTGTGTCTAAAATATTGTAGCCGCAGCTGTGCAATTATTTGGCCAAATTAAATGCAAGCCGTAGGCCCAAAAGGGCGCCCAATTCTAATGCCAAATGCTAATGAGATGCGCAAATTAGGGGTGACCACAAAGAGCACAGCAATGGGCGTTTCCTAAACCAATATACATATATATATATATATACATATAAACATATTTATATACAGAAACTCGAGAAACTCTGCGCTACATATTTTTTAGAGCTTAAGAGAAACAACACAACATAAACAAAAACAAAAAAGTATGAGAAAAAAATAAAACATAAAAATAATAACAGCCGCTGTTGTGGATGCCAACCAGGTGAAAGTATTGGCATTAACTTTGACACGAGCATCAAACAGGTGGCAGATGTTTCACTGCTGTTTACGAGTTTCGCATAACATTCAATGGGGCTGTCATGCGGCCCACATATGCAATCATAAAGTGTATTTGATTTATGATTTTATTTTTATTATTTCATTATTATTTTTATTATGATTTTGATTGTTATTATTGTTATTATAATTATGATGTACTCGCGCTTTGGCCTTTTGTGAGTGCTGTTTTTGTGACACGAGTCCCGATGTGGGTCGCAATTTTGTAACCAGCCGGGTTGCAGTGGTGGGTGGCGTTGGCTGGTGTTGGGTGGTGTGCATATGACTGCTTACCTGTGCTGTGGGTGGCTTCTACTGCTGCGATTTCAATTATTTTCCGCACATTGTTGACTCTGCTCGCAACACACGCAAGCAGAAAGTACCCAAAAAGAAGAGAAAAAAAAACGACAACAAAAAAAGATAACAACTAAAATGCCCCCCGGGGAATACCCTTTGTTTTAGATTTAAATACAGCAGCGAGAGCATTGTGGGAGTAAGTTGCTGTGATTATGTTAATAAATTATTAGGCTTTGCCATAAAATATTTATTGGAACCAATTTTAGATTTTAATGCCCCCAGAATTATTTATAATATCCTTTACATTATTCTTCTTTTTAAATTTTGAATTCAATTGCGCTTTTTTGATTTTATATAATTTCGTTTGAAACTTTTGTCTAAATTAAATTTTAAACTTTTTATTTTGACATTTCCAAAATTGTGTACAGTTTTGAGTCAAATAAATGAAAAAGTAGATTTTAATTTACTTAATTTATATTTTATTAATCCTTTGTGGATTGTAAATAATTTCATGTGAAACTTTTGTTTAAATTTTAAGTTTATTTTGAAATATTTATTCTTGAAAATTACGTTAAATTGTGTGCAGTTTTTACACCACTTAAAAAAAGTAAATAAAAAGCCTTAAAAATCAAGTAAATAAATGAAAATCTTTGAGAATGAACTGTTCATTCCAGAAGCTGCACCAACACTTGCCTCGGGCTTACGTCAAATGTAAACTGCGATTAACTCATCTATTTTTAACTTTGTGCCATCTTCAAGCATTCGCTTCATTTGTCAAACAGTCGAGTTGAGTTGAGTTGAGTTGAATGTGCACTGCCTGGCAGCCCGAGCCCTGAACCCTTCAGGACGCTTGCCACTGCCAAGCAAGTAGTGAAAGTCGTCCCTCTCAGCACAGTCCGCCCCCCTTAAAAGGATCGTCCCCGTTTCATGCGTGCTAACTCGTATTTATTTCATTTCATTTCCTTCATTTGTGGTATCGCGAGTATGGCTGCCAAGCCGGAAACACAACTTGTTATTCATGTTGGAATTTCTGTTGCTGCTGCTGCTGCTGCTGATGCTGCATCTGTTGTTGTAGCTCTTATTGTTTTCGAGACACTTGAGCACAAATCCAATTGTCTATGCCGCGTTGCCAGCCAGTCGAGAGCAATGCAGCAAAACTTGGCATCACAAGATGCACATCCTATTTACATACATTCAACTGCCCCTTACCAATGCCAACCCAACCCCGCAGCAGCTGCAGCGACAGCAGCAGCAAGTGGCGCTTGCAGTTTGAGAATCGAGAGCGCATCCTTGGCTGGCGCCCACTTAATAATGCTATGATTTCCATTGTGCTGACGATGCTTTATTGCATCAACAGCAAAGAAAAAATCAGCAATAATAACAAATAAATATAAATAATGAAGTACGCAGTCATTCTCTCTCTCTCTCTCTACCTCTCTCTCTCTCTCTATCTCTGTGTGTGTGTGTGTGTGTGTGTGTGTGTTTTGGCAGTCAGTGGTAAGTGACCCCTCCTCATTACCGATTGCATTCTGTATGCATAGAAATGTAATCCATTACCTAGTGTTGCACTCTGGTACGCAGAGTTGCATGCCACAGCTCAAAGTTACTGATATTTATCTGTTTACTATATACTTTAGTATCTATATTATTGGACTGGCGCAGCTTGGCTTGTTCCATTCGTCGTTGAGTGTTTTATGATGCGATTAACGTTGTGGAAAAAAAATAAAATATTTTTATGTTTATGTTTATACTTGAAATTGTTATGCATCCTAGAAAAGTTCATCAAGTTTTCTACATCATATTTTGTATATATTTTTTATTCATTTATACTTTTTTCTATTCTTCTTAATTGTTGCGCTGGCGCAGCTTTTCTTATTAAATATCCAGTTTGTTGTTAAAGTGTTTTTTTTTGGGCAACGGTTGCTTTCTTGATTGCAAAGTAAGGTGCTAAGCTAAAGATTGCTAATCGAATGCGTAATGCGTCTCTCGCTGCTGGGTGCATGCCTCTAGAAGCGACAGCATTCACAATTTTGCTCTCGTGTGGTTTTGCTGTTGCTTTTCTTATTGCTATTGTTGTTTCCTTCTGCTTATTATGTAGACAATGATAACAAAAACAAAAACAAAAAAAACATTCGCATAAAGAGGAGTAAGGACTCTGAGAGGACTGTAACCAAATCAGGCACAGCCACAATAGGCAGTGGCAAACAGCACATTTACAGTCCTGACACCGTCATGACTATTGTTGGGGCTGCGAAATGTGACTTGAAAACGAGACAAATGAAATTGTGACACGCTGTCAAACTTGTGACTTGTGAATCTTTTGGGATTACAGCATGACTTTAGAAAATACGTTAGCTCGTCTCAGCAAAAACACTCTACAACAAACCATTAAGCATGAAAATGTATATTCGATATTGAACCAAACGTCAGAAACACACTCCTCTTGGCCATGAATAAATATAGAAATCCGATTGATATCTTGCCTCTTCTTGCTTTTTAACTGCCTTACAACTAAAGTCAACAGCCAAACAATAATATTTTGCAAGAAAAAAATAAAAATTTGCTTGTCGATTTTCATTTACAATTTTCTAAATTCGAAAGTGACATTTTTTCTGAGCGCATGATAAACTTAGCGAATATCTGAATGATGCAACTGGTCATGATTGCAATTGTTTTTTACATCTAACATTTTAAATTTTGCACCTTGCATTGACACTATTATTTTAGCTATTTATATATATTGTTGACAGCGACAGATATCTTTATGTTTTTTAGCTGAAATACATCTAAAGTTAAACGAAAATAAAAGCAGTACATTTTTTACATGATCAATTGGAAGCTTCAATCGCCTGCTTAAGTTTGCAGACGCCTGGCTTTGGCTCGCAATTGTTGTTGTTCATCTCTGGTTTAGACTTGGATGAAGTCCTTCTATCTTCGCATATACATGCCTGGCACGCACACACACACACACTCAGAACGTTGGGGATAAGAGCCACTTGGCTTGAATGACAACACGAACGGTGATGATTCCTCCGGCTCATGGCTGACTTTACCGGTTGGGTTGAGTTAGCAGCGTTGTTAGCATTTTAGTTGCGGTTCGATGGGAAATCAAAGCCGGCGCCGTAGAGTGACAACTTTAGTTTAGTAAAGAGCCACGCCCAGCACACATCCCAAAGGGATATTGTCTGGATAAATTGCAGAGCTTCAGGCAATATTCGAAAAATAAGACTCGAAACAAAAATGTGGAAATAAATGTTATAAACCATGTTAGGAAAGGGGATAAGGGGACTCGGCGGGGTTGGCACAGGGGAAGGGGAAGGGGAAGGGGTTGTGGTGGTGGTGGTAATGGTGGTTTGCGTATTCATCATACAAACGAACTAATTACTTATGCAAACGAAGCCTCGAAGAGGAAACTGGCACAAAGGAAGAGCCGCTGGACACGTTCAAATATGCAATCGGTTTTGGTTTTTGTTTTCAACCATTCTCATTGATTGGTAAACCAAACAAAGGCCGTCGAATGAAGCATGCTGCTGTGGCTGGTTGCAAGTTGCATGCGGCAAGCATGAGATTCGCATATGGAAACATTTAAAATGTCAAATGCACTTGATTGCAACATTTTGAAGAACTCTTAAATCAACTCAAATAAATAAAGGTAAGACAACCTTAAAAGATGTGATTTAAATCTTGCGACTGATTTTGATTAAGTGCATCCTTGTATTCGGATAAGAGTAAATTTATTCAAGACTGATTGTTGCCAATCGTTCCTAACAGTTAATTGATTGCCACATGCAGTTGCACAAAACTTTGGGCACCTTTTAGTAGTAGTAGTAGTAAGGCAAGAATCCAGCACTTAGAACACCCGGGAGATTTGCAGACAGGTTGGGTAAATGGAATGCGACGTTGCAGCGGACAGTGAACAATGGACAGAGGACACCAGCGAGAACGTCGCCCGTCACTTGCCGTTGAGCTCCACTGATGAATGCTATGGGGCACTTGCAACGGGATGCATGTGCTGCTTGGACTTAGTGTGGGCAAACGGGCAGTTTGGGGTGGAGGGAGCTGAAGGCAGACTGACTGGTAGCTCACAAGGAATGGCCAAGCTTGCCAGTTTTACCAGTTTTGCCAGCTTCCCAAGACGACGACTTTGCTCCTACTGAATAAATAAAGAGGCACAAATTAAATTTGAAATTGTTGCCAAAGCGTCGCGGTAAGTGAACTGCGGCTGCCACTGTGACTGCGACTGCGACTGCCACTGAGACTGCCACTGTGACTGTGACTGCTACTGTGCCTGCTACTGCGACTGGCAACCGTCAGTTTGCCACTTCTTGAGTCGCTACGCCTTTGTCATATCTGCAGTGGTAAATTGCGATTATTTTGAATCGCAAAGTAAACAAGTTAATAGAAGCCAGTCTTATTCAGTTTCCAGCACCGCTGCCCCCTCATCTGCTGTCTTCCCGTCCATGTGTATGTGTTGTTGTTGCTGCCTCAAAGAAAACATTGTTCTGCATGTGGCAATTTTGGCTGATAAGCAAGAAACAGACTGCCATCTGCCGAAGGATATACAATGGCAGCAACAGAAACAATACACCCACTACACCCACACACACACATACATACATACATATGCACATACATATACAGTTGCGGTCAAAAAATATGTCTCATTTAATGGCGATCAAATCGAGACCTCTTCAAATTCTTCCACATGAAGGAAATTTGATTCTGCGCGAAAAAAATATGTGTCTGGTCTCCTATCTGGGAATGTTTTAAGATACTCTTAATTAATTTTTTAAGAACATATGTGAGTACTACTATTTTGTTGACCGCGGCTGTATTTGTATTTAATTTAATACGTCACGTGGAACACACAGCAAACACCAGCAGCAGTAAATTTCTCACATAATTTCGCGTTTCCTTTCATATTTCGTTGTCTGCTTATTGGTATTTATTGTTGTTGTTGTTGTTGTTTTTTTTGTGTGGAGTGGGTATGGCATTGTGACTGAATCTTTAAGGTCCCGCAGCATGACCTTGTTTATGTCCAGAGCATTATGAAGTAAGTTTACTGCTCAAACAAGAACTATTTGCCAATTTTTAGTTTAAAGCTCATTTCCCCCATTTTTTGGTGCCAAATAAATTTTATTCAAAGCAAAAATATTCCAAGTGAATTCACAAATTTGCCAATTTGTGTGTCCAACGCAAAAAGTTCCACCTCCCATTGTCTTCACTTTTTTGGTTCTTTCATTTTTTTGCATATTTTTGGCACACATTTTGTGGTCGAGAACAATCGACTAGTTACTGGGCTTATTATTGGTGTTGTTGTTGTTGTTGCTCACATTTTGACTTGGCTGATGGCATTCAGTATTGGGCTTTGTTTGACGCGACTTGGCTTGGCTTGGCTTTAAATTAAATGATAGCCAAGTCGATGAATTGAAAGCCATTAAGGCCATCTGCCATATGTTGGACGACATGTGATTCTCCACTTGGCACCCGTTTATATATTTATGACGGCATTTTGATATGCTCCATGTTAAGTTATCCAAGGTTACGCACCATTGGGCGCTCTGCTCCAATCAACGTTCCAGCTGCACTACATCGTCAGGATGTGAGAATATTTTGCTTATGTCCTTTGACATTTCATAAATTCACATAAAACTGAAGAGTATTTTTTATTACTCTTTGCTTGTGCTTGAGCTAGCCGGCTGCCTGTGTGTGTGTGTGTGTGTGTGTGTGTGTATATTTGAGTGTGTTTTATTGTCATACACTTGGCTAACGAACTCACAATGCTGCATCTTATTTTGCAGGAAAACATTGTAATTTGTAGCACACGGGCCAAAAACAGGCAGAGAATATCAAACGATGCAAACCAATGTGCAAATTGATTCAAAGAACCTGCGCAGCGATGACAACTTTCGGTCGCGTAGCCATCACATAACCATTGAGGTAAGTACAACCGTATTGACACTGCCACTTGTGGCAGGTGTAAGCAGTAACTAGCAGCAGCCAGTTAACAGGAATCATCCCAAATTCATTGGTAAACCTTGGGATATTAATTACACTTGAACAAGTTTTGCGTTCCTTCAATGCTTAGTCCTTAAATTGAATCCGGTTTATTGACTTTGTTTGTGTGGTGGTTGCTGCAGCAAAGGCAGCTTACAACACACTGAGGCCTATTGTGGTCTCTACTTATATATAGGAGGAGCCGGGGCAGGGTCAGAGGAAGAGGAATTGACGTTTGAGTTATGATATGTAAGCTAGTTTAATTAATTGGAGCCATGCGGGGGCAAAGCAACGTCATTTCTGCAGCATATTCAAATATTTATAACGGCACACATTGCGTATGATTAATTTCAAAGTTACAACTAGCAGCTGCGTATGCGAACTTTCCACTAATTATACATATATAATTTCGGTGAGGAGAAGCAGAAGCAGATGCAGACGCAAAGCTAACTAGCCAAGGACCCATGAAGGAATAATAGAAAATGAGCTGGCGAGCTAAAGTTAATTACCAACATGAATAAATAAAATACACATAAGTATCTTATAAGTTTCTGAATATACATTAACAATTCAGACACTGAATATGAGTCAAAGGTTTGTTTAACTTATTGTTCTACACATATTCCATGGAAAGTTAAAGTGAAATATTTTTTAAATTAATTTGCATATTGAGATATTTTTAAGATGATCGCACATGGAAAATGAGTTTTGAAAAAATGAATGAATTTGCATGCTGAAATATTTGTATAATGACTTCTTGTTGAAAATGGGTTTGAGTACAGAAGAATACGCACCAAAAAATTTTTCAATAAATTTGCCTACAATTGAAAAAAATGTTGAATTTTTTGAGAAAACGAAATAACTGCAATCGCAATTGAAATCATTTCATTAATCGAGATAGGAAAATACTATAATATTTGTAAGAAAACTTTGCATACTTTTAAATCTGCATTACACAGAAAAAGCACAATTCGTTGCTTGTGGAAAAATGTTTATTGGGTTATTTGCAGAAAAAGCTCAAACACTTGGAGCTTCTTGCACGACAGCTGTCGGCTGGGAGTAAGGAAAGCAGCGAATGAAATAAGTACATAAAGAAATGTATTTTTTTCATTTGTAAATTCACTGGAGAGTAATATTATAGAAATATATTTAAATATTTGAGTGTTAAGTGTGTGGATGCCACACTTTTGCGCGAGAGTTGCTGCCACAACTATGTATGCAACTAACTGTATGCAACAAGTGGCAAGGCACTCTCCTCTGCATGCCTCTGCTTGCAGGTCCTGCACAAGCGCAATGGCTCTGCCGAGCTTTGAAAGCTGACCGGAAAGCTTTTGAAAGTCGTGAGGGGGGCGGTGTGGGGTCACAGCATCAACTTGAGGCGAATATCGACACTGAGAACAAAACCATCTGATTATTGTTGTTTCTCTGCGCTTCGCTTTTCTCAATGAATATCGTCCTCGGCCCTCGTCGCTCGGCCCTCGGCCCTCCGTTAAGGTGTGGAGGATGTGGGCTGGCGCTGGCGGTGTTCATCAGTTGGCGTCGTCGTCGTTTGTCGTCAGTCGCTGGCAACATTTTGGCGCGTGTTGACATGCTGAAGAATTTCGGTTAACGCGACGCGCGACGCTTTTTACCGTTAAACGCTTTAAGTTTAAGTTATTCCCGCTTGTTAAACGCATCAAATCAAATAGTAACAATAACAATAATAATAACAATAACAAATACAACAATTCTTGTTTTTTTCATTCTTCTTGCAGCCTGTTGCAGTTTTGTTTAGCCATTTATTGTTATTATTGTTAGCGTTGTGATTTCGCGTAAACGAAAGGCAAATGTAATTAAAATATTTGATCCTTTCACTTTGATTATATTGGTTATTTAATTTTTTTTTTGTTTTTTTTTTTGTAATGTGAGCTATTCATAAAATAATTCGTGAGAATCGTAGGCCATATTTGGCTTGTGCCAGTGTGTGTGCCAGTTTGCGAGTATGGATGTGTGTGTGTGTGTGTGTGTGTGCGTGTGTGTGCGCGTGTGTGTGTTGGTGCCGGCATTTCATTTGGCGCGTAAAACAGGCTCCGTTATCAGCGAGGAGAGTTTGCCAGAGTTGCTGCTTATCAGGCGCACAGGCCAGTAAATCATTTGCTTAACACACAATAAACATGATGCTTTTGTATGTTTATATGTGTGTGTGCGTGTGTACGTGTGTGTACGTGTGTGTGTGTGTATGTTGCAGTGATTTTCATTTGCTGTTTACATTGTCTCCGCAATGGGACACTGGCAAACAATGGCGGTGGCAATGGCTCGACAATGAAGACCCGTTAAAATCTGTGACCGGAAACGGAAATCCATTTAATGTAATTTTAAATGCCAACAATTGCAAGCGAAACTACGCCGCCAATTTCTCATTTGTCAGACACAAACTCAACGTGCACACACATTTATGTACACACTTTGTATTATTATTATATTTGAACATTTTTTGTATTTTTTTTATCATTTTTATCATTTGAAATTTGTAACAGCTGTCGAGTAAGGCTTAGCAAATATTGGGAAAAGTGTCATTTTGCAATTAATTTAAGAGCGACATAAAACAAAAGAAAAAGCGAGTTGAAAATCATTCAACACAAGTTTCGTAGCATACATTTCAGCGCTTGGGGCAACACATTTTGATTGCAACATTCTGCGACACATCGCCTTGAGATTCAACTTAAATGCGTTTGGGAGCGACACAGTTTTAATGAACCACTTTTATAGGTTTATCAAGTTTGTAATACTTGGGTTTTTTTTTATGTATCACTTGCATTTTTCTTTTTTTTTATTTTCCTTCTAGTCTTTCGTCATCGTTGAGCTAAAAAGATTGTTTTCAATATTAACAAAAACAAAAGGATTACCATTTTCGAAAAAATATTGGATTATGAAATGCATTTTAGGAAAAATTGTTGTCGACTTGTGCTCTTTCAATACTAATTCAAATGGAAACTAAATTAATCAGAAATCATATAATTTTGATAAACCTAATTTTATTCAATGATTTTCTGAATAATGAAATAATGAAAACTTTAAATTGTAATTTTTCTGCTTTCTTAAGGATCTTCAAAGTCAACAGCCAGTTTTAATTGCTATGTGCAAATTGATAGTTAAGAAAGTTTGATTTTCAATTTAAAATTCAAATATTACAGTTGTCCTTGACGAGCTGATATGAATTAACTATTTATGACAGCTGCCTGCATATATTTTTCGCACTGAATAATTTAATATGAAGTCAATAGAGGAGTGGAAGCCACTTCGAATTCCGAGAAGCGGGGCTTTGGACTGTGCCATGACATTGACCATGAACCGTTAAGGTCAAGTATTTACAGCTTGTTGCATGCAATGGCAACTGCGAATACAGAAACTGATGCCAATCAAGTTGCTGCCCCGAAGGCTGTTCAAATGCCGTATGGATTGGGGGAATGGGGGGAATTGGGTTGGAAGTGCTCCACTTTTACTTTGCTCATCTTGAATGCAAAACAACACACCTGCCACTTTGCCGTAGCAGCATCTTTGAATGCGGCCAAGTTGTTCATTTGAGAGCGCTGGCACGCTGGCACGCTGCCTCAGGTTGCAGTTGCAGATACAAAAGCGAATAGTGGATCGGTTGTATGCCCCCAAGTGGCAATAGTTGCTGCGTCTCAACCTCAATTGCATTGCCGGCCATTGAATAGAGTTGAATTGAATTGGGGCAAGTCTGCTGTTGACTTCTCCGTGTCCGTTGTGCACCCAGTAATTTCTTGTAGGTTTTCACCTTAAATTGCTCGGTTACAGGTCTCTATATATGCACCATAATACACTCAACTCGATATAACTTTATAAGCATTTTTTTATTGTTGATATTTGGATAATGATGTTTGGGGCACGCTTTGTCAAAATAGGTAATTGTGTTAATTGGCTAATACCGAGCGAAAAGTAAAACAAACATATAAAAACATTTCGAACTCTTTGGCATGTTGAGAAATTCATCTGCCCAGCTAAGAATCAGTTATTTCCCAGGTGGAATTCCTGCCCCATGTCAAATATTTTTGTGGAATTCCCTTCGAAAACTTTTGCGCAACTGCAATCGGTATGTGGTGTTAATTTCTTTGCTTGTTTTTTATTTCTGAATGCCTAATTAGAGGGTTGTTAACTTGTAGCCCCCTTAAGGTGAGGCACTCACACACACACACACACACACACACACACACACATGCGTAAATAAATAAAAGTGGTAAAAGGTTTTTACACTTTTTCTGCAGTTATTTTCAGTGCTCTACTGAAAGGATGCCTGAAAGTCAAGCAATTTATTTCAACTCAACAGCTAAATACACGCAGTAGAGCTGAAGCCAAGTGAATAGAGCCATCTGGTTGCCATTGGAATCCTGATTGCCCCTTGCCCGTTGCCCTCGAACCGTTTCGACCAAGTTAAATTGCATATAAGTGTTTAAGCAAATAGCGCGCAAGCCGCAAAATACAAAGCAAAATCAAAAAAAAATTGTTTTGATTCGTTTTGTGGGTTGAATTGGGGGTGGTCTGGTCCGTCCAGCGGGTCACTGACTGAGCTACCAATGAGCTACCAACAATGTTGTCTTTCAGTGCTCTGCGTGTGTGTGCGAATGTGTTGCTCTTGTTGCTATTTTAGGGCACTCAACTTGATTATCATATTACATTTGGATTTTGATGAGTTTCGCTTTTGGTCACACCAAATTTTACATTTCGCTTCTTTCCCTTCTCGTTTGCTTTATTTTATTATTTTTGTTCACCGATACTGTTTGTTCATCTGTCCGTCTGTCTGAACCCAATTTCAAGCTAGAACTATGCAACTTGCAACATATACTGGCCAAGTTAGGGAACAGATAATAATCGCAAATCGATAACATCGATAACATCGCACATCTTCTTCAATCTAAAATTCACAGATCTGCCTCGATTTTAAAGGCAAACTTGGAGACCAGATTTCTACGAACCTCCTTTATAGACCAATGTATGCTGTAGTATCCGTTATAAGCTGATATTACTTATTGATATGAGCGTATTTCGCAGTCGGCTACGCCCGACTGCAACGGTTTCACTTGCTTATTTTTAGTTTTTTTTTGTTTACCCCAAAATCTGTTTAGGACCGTGTATGGAAAAGCGAAAGCGTTTGCCAATTTGTGAGTTTCTATGGAGCTTTAGTGGATTTGTTTACATTTCAATGACTAACACACACACACACACACACACCCATACACACATCCAAACACACATCCAAACACACATCCATACACACAAGCGTAATGTTGATGGTTTACCTAAGGCTTCTCTTACGACCACAAATCGAGTTAAAGTTGCATATTTTATAAATGGACTTGCCTATGGCAGACACACACACACACACACACTCGCGTACTTGTATATGATGATGTATTATAAATTTAGTGTTTGCCTAACTAAAAGATTGCCCGCTTGGTGTCCATGTTTGTGTTGCTGTTTTCTCGCCTAAAAATAAACGACCAAAAAACGAGCAACACAAATGATGTGAGTGTGTGAGCTTGTGTGTGTGTGTGTGTGTGTGTGTGTTTACTTATGTAATTATATAAGCCACTTATGGGAGTTCAGTTTTAATGCAGTTGAAACTTGTCACTTCCTCCAAGTATAATCGTGTTGATTAAAACGCTTCTGTCAGTTGACAGCAACCGAAGGAGAACAATGTCATAGTTAATAACAAAACACAACTCACACACACACACACACACTCACACCCACGTACATAAGCACACTTGGTGCGTGTCGCCATATGTCAGAGCGGGCCAACGCCCAACACACACACACACACACACACAGACACACTTACGAGCTGGCTGAGAACTTAACACAGACAATAAAACATTTCAAGCAGCATTTTGTAGCATACTTTTTGACTGAGTGCTGCATAGATACAGTGCAGCATGTTAGCACTTTGCTACAACCATTATTCACACCCACACACACTCACACTCACACACACACCCACACACAATTTCAATTATCACACTCAGCAATTTGAGTTATGTCCAATAAATCAAAGAATGCAAAGTAAATGTAACCAATTAATTGCACAAGGTTTTGGTTTTTTTGTTGCATCAAAAATTGGAATTATGTGCTTAGTTGTTAATTTTATTCATGCTGCAATTATTCAAATATGCATCAATTCAACATAGCCAATGTCCACTGTGCATATCAATTCTGTGCAAAAACCCACACACACTTACAGCTGCGGTCAAAATTTTAGGAGCTGGAAAAGTTTACGAATAGAAATACTTCAAATATAGTCAAAAAATTATGTCAATTAGATTTTAAGAGTAGCAATCAATATTGAAGATAAGTAAACATTAAAAGTTGGCATAGACTTACAATTTATTAGCAAAAACAAAAAAGAAAAAAAACAACATTTAAGTCTTAAAAATTATTAATTTTATATATTTAATATATATATTTGTATAAAATTAGTATTATAGATATGAAACGTGGTTAGCTTTTACTACATTTAGTCTTTGAAAAATAATTTTAATTTAAAACATTCCCAGATGAGAAACCGAACAGCCGAATGAAGTTTTTTTGTCATTTTGAAGATCTCGAATTGATTACCATGAAATGAGTCATGTTTTTATGAAATGTTTTGAGAGTCAGCAGTACTACTATTTTGACCGCAACTGTAAACCAACCGAACTCCCCGCTGAGCTGATATGAAAAGGTAGAACCATCTACGTATTTGTCTTTAGAGTGGAGCAGGAGTCTCATTCTCTCATTGTCCACTCCTGTCCATTGTAGTCTCGATAGATTGTTCGGCTGACTATCTGGCTACCTTGGCTGTGCTGTGGTAAGCCGTAAAGCTTGTGGCATCAACAGCAGCAGCAACATTAGCAGCAGCAGCAGCAGCAGCTGCCCTTGCCAATGTAAACAATTTAATTTGCTTAGTTGGCGTAATATTCGCCATCAATAAAATGTAGCACACAAAACTTTGAGGCTATCCACAAAAAGAATGTTCTCCACATTCAAGCCATACAAGTGCATGCGTGTCTGTGTGTCTGTGTGCATGTGTGTGTGTGTGCAAGGGCCACAAACAATGACTATCGATAACAGACAGGCCCATCTTCCATAGTACAATTCATTGCTGCCCCATTGTTTGGGCCAACATTAAATTGTTATGGACAATAGATTCCTGTCATCGTCACTCTGCCTCTCTCTCTCTATCTCTCTTTCTCTCTCTCTCTATCTCTCCCTCTCTCTTTCTGGCGTTTGCTGCACTTGTTGACCAAATTGTAATTGTTAATCCCGAGCATTGATTTTCCACTCATCGACTATGTTTGATATTTAAGCCAGTTGGCCATCAGCGACGAGTAATCAAATTAACGCCATTGGCCATTGGCTGACGAAGTGGAAAGGCTTCTGTGGCGTCTGTGCCACCAACTGAATGCGACTGCGGCATTAATGACTCTCAGCGTAATTGCAACAATTGTAAGTACATTGTGCAACGTTGTGTATGAATTAACACAACAACAATCAATACAGTTAACTACATACAATTATTACATATATATGTATGTCATGAAGCGAACTTGTTAATGGCCTAAGCCATGAACAGCTGCAAAGCTATTTTTAATGATAGACCTTTTACTGAAAGTATGCATCCAATTGGAAAGATTTATGTCCAAAGGGCAACTAAGAGAAAAATTGTAAGAAAAATAATTTTGTCATTCAACAAACTGACACTTTTCTGATCGTCGGCTCTAAAAATTTTTATTTTATTTTCTTATGTTTAAATGTGGATTTTATTATTACATTCGATTTCCATTGCCTGGTCTTATATAAACAGCAGTGGTGTTCATGAATTCGAGTCCCGTATTTCTTGTTAATAAAGTCCATTTAAATTGAATGCTAAAACTTTTATGGCCTGGACGCAGCCTTGTAAGATATGCGTTGAGTGAGTGAGTGTCTGAGTGTGTCTCTGTTTTTGGTTGTGCCGATTAAGTTGGAAGGCTGGGAAGGTACAAAAACACACTCAGAAAAAAGGCCTACATTTTAGTAAATTGAACAAAAAATTCACTTTTTCTCTCCCATCCAAATACTATGAAAAATATTTGTACAATTTGGAAACGCTTGCTTTAAATAGACAATTCCAAAAATAGGGCGATTTTCTCTTTTTTTTATTATTTAGAAAATTTTTAAAAAGTAGAAACTATAATTTTGAGAAAAATCATTTCTTTCAAACAAAAGTAATGAATTTAAGGACTTCAAGTAATTTCGGTTCTTTCAAATTAATTTATATGAATTTATTAACTATGTTAAATGTTTTGTATATGAAATCTTAGAATACATAAATATTGCAGTTCTTCAATGTAAACATAAAGCAAAACGTCACCAAGGAACTGAGACATATTTTCTCTAAACACCTTGAAATTTAGAAATGCAAACCGCAGTGTTTAGAAAGCCATAAATCTTAATTTTTTTCTGTTCGATGAGTGTAAATACATATGTATGAATATGTTTGCACATCGATAATGTGTATTACATATGTGTGAGGAATGTATTTTAAAATATGCACATCTCGCTTTGACAAGCTTATCATGAATCATTTGGCCAATTCATGAATAACAAGCAATTATGCGGGCTGAATCCGAGTGTTGCCCAAGGAGCCTAGTCTACAAATGCTAATCGTCGAATTCTCCCACTCTCTCTATGTGTGTGTGTGTGTGTGTGTGTGTCTGTGTGTGTGTCTGTGTGTCTGTATGTGGCAGACAGCTGTCAGGTGAGCAGTTGGAACTGATTTATGCATCACATATCGCATATCGGATGCCATACCTTAACCCAAGCCCAACTCAATTTCACCTGGCCAAACAGAAGAAGCCAAAATCTTCGGAATGAAGCCAAAAAAAAAGAAATTGAAGGTGATACAGATGATGTCCAACCCTTTTTATGGCGCCTCCTTCCCAACACCCATTTCGACTTCAAAGACTGAAAGTCAAAGCAAAAGTTTCATATTTCTAGATGTTCTCAAATTGTTGTTTGTCATAAGTTGCTTAATTATGTGTGCACAGCTTCTTGAATGCGTTGGCGGGGTACTAAATGGAGGTGGAATGGAGGTGGGGTGATAGGGTTGAGTTGTCACCCAATAATTCATGTTAAACGCGCGTCCCGCTCTTTAAGCAATTCCATTTAATTTTCATTAGCAAAAGCCGCAAATTGGTAGAAACAGAGCCAAGGAAACTTTGCCCCGAACATTTTTCATTAATATTAAAATATTCAAATTAAGAAAAAGCTTCGGCTTTAGCGCAATCTGTCGACTGATGGTGGGGTGAGGAGGGGGAGGGCAACGTCGTGGAAAACAGCAACCGAAATTCATGTTTATTTGCATTTTCTTAGCCCAAAAGGTAAGTGTGAAGCGAAAAGTTCATGAATCTACCCCCCTGATTCACTCTCCCGACTAACTGACTACCCACACAGAAATAGGCATACAATTTGGAAATTTAAAATTCATAGATGGTTGTGGCGCCAAATTGTGGTTGGCGAATGAATGAAATTATTAGTATTTGCGTGTTTAATATTTCAATTAAGCCACATGGAGAAAAAGCGCGTCGAAATGCCTAATTGAGCCGTTTCGCCCGAGTTGGCCAAAATGAAAGCGCCGTCTCTTTTTTTCTTAATACACTGTCAGCAAATTGGCCAAGCTTAGGCGGCGGCTTTAATGTCGATTTTAATTAAACGGCATCAACAACAAGCCTACTTCACCTCACCTCACCGCACCGCACCGCATCGCCAATAATGCCGCTGGAGCTACTAGGATCGGTAATACGGAATCGGGCCTTGTGCTGAAATCTTAACGACGACCCTGGCCATAAATCAAATAAACGCCAACTAAGCCAAATAAGTAAAAAGAAATATCAAGCGAAAACCGTTTCGACACGCACAACAAATACCCTTTCAATTGTCCGTAAATAACATATTATTTCTTCTATTTTATTTTTCAATCCTTTTTTTTTTATTTTTGAACTTATTTTTAGTTCTCATTTAGTAATTATTTGTATTTGTTATTTTAATTGCTTGATTAATTTTTTTTTCGAATTCTGAAATTTTTGACTTTTCATTTGAAATTTCTGTTGTTAAAAATGTTTTTCACAGAAAGTGTGGACTTTTTTTAGTGCACATTTCATAAATAAATAAGAATTTTTGTTATATTTCGAATTGAGACATTTTCGACTCTTGAAGCAATAATAATAATTTCGATTCTTTGCAATTGTGAATTGTGTCTATTGTTAATTGTTGAATAATAAGTGAATGACTTTAACTTGCTAGCTTGGAACCGATTGCCACAAATATTTTAGGCTTTGTTGTTTGCAAGAAGTTGCACTTAGCTTCTTTTGTATACAAAAACTCAAGTCGCTTACGGACTTGCCAAGTCAATATACCCGTAGGCGCATTGTTTCCTGAGTGGGCGTGTATAGGCATTTTGGGGGGGACAGTGGCGTGGAGGTGGATGTGGCTGAGGGTGAGGGTGAGGGTGTGGGTGAGGGAGAGGGTGTGGGTGAGGGTGTGTGGATGGTGTGACGTTTTGGCGGCAAGTCTAGGTTCACGGTCAGAGCACATGATAAAAATTGACACCATCGCCTAAGCGGAGCTACCACTTGGGTATATACATATATATATATATACATATATATATATATATATATATATGTATATATATATATATATGTGCATGGATGTTTTGCAGCTACTGCTTGAGCAGTAAAAAGGCCTCGCCTGCGTTTTGGTCAGTAATAAAAATGTCATTGCATTAGTGCGAGAGTAATAAAAGTTTAGTATGTGTCACATTGTGCTCTGTATTCGAACGCTTGTTGTTTGTATTGTTGTTGTTGTTGTTGTTGACCCCCCGCATGTGCATTAGGCTGGAGCGGAAGCTAGCACTTTACAGCATTGTGCTTTAGGCCATTTTGAAAGGCTTTTGACCAAGGCAATATTTTGCCATTTACCATGCAGATTATGACCATGTATTGTTGTTGGTGGCCAACCATTGGTATTGTGCGTTAGCCAAGCTTCACTGTGTAAACAGCATGAGGCTGCTGGGGCAATGCTTTAGCGCATTTGCCTGTCCTTCGTCTGTCCAATCGTTCTGCCTGTCTGTCTGTCAGTGACATTTGGCTTGATTGATTCGATTTGACTTAATTCACGTATATTAATCATACGCCCCGTTGCCGACAGCCGAATCAAAGCAGACGCTCAAGCTAAAGCTATAGCTGTAGCTGAACGCCAGAACCGAAAACCGACAGCAGCAAAAGCAACTTACAGACATTTACGGGCAAATGCCTAAGTAAGCAAACAGTCCTCGGGCCTGCTGAAAAAGTAATTATGCAGAAAACATAAAAAAAAAAAAATGAAAACAAACTAAAAATAAATAAATGAAACCTAGGACAAAAGGACGAGCGGCTGTGGATGCTGGCTTCTTGGAGTTGAAATTGGAACTCAAATTGGGGCACGTAGCGGACCTAATGAGTACTAAGTACTAAATAAGACTCCGCCTGCTTTATGCCTTCAGGCAGTTTCCCATCTGCCATTTGCCGCGTGGCGTTATTTATTGATTACGTGTCATATCACTCATACGCGGCGTTGGGCGTCCGCTTCGATTGAAATGTAACGCAAGTGAAACGTGCTGAGACAGCAGCGAATGGGGCCAAAACTTGTGCAAATAATTAAGTGCGCTTAAGTGATTTGCCCGATAGAGAGACACAATAAAAGAGCGCCACACAAAAAGGGGCAAGAGCTAAATGATGACGATGACGGTGACGATAATGACGTTGACGATGACGATGCCAGCGGCACAAGACGCTCATCAATTTTGTTTCACAAAAAAATTTTTTATAAATATATATTTATATATATACAGCTGCGGCTAAAATTATAGCAGTGCTCACATATCTTTAAGAAAATGCTAAAAAAAATGCTTAAAATTCAGTTGAATAATTATGAAAATTTGATTTAAAGATTGGCAATCAATACTGAAGATAAGTAAACATTACAAGTTGGCGTAGCTATAAAATGTATTAAAAACTAAAATTAAAGTCAATAAATTTGATACTTTTTATATTTATTTTAATTTTAATACATATTGTTTAAATTTAAGTGGAATAATAGCAAAGTTTTCTCAGCTTTCATTTGAGTTACATTTTACAACTTTAAGTAGAAAATGAAACTATTTTGAAAACATTTCCAGATGAGAAACCACACATTTTTTGCTTTGCCGAATTAAATTTTTCCATCACATTGAAGATTTTGTAAAGGTCTCAATTTGATCAGCACTAATATTAATTTGACCGCAACTGTATATTTGTATATATCAAGTGACAATGTATGTGTGTGTGTGTGTGTTTGTGTGGGTGTGTGTGTGTGTGTAGGTGTGTGTGTGTGTGGGTGTGTGTGCGTGTCTTTCAATTCAGACCGATGAACCCCTGGAGGCAAAAACGTTTGAAGTTCATCTGACTTTTCTGGCTTGCACGGCGCACTCTGATGTTTTGTTGATATTAATTCGCATAGGCATTTTCAAATGACAGGCTGAATTTTTTGTTCGCTTTGTGCAGAAATTTCATTAAAATTCTTCATATTTATTTATTTAATTTTCAAATTCCACCCAAAGCAACCACTTTTCTTTCCATTATACACAATTTGCTTCTGGTTTGAAGCAGTGCAATAAAAGTAAAGGAAAGTCTTTTTAGCAGCGCTGCTTAAAATTGTACATTTGCAAATCTATTTGTCAACCGACTAACAAAAAAATAGTTAAAAACGCTACAAAAAGCTTACATGAAATGATGAAGCAGTCAAAAGCAGACAAAACTGAAGCCAGGAAATAAATTTACTTATTCTAAATCGGTATCAGTGCAGTGTAAGTTTATCCGTTTGTACGAATTTTAGAAAAATTGTTTGCTTTTATCCAAAAATCGATTAAAATTTGTATCTTGTTTTATTATGAATAAGGTTGAGCTTAATTAAAATGCACTGATAAATTGCCAAGCATTCACAAATCTCATGTCTAACTTGATGTGAAAGTTATTAAAGGAACTATTTGCCGAAGCATCATTGCCCAAAATATGAATACTTATATAAGTGTGTGTGAGTGTGTGTGAGTGTATTTGTTTAGTTTAGAGTATTTACACAAATACTATCTTATGGCAATACCGATGAATGTTGGGTTGCCAATTCCTTATTGCCTCTGCATTTAAGAAATTGGAGAATAATTAATTCCGAATTTATTCAAATTTCTGCTTTTTAGTTAAACTGAATCACTGAGAATAACTGTAATTAATTGAAGGCATCGCATGATATTTCAAATTGGTTGCAAATGAAGGTCACATAAAGACCCTCAATATGCATGCAGTTTCAACATACTATTGTGGCTTCCCCGAGGCTATGTATGTGTGTAAGTGTGTGTGTGGTGTGTGTGGGTGTAGGGGTGTGGTTACTCTCTGTCTTTGATCAAAATATGATATTGTTGGGGTTTCGTTAGATGAGAGATGTTTCAACAGTTGTTGAACAGAGCCCGAGATGTAAATCTGAATCTGAATCTGATTGTGAGTGGCGAGCCTTGTGAATTGAACCTTGAGTTTGAGCTTGAGCTTGAGGTAAATGCCAGGCACTGTGTGTATTGTAGTCAGTACAAGGTGCAGACGAAGTGGATATGTATTTTGTGGCCAGCTGAAAGCTGTGTGCTTGGTTGTCCGCAGACCCATCAACAAATTGCAGCCGTTATTGTATTTTTTGTTTTTTTTTGCGGCGCACAAGTCCCAATGGCCTGCAGGTGAGCTGCTAAGCCGGCAAACGTGCAACCTGGCAACCTGGTAGCCAGCTAGACAAGGGCACATTGACGTGAGCAAGTTTCTAGATGTGTTGCAACCACAGAAGCTGCAAGGATTTTGCTTTGTTGCGAGCTGCTTCTTTGGGGAGAAGGTCGCTTTGGCTTTGGAAAGTGCGGGATGAGCCATATGGCTGGGGATTGTTGCCTGGCTTGGCCTGGCCTGGCCTGGCCTCAAGGTCAGCGTGGCAATTAATGTTGCAGTTGCCACACACACATACAGACACACATTCACAACCACACACACACACACACACACACATATTTAACTGGGGTATTAATAATGCATCTCCCATATGACAGGCGAGCACAAAAAAAAAACTATGAATATTTAAATGCGCAATTTAATTAACTTGCCACAATGGTTTGCTTGCACTCCACCCCCTTTTTTCTCTGTCTCTCCCGCTCTAGTTATCGCTCTATCTCTCTTTTTTTAAGCCCCTACTTTGGCTGAGTGTTCATTTCGGCATTTAATTTGAAAAAGTGCTGCTGCATTTCCCGGTTGCATTCAATTAAGTCTCGGATTACAGTGCCTGCCAAAATCGAACTAAAATCGACTGCTAATCAAATCAAACTAAACAGGCTGAATTTCACAACACTCACTGCTAGCCACGGATTCATCTCCTAATTAGTCAGAGAATACCCCAGCTAATTGTATCCACAGAATTTGCACAGTTTACGAGTCCATTAGCGCAAAGCGCAATCAGCGTTTAAAACACATTTCGAGTCATGATTTCGGGGTCATCAATTTAATAGGCTTCCATTTGTAAATTAACTTACTTACTGCAGACAGTTTGAAATTCGCGCCTCAATTTTGTGCATAAAAGTTGGCGCCATCAAAAGTGTGTCAATAAAAAAAGTTGAGCACCCAAAGTAAAACAGAAACAGTAACACAAAATATCAATCACTGCATAGGCTCAGCTGTCAGCTACTCCAAGAGTAGGGTGTGCATTGGTAGGGTGGCCCCAAAATTAAAAGAGTGCTTCGTAATTATGTGCGGTGGCCTGAGGCTCGGGTAACATTCGACAACTTTGGCACTTTAAGTGCTTCGACCCCCCTTTTTGATGGTATTGTTGTTGTTGCTGTTATTGTTGTTGTTGTTGCCTATTGCAATTTAATTAGAAAAACAAAGTGGAATATTTTTTCTTTGGTGAGGCGGCTTAATGTGGGCGTGCCCATCGACCTTGTGGTAAGCACATCTTTGGGGCTGGGTGCGATTTTTACAAACTAACGAAGCGTGCCACGGTTTGCCTTTGGCCTCTCGCGACGTGGCAGGTTCACAAAAAAATATACAAAAATATGTACATAAAGTAAATAAAAACGTAAAGATGGAAAGATGGAAGGCGACGCAAAGCGGAAATGATGTTCGGCCATATTGGAGACAAAGCCGCTGGGCAACAAGGACCCACAGCAACAACAACAACAATAACAACAAGCGAAACGCGTTACGGTTGCGGTTGCCTCTTAAGTAGGACTCTAGTTAATGGTTGCTCTCTTTTTCCATTTTAGGTGGTGTCCTCAGTAAAGGACCTGAAGTTTATTTGAATTATTTGCATTTTGGTTCGGTGCTGGATGTGTCAACGCCAACTGGTCTTGTTGCTGTTGCCAAGGCTGCTTCGTTTGCTGTTGCTCTAACATCTGAAAGTGCTTCGATTGCTGTTGCATGCACTTGCCGGGGCATTCAGTCGTTCATGCATAATTCCTGGGCTGCGCTCAAACTGGTTGTGGCCATTGCCATTTGGTTGCCATTTAGCATGCTGCAAACTTTTTACAAACAAAAAAAAAAATTAATAAAAAATAGAATCGTTGGCAAGCCGAAGATTACATACCCTTGCAGACCGGCACCCCGACTCGATTGTTCCTCTGACAGCTATTTGATATATTGGCCCAATTTCAATGATTCAATTGAGGCTATATGATATGGTAATCCGATCCGGACTGCTCCAATATATATAAATTGTCAAGTCAGCCAGCCTCAAAAATAGGGCATTAGGCAACGGAGACGTCTCCTAGTTTCTGAAGGATATTTAAATTAGGTGTAGCCCATAGCTACAGGAAACTTTTCTGTACTTGACATAAAACATGGCAATCAGCTGTGCAGTTTTATTGACATTCCAAATCAAGCCAGTAACTAAATATGCCCTCCACTTGGATTTGTGTTGTGGCGGACATAAAGTGAAATGCTAGCGGCAAGTGGCAAGCGGCAATTGGCAAGTAGCTGGAGTTGCAACGACGGCAAGGTCGTCGCAACATGTGTAAAATGTGAAAGGGAGGCTGTGCTTCACGAGCTGCATAATTATGCAATGCGTTGGCGTTTTGCGGCCTCTGATTTACATATTTATGCTGAGACGAGTTTTATGCATATTACACATGCGCCGTGTTTGCCAGCACTATGTGTGTCTGCGAATATGTGTAAGTACAGTTGCGGGCAAAGAAATAGAAGTATCCTCTTCTCAAGGCACTTCGTACAAGTGTGACTCATTTTATGGTGATCAAATCGAGACCTCTTTAAAATCTTCAATATGAAGAAAAACTCAATGCTGAGAATGTTTTAAAATACTATTATATATCGTAGTTCTTTAAAAACATATTATTTATTCGCAAGGAAAGCTGAGCAAACTTCACTACTTTTATAATGATACATTTAAATATTTGAATTAATTTTAAGAACTTTAATTTTTTGTTAATAAATTATGTAGCTATGACAACCCTAAATGTTTGCTTGTCTTCAGTATTGATTGAATCAAATTTTCATAGTTTTTTTTTTAACTTTATTTTAAGTATTTTTTTGTCATTTGCAAAACATATGTGAGTGATACTATTGCTTTGACCGCAGCTGTATGCATGTGCGTTATGAATATTGCGTATTAAAATGCAAATTAAACACAAATTAGCACGCCCCTAAAGTGGGCGCACAGCCGTCACCCTGCCGCTCTGTTGCCATGTTGCCCCCCTTCCTCACATGTCAAACGTGTCGCCTTGCATTAGCGCCAATGCTGATGTCGACATGGATGTGGATGTGGAATAGGAGCGCCTCAAGCGCAACTCCCGTGAGTGTTGTTTGACGGCACTGTCACTCTCTGGCCAGGCTAAGAGCGCCTGAGGCGTGTTCACTTGTTGACCGCAATCATTCTGTTTCAATTATCAATCGTCAATCATCTGACAACAACAGCTGCAACGTGAACAACACCTTTAAAACAAATATGTACTCGTATTTATAATGGACCTGCTTTTCTCATCGTAAGCAATTTTGTTGTTTCTAATTTTTGAGTAGTAATCGCGACTTGTCCTTTGCTTGTGGCTTTCACTTTACTCTGGTGAATTTATTCACTTTACGACACCAAAAGCGAACGGCTTTCCTTTCATTCATTTATTTGGCACCTCGTAAAATCCAGTGCATTCAGTTTGATGGCTAAAATTTTATATTTATTGGGCCTTGAACTTATATATGTACACCAGCACACTCGCACACCATCACACTCGCAGACACGCACACTTAATTTTGAGTGTGTGATAATATTGTTACCAAAATGTGCGATTTTATTATGTTCTCTTTAAGAGATATGCTAACAACATTTTTCAATAAACAATATATATTTACAGTAATTATCAGTTATTATATCGATAATACGATTTAAAACGGAAAGCAAAAATGTTTTTAATTGTGGTTCTAAATCGATTCCAATAGTTATTCTTTTTATAAATACATATTGGTTGCCATTTGTTGTGTCGCCAACTGGAAACAGATTGCCAAAATGTTGGCCAATAAGCTGTGCTTCTATCGATTAATATCGATTTCAATTAGAAGTCAATGCAAGATGGCGAAACTATTTGGCTGCCATTTGATTGAGTTGTCAATCGCGTGATCCGATTGGCAGCGTTTTAATTCAAATATCATTCGCCTTAGCATGTCGCACATAAACATTGTGTTTTTATCATTGTGTTACCTTTGATGGCACATCAAATTTTAGCTGTCACTGTTGTTGTTGCTGTTGTCGTAGTCGTTGTTGTCATACTGTCTCGTGTATACAGCATATGTGCGTAGCTGTATAAAGACAATTTGACTGTCTGGTGATTGTCACCTGGGCAGGACCTTGGCGCGTTCATGTGCCATGTGGCATATGGCATTTGGCTGTGTGCGTTCTCTGCTCTGACTGCTCGTAAAGCGCGTGTAATACCGTTAATACCAATTTCAGCACTTACAAATTGCGCATACGACGCGCGCGGCATGACAAGGTGGGGCATGTTCTCATACACACACACACACATATATATATATGTATATATATATATGTATTACGTAGAAAATGAAAATTTCAATATGTCAGCGACAGCATCCCCAATACCACATCAGAGTGAACAACAACAGAAGCAACACCAACAATAACTTCAAACATTGAACCCCCGCCCAGCCAGCTGTCATACGTCTTCCGGTGTTCATTGAGAGACATCACTGTCAGGTGCTCCTCGAGGGCAATAGATGCCCAACATTTTCAGCTGACAACTTTAATTTTTTTAGCGTGTGGCTTATTGCAATTGGAATTGGTGCTGCTTCTCAATGCCTTTCATATATATTTTATTCAATGGTAATCAAACCGAGACCACTTCAAAATCTTCAATATGATGGAGTGTTTTAAAATACTACTATTTATTTTAGTATTTTAAAAACATATGCTTAGAAATAGTATTAAGCCGCAGAGAAAGCCGAGAAAACTTCAATATTATTTCACTACTATTATAATGATAAATTCAAACAATAATTTGATACAAATATATAATAAATAAAACAAAATTATAAATTAAAGAGCTTTAATGTTGTTTGTAATCAATTTAAAAGTTATGTCAACTTTTAATTTTTGCTCATCTTCAGTATTGATTGCTTTGAACTATATTTTAAGTCTTTTTTTATTTATGTCTTGCAAAACATATGTGGGCACTACTATTATTTATGGTGAGCATAGAACTGCTCGAAGTTGATTGAATCACTCGTAACTCAATTTTGCAAAGAATGCAATTCTGTGTGAACTAGAATCTTTTCACGAGTGCAATATATTTGAGTCTAATGGAAAATGATTTGTGATGCAAACTGACACTGACAGACACAAATCATATAATCGGCTTGAAGCACTTATGAAGACTACTTCGAAGCACTTATGAAGGGCATTTTCCAATCGAGCCAAATGGTTGAAGCTAAGTTGATTTGTTTTGGTTGGCAAGTTGCATGTAGCAAAGTTTTGAACCGACTGGTGGAAACAGTTTTGATTGGCGTTGCCACCAATTAGCGATTCAGTTGAAAGTTACGCTGGTGTCTGGACTAAAACAGAGGGTTGATTACAACCCTCTGGGGCCAGCAGGGGGGCCAAGCTAGAGCTTGAGTTACTGAATGTCGATGGTGTTTTTGCAGATACTAAGTATTGCGACCGATCCACAAGTGAAACACAATAAATAATATAATAATACAAATAATCATAATAATAATTAAAACTAATGCTAATACAACGAGTAGAATAACAACGCGCGCATTTCGCATCAGTATCAACGAGTTCAATATATCATATATATACATAATATATAGTATCACAGCAAACACATAAAGTGGCAATATTAAAATGTCGGTGGATTTGAGCGCCCAACAGGAGCCGACCATATCCGTGATAACCACAGTGCCGGTGGCTCAAAATGGTGGCGAAATGGACGCCCTGCTGCTGGGACGGATCGGGGTGAGTACCAGTAACAAACGACAACCAACACTTGCAACTCAACTGAAATATACAAACAAACAAACATACCGCAAATACAAATACAATTACAATTGCAATTACAAATACAATTACAATTACAATTACAATTGCAATTACAAATACAATTACAATTGCAAATACAAATACAATTACAATTACAATTGCAATTACAAATACAATTACAATTACAATTACAATTGCAATTACAAATACAATTACAATTACAATTACAATTGCAATTACAAATACAATTACAATTACAATTACAATTGCAATTACAAATACAATTACAATTACAATTACAATTGCAATTACAATTACAATTACAATTACAATTGCAATTACAAGTACAATTACAGTTACAATTACAATTACAATTACAATTACAATTACAATTACAATTACAATTACAATTACAATTACAATTACATTTACAATTACAATTACAATTACAATTACAACTACAATTACTTACTTTACATCACTATTAATCCACAATTTAACTAAGTAGCAAAGTGCGTGACGTCTAGATCAAAAAATTATATAAATCTATATATATATATATATATACATATACATATATATATTTCTTTCTTTATATCTATAGCAATAAAAGAACGCAAACTTTCATTGGCGTGCATATTAGCTAGACAAATATTTGACTTGGTTTTCCTCTTTCTTCTTCCGCTTCCGCTCCCCCTTTTTCTTCATCATCTTCTACTTCAGTTCAATTTTTTCCTGTAATTTTCTCATCCATTTCACACTTTGCTCTAGTATTTTTCTGTGGTAAATACCAGCCGCAGAACCGGCTCGGCATTTCTTGAACGTTTCTCTCTCGCTTTTCTACCATTTCCATTTTCCGGTTTCCATTTTCCATTCAATTTTGTTCTACCACCGTTTTGGTTGTGCCCAAAGTTTAACTAGTATCATTATTAGCTGAAAGTAATTGCAACTTGTTCCACAACGCTTACGGCAGCTGTTGACTAGCAAATACATATATATATACAAACATATACTTTTTGGATAAGTCCATGTGCTACTCTCTGCATCTAATTACTTAATATTTTACCTACTTTGAACTTCACAAATTTTCACAACGCTCAGCGTAAGTATCGTAGACCATAATGAATTGTAAACTGCTCAACTATTGCATAAGGTATTAAGGTATAAGGTATATATATATATATATATATATATATATATATATATATACTCTCTGTATATGTTAATCGTAATCATTGTCTTTTTATTCAGTTGCGATTTAGCTTCGCTTGCGTTTGGTTCTCATCGGTTTTATCGGTACAACAACAGGACACGTTTTAATAACAACAGGAAATAACTTCAATAATTTTTTTTGCAAAATAATTTCCGTGAAGTTCGTTGAATTTGTAAAATGGCCTTAAGCCTTAATAATTACGTGGAAGATGCCATTGGGCAAATGGTAATAACAAAGTACATCAATTACAAGTATTTTCAGAAGAGGTTGCCTCGTAAACCAAAGAAGTGGTGGAAATAATCGAGTTAGAAGAGAGGAGTGCAGAAAATGCTTACCAACATTATTAAAAGGAAATCAGTGTATTGGGTGTTAGTAATATTTTTTTATTACCTACTTAGGGTAGCGAGAATTTCCACATGTGTGGGTTAAGTAAGATGTAGTCAACCTTTCTTATATGGTTCAAGTGTTGTTTTCGTTTCTGCATGCATAGTTTAAGTAATGCTCAACTTGGTTGGCACAATCAAATAAAAGGGATGCTTATTAAAGTTATGGGAGCAGTTAAATGTTACTAGCCCTGCTTGAGCTGAATATATTTATGGCGTTAAGTGTAAATTTCTCTGTTCATAATTAGCAAATATTTATGAGATGAAGACGTGGATGTGCTTCAACTGCCAGCTTGTGTTTAGAAAAGCTGCATAGTTGTTTGGCAGTTTGGTGCAGAGCTTGCAGAGCCATTCGCTGGTATTATTAATACTCCCAGTTGGTTGTGTAATTAGAAAGCTTTCGTCTTATTGCATATTGGACATTAAAAAAAAAGAAGGAAAAAGCGATTGCAATCTTTTTGCTATTGTGCTGTAATCGAGTTTCTCGTTGAACTAGTTTCTGACTGTGACTGCTAGCAGCAAATACGATAAATTACAGTACACTAAAGTGAAGCATTAAAACGTCTGCAGGTAAGTGCCGACTAATAATGTAATCCCCGAATTTAATTAAGCCCAACCAACAAGCAAAAGAGAGGGACCAAAAAACTCAGATGGTGACTCAACCAAATTAAAAAGCCACCAGAGTATTATATGGCCCCATAAAAGGACGAAGATGCGCTTAGTTTTTTTTTTTCTTAATTATCCTTTACATTTTAGTCTGATTGCAATTTTTGTATTGGGTGAAGGGAATATGTGAAGCAAGCTCATTAAAATGGCCAGTACAAAATGGCAAATTGGATTGTGTTCCTTAAAAATAAACAGGAATAGTACAATATAAAAAATAAAATGATAGAAAAGAGAAAATTCGGCAAAGCCGTTGTCGCCTTTCATGTTCCTGGTTCCCTTCTAAAAACGCGACACTCAACTGCGTGCCACATTTTCATGCCACCATCGTCAGCTGTATTTCTTTACCAAGCCAGGACTATGCTAAACATTAAGCACCTTCATTGGCCTATTTGAAAGATGTATATCCTAAGACAATTATCTTCTTCACTGCATAATTTTTTCCATTTCAATTATAATTTTTGGTTGCAGTTCATGCATGAAAGAGTGTGCAGAGTTCGTTATAAAGTTATAAATCTTTTTTTGCTTGCTTGATTTTCGTTTCATGTGAGCGACGAAATTTGTATGGAAAGTATTTCTTACGAAAATGTGTGCAGCGCAGCGTAACAGTGTGTGTGTGTGTGTGAGTGTGTGTGTGCGAGTGTGTGGCATAAATGTAATCGACATTTTCTAATCTTGCGCATCACTAACCCCTTTTGCTTATTACAGCAATGATTGGAAGCTGGCAAAAGTTGTTTAACAAATATAATCAGATGCGCTGTGATTACTATGATAAATTGGAAAATGGCGAAATGGGCGTGACCCGTAGGCGTATGTAATTTGGCAAATTGATTTGCCCAGCTGCAACAGCCATAGGAAACTACATAAACACAGCTGCGGTCAAAATAATAGTGGTGCACACATATGTTTTGGAAAATGTTAGCTTCAAAATTATGAAAAATTGATTTAAGCAAAGCAATCAACACTGAAAATCAGTAAACAATTTCTTAACAAAAAATAGTAAAGCCCTTAAATTCATTATTTTTATTTTTATTGTTGTTAAATTATAACAATTAATAATAACATTTCGAAAATCCAGATATGTTTTTAAGATACTATTTTAAAACATTCTCAGATGAGAAACCAAACATTGTTTTTTTTTTTTGTTGCCGAATTAAATTTTTCCATAATTGTGAAGATTTTGAACAGGTCTCATTTCATTACTATAAATCGAGTAATATTTTTTTTGAAATGTTTTGAGAAGCAGTACTACTATTATTCTGGCCGGTCCAGGTTGTGCACCTATATTGATCAGTGCAGAGCAGGAAACGTCAACAAAATCGGCAACGCTTGCAACAACAGTAGCATTATTGATGAGTTCGCCAGGACGAGGACGATAAGCCCTGGTGTTGATGTTGTCAAGCAGCCAGGGCTGACAGATGGTCGAATGCAGAGTGAAGGGTCGCGCACGTTAATCGAATTAAATGCAGTCCACGTTGTTGTCATAGTAACTGCACACACACACTCACACCCACACATACACACACACAGAGAGAAGCACACTCCATGGTCAATCCACAGACAATATGGCGTAACCGTTAGTCGAGAATCGACAGGCTTGATTGACTTCAAAATCAGATTTGTTGTGCGCTCTCACATTGCAAATTGAAATAAAAACGAAACGTGACATTTGGCTGTGGCAACAGGCACCCGCGCAGGCCTTTAATATATATATACACACCCACACACACAACACACACACAGAAACACATAGAAACACACATTGAAGTGTCATGTAAAATGTCGAGCAATATGGAGGAGAGAGCAGTTAAAGCTGATTGCGGCAATGGCAATGGCAATGGCAATGGCAAATGAAACCCATTTCACAGCCACCCTTGAGCCATATTTTCCATTCTGATCCCTTTCTGGTATTTTTCTTCTTCTTTTTTTTTTTTGTTGGGGTTGCGGGTGCCAAACAATCAAATAAAGTTTTGCGTTTTTACCCCTTTTTTTTGCCGGTTATTGTGGTTCTGGTATATATTTTATTGTCAGAATCAATAGATGTCAGCATTTAACAGTTGCCAATGCCTGCTGGCGTTCAACGCACCCCCGCATCCCCGCTCTCTGCATCCACGCTAACAGACTGGAGACTGTCAGTTGCTTTGGGCTTTATTAGATTTTCTTGCTCGTTTGCTTTGTGGCGCAGGTGAGTGGCAGTAGAAACATATCTGTATTATATACAATATATATTGTAAGCCTATAGTGAATGTAGTTTGCAGTCTATCTTTACTATCTCGTGCATGTCCTGACAACATTTATTCTCACTCGCACACACACACACACACACACACACACTCACTCACTCACACAGACACAGAAACTGACACTGACACATAAATAGTATTTATATATAAATGTTTATTATGATTGAAGCGCTGTTGCGCAGCAATCCAATGTGTAATATGTAATCATTTTAAAATTAATTATTCTTTTTCTCTTCTACTCCCTCCCCCCTCCCACACACACACACACACACACACACACACACATACACACAAAACCACGATATGTACAACAAACAAACAACAACAACTCATACGTTTAATACACCCAACCAATCCAATATATACTTAATGTACTTGTGTGTATCTGTGTCTATGAAAAACAAAAAACAACTTAACATATTAAATAACAAAAAAAACAAAAATTATTATAATAATAATAATAAAATACTCACTGTACACAAAATACTAAAAATGAGGCAGCATTCGGTAAGTGAAATCTCATTAACTAATTAAATCCCTAATTAATTTGTTGCCCTTTCAACTTTTGTATTTTATTATTATATTATCTGTGACCGCAAGTCGTGTGATTAATGTCTGACTAGTAATTAGAGACTCTTTGCGAAATAAATGCGGTCAGTTTGCCGCCAAACTATTTGTGTGTGTCTGAATCAGAATCTGAAAGCAAACACATTTAACACTGATTTGGCATAATTTGAGTGGATCCATGCATCAAGGCACTTTTGTTGCAACCTGCCCAGACCTTGTCTGTGTCATCACAAATGGCTCTTGAATTAACTGTATAGTTTGTAGAATCATCGCTCGATATCCGAGTAAAACTATAACATTTAACTGGCATGGCATTATCTGTCGAAATTTGAGCAGTACTTTCATTTCACCATAAAAACAGTTCAAAACCAACAAATAAATTTTGATTACTTTTAAACTGTCATTTGGCTTTATTTGACTTGATTTTGGAAATAGTTTTGAGAGTTACCATCATCTACAACTGAGAATTCATGCAATTCTATTGTGAGATACATTTCTACTTGGATAGTTGGAAGAGAGTTTAATCAAATGTTGGCCACAAAATGTGAGCTCATCAGCTCATCAGCTGCTGCATGCCACAGACAGACACAGATTAATGCGACTGCCCGCGTTGCTCCAAGTTCAGAGACTGTTCAGCCTGAAGTTCAAAGTGTGGCAGCCACACAAAAGTGTGGCAAAATACAAAAGTCTGTTTCCCCTTCTTTGTTGTGCTTGCTGGCCTAGCTAGTTAATGGGCAGCCGCCGGCGGTAAAGCGACTTTTACTTTGGTTGGCTACCTGCCTGCTCCTGGAATGCTGTTATTTTGTCATGTCGACTCTTAGTTGAGTCTATGAAGAAGTGCTGGGCGGCGTGCAGGAGGGGATATGTGGCCCATGCGCATAATTCATAAAAAAAATGCCTGTACGCCCCTTAAGTAAATAGCATAGGAATGGAATAGAATTATGCGTGCCAGTCGCCTTAAAGTGTGTGCACACAAATTTCTTCTTGGCAGTACAATTTATGCGCTGAGCGTGTAAAGAATTTTTGTGTTGCCTTTGCTGCCACTTGCCACACGTCTCTGGCATCTAATTGCGCGTGGGTGCAGCAGCTCTTTGGCCAAAAACGTTGCCACAGCTGCTGTCTGCCATAATTAAAGCTACAGCATTAGTAGCAGTCCAACAAAAGTTCAAGTTCACAACGTTGCCAGTCTCAACCTTGCCTTGCTAAACTAACAAAAATACTCACACACACACACACACACATTTACACTGTGTAGTGCTCACCTCAAGTGCAGAGTGCAACGTGTGCACTGTGCAAAGGTCCACAATAATCTCTGCTCACAATTCACGTGAGCGCTCGCCTTAAGGATAATTCTTGTGGGCCGTCAGCGAGGCAACATTAACAGATAACAAAAATATCATGTATACGTCATGTTGCGCCCAGCTATGCAAATTATTTTCATTATTAAACAGCCGCACGCTCCGCATGCCTTCAAATTTAATAAAGCCCTCATGCTATTTATTTCCGAATTTATTAAAACGCCGCAAGCAGCAAAAAAAAAAAAAGAAGTGCAAAAAAATACAAAAAAAATGCAATTTAAATCTAAGAAATATTCATAATATAAACGGATCCAGTTGTTTTTACTGTCATAGCACAATAAGTGTAGATTAAATTTCAAAATTTAATTACGATTCTTTTGCTTAAATATCACACATAAAAACATAGATAAATATTAGGATATGTTCTTATTATGAAATGTTCTGCCAGTTCAACTGTTCAAATATTTTTCTTTGTCATCATTAAAATGATACATAAAAACTGAATCCAATCTAGCAATTGATATGCATAGGCGACTGTGGATTGTGTTTCGTCATGCTGAGATCAGACATCCAAAACAATTGTCACGGCTAAAGTTAAGTCCTGCCTAAGCTTCAGCTAAGCAGACGAGAGAAGAGTGGAGAGGAGGAGAGCAGAGCAGAGAAAAGGGAGAAGCGAGAAAAGGGGACAAGAACAAAGGGCGGCAGCTTTGCGGATTGAGGAGCGAATCATTTGCGTTTGCAAATCGATTTTGAAATTGCGCTTATCAGCAAATATAAATCACGATATCCGACAACAGAATGCCGACATATCTTCTCGCTCTCTCTCTCTCTCGCTCTCTCTCTCTCGCACTCTCCGTTTCTGTTTCGGTCTGCCTCTTTGCTGGCCTGAAGTTGACAATGAAATGGATTTGAGCTGCCTGAACCCGCCTATAATTGTCGACTATGATGCGAGTAGGGCTCATAAAATGCAGGACAAGCCAAGACAAGCCAAGGCAAAGCAAGGCAAATCTGTCCAAGGACCTCCGAGTAGACAAAAGAACGATAAGAACACTTTATGTCATATATATGTCTGTCTGTGTGTATGTGTCTGTGTGTGGGTATATGTCAAGTGGGTGTAACACTTATGGGTGTGTTCGAGTGTGTGTGTGTGTGTGTGTGTGCTGTGATGTAAAGCTTAAGTTAATAGCGAATATTTACCAATCGATTTTGTTGTGATTGCGAAAACAATTTGAAAATGGCTTTGAGCGATTTTCAAAGAACTCAAGCGACACGATGACAAGCATGACCACCCAACCACCCAACCACCCACAGAAACACACAAGCTACACCACACCACACACTTGCACACCTACAACTACACACGTAAGCCTGCACACATACACAACACACATGTGCATTTGTGGCACTGACAAGGCTGTTACATTTACAGTCGCCGCTGCCTTCAATCCTTTTCTATTATTCTCGCTGGCAGTTTCACACAAACAACGCACACACACAAACAACACACACACATACACCAAAGTGCACTCTCGGAAGTTCTACCTGCAGCTGCCGCATCCATTTGTCAGCATTCAAATGCCTTACAACATTCACATTTGCCAATTCGAGACGAATGTGCGCTTAACAGCATCCAACTGATTGGCTAGCAGCCAGACAGATTAAAAGCATTATATATATATATATATATATATATAACATAATATACAGTTGTGGTCAAAATAATAGTAGTGCTGTTTCTGGATGCATTTCATAAAAATATGACTCATTTTATGGTGATCAAATCGAGAACTGTTCAAAATATTGAATATGATGGAAAAATTCAATTCGGCTTCTTCTGTTCAGGTTTCTTATTTGGAAATGTTTTTAAATACTATTATATACCAACGTATCATACCTAATTTTTAAAAATATTTTTGGAAATACAATCAATTTAAGAATCTTCATTTTGTTCATGAACTTTATAGCTACGCCAACCTTTAACGTTTATCTATTTTTATAATTATTTTCATAATTTATGAAGCAAACTTTTCTTTTTTTTTTATCATTTGCAATACTATTTTGGGCGCACCTGTTTGTATTCGCGTTGTTTGCACTGTACATTTTCGATGGGCACAAGCATTTTCAAATTGGAAACTTGGTGACTTTTGTAAATATCGTCTTAAGTCAAGTCAATAAGCAGGCTCTCTTCCAGCTATGAATTTGAAATTCGAAGAGTAAAATCAACAAATAAAATATAACAAAGCCAACAAGAAAATAAAAAAACAATAAAAATGTTTCGAGGACTTTTCGCCGGTACCGACAAAAGTTGTGCGCTTTTCTCGTCCGACGGCCGCATCTGTCAAGTAGACTATGCCAATCAGGCCATCAATTCGGAGAATATCACCAGTGTGGGTGTGCGGGGTGCAGAGTCTGCCGTTGTTGCCACCCAGAAGGTGCAGACAGATCAGTTCGTTGTGGAAGCGACAGCCACCCAAATGTTTACCATCAACAAAGAAGTTGGTTGTGTGTTGACCGGTCGCATTGCCGACTCACGGGCCCAGGTGGCTAATGCCCGCTACGAAGCGCAACTGTTCCAACATCAATTTGGCTTCGAGATGCCAGTATATACGCTGTGTGATCGCCTGTCCGACACCATTCAGACGTACACACAAATTGGTGGGATTCGTCCGCATGCCTGCTCCATGATCCTCATTTCGTGCAATGCTGAACTTGGTCCCTGTGTCTACAAACTGGATCCGACTGGCTACTATTGCGGTTATCGTGCCTGCGCTACGGGTGCCAGGATGACAGTGGCCCAAGGATATTTGGAACGCTACTACAAGAATAATATGTCCGAGATGAAGGCCATTGGTCTCGCCATTCGTACTTTGAAGGCGGCGTTCACGCCCAATAAACTAAATCCCAATGACATTGAAATTGGCGTTTTGAGCAAGACGCGTCCCGAATTTCGCACTCTTCTCCCCGTAGAAGTTGAATTTCATTTTTTTTTAAATTAACTTAATAAAAAAAAAAGAAGAAAACATGATGTTGCTGATAAGCATTTAGTGAAGCAATTGTGAACCTGCTTTTTATTGATGATTGATCATTGATCAATATCTCGAGTAGCAAGTGGCAACAGCGATATAAAACAATTTGAATTTTGTCTAACATTTATTTGGCTGGTGTTGAAGGGAGGTAAAATTTATGACACTTTCATTTCTATTTTAATAATAAGTAATTCAATTTACTGGCTCAGTTTTGATATTACAGTAATATCATAAACATGATTTCTGATATAAATATTAATTAGAAAAATATATTTAAGCTGGTACTTAATTACGGCGAGAGCCGGAAAGTAATCCCGACACGCGTCGCTCGATGGCCGCCCGATTTGAGATAAGGCGTTTTAGGTTCTCCCTGAACTTTTGGACATGTTCCTGCAGATAGATATTGTTCTTCTGGCGCTGATAGCGAGACTCACTCGCTGCCTGCACCGCCTTGTCCAAGCGCATCTCATTGAGGGTGTGCAGATAGCGACGACTGCCCCCCTGATTGGGGGATCTTGTCTTGAGGGTCAGGGGCAGTGTGGATCGATGGCTGAGCATTTGTAAAAATGGTGGTATAATCAAACGATCCGTTGGCATCACAAATGGCCTATGCATGTGCTGGTAATTAAATCTATCAGCTGAAAACTGATCTTCAACGATGTTTGCCGGCTCCCAATCTTCTTCCTCCTGCTTGAGTGAAACTTTTTTCATCTCATTGGCCAAATGCTTGGGCATCAGCTCATCTCTTTCAATTGTATCCGCATTGCAATTGTCCGCATCAACATAGCCATCCTGCTTGAGCAGCAAACGATTCTTTGATCTGACTGCCTGGCTAAGATTTTTTGATTTAGATTTGTGGTTGTTGTTGTTCTTCTTGATGGACTCCGATGATGACTTGGCTGAGTTGGGCGTGAGGTTCACGGACAGTGTCTTTAGATCATTGCACAGGGATTTTGTGCTATCGTTAAGGGTGCGCAATATGTAGGAGATACGCGCTGTAAAGTCATCGACGTCATCATCATCATCAGCATCATCAACGTCTCGATCATCAACATTGTTGTTGTTATGGTTGTCGTTGTTGTCATCGATGCTGCCATTATCTTCCGATGTATTCTCAGCATCATAACAGCTATCATTCTTTGGTGTTGTTTGCATCATCTTTTGTTTCCCCTTGCCACTATTGTTGGCACTTCGATACAAGTGTTCGTCAAGGGCGACTCTGCTCTGCGAATGTTGCCGTTGATGTTCTGGCTGAAACTTCAGCTTCATCTCGAGCTGGCCGTGTTGTTCAAGAGCGCTTAGTCCTGTCCTATCGGGCACAATACAGGAAGCATCCATCTCACGACTTGCCTCGAGCGGCCGCAGGGCATCCCTCTTGTTTTCCCTCTCGTCCAGTTCTATATCCCATTCCGAACCTGATGATGCTTGACATTGGCAAATGCAAATGCTAAGCAACGCTATTATCAAGTGTGCTTCCATGGCAATTGCTTGTTTAGTTCACTGCGACTGTTCGGCTTAGTTCACAATTGCAATTGTGAGGCAGAGCACACAAAGAACACTCACAAAAGTTTTTGTTGAAATCTGTTGTATGTGCTACTAGCTCAAATCAAAAAGCACACGACTCACTTTCCTATAAATCGTATAATGCTAGTTTTTGCCTTAATAGCTCAGCCAGCCAACAAAACATTGTGCATTGATTACACTTAAGCTATGCCCAAGTCCAACATAATTTGCCTAAGTCTTTCACCCGAGTTGCACTGCAGTCTAAGACATTAGGGGTATTCGTCAATTTGAGCACTTTAATTATATTTAATCCCACATTTATTTCGTTTAGTTTTTCTCATTATTGGTACCCATCTGGATTCTAATTGCCTACAACAAATAACATTCAATCAAATTGTTGGTTGAGTCGGGCTTAAAATGAATGACAGAATGCAAATGCAAAAACTTAACAGCAAAAACGATGGACAACATTTTAATGCTTGGTGTTGTTGTCTCTGTTGTGGTTATTGATGTGATTGTTGTTGTTGTTTTGTGAGTTTGTTTTGAGTGCACCTACTTTTAGACAGCGTGTTGCGCACAACAAATGCATTCGCCATAAGTCCCATGGCAAAGTCAACGTCGTTTGGCTGTCAACACATCCGGCTACGCCCACAGCGTCCGCATCCGTATCCGTCTCTCACACTCTGGATGGGTGTGTGTTTGCCTGCTTGTTGTGTGCTCTGGCGTTCCGAGTGCTATCACTGAAACTTGGGCATCTTGGTCTTAGTTTGCCATTTTTCTCCATTTTTTTTCTTCGTTTCTTTGCTGTTGATGAATTCACAAGACGCAGCATAAGAACTGCCATCAATCTCCACTCCCACACACACACATACACAACACACACACAGAGTCAGATACAAAATGTTCAGTCGCACAATTGTGTGCCGCATTGGCTGGTGCTCGAATTTATTCCTTGTTGCACCTTTAGCGAATTTGTGCAGGTTGTGAAACGTAGCAAAAAATACCATAATAACTGAAATTTGCAACACTTTTCTGCTTGAGACGTTGCCTTCAGTACGAACACAAATGTTTGAGCAACTAAGCCACTCCGTAAAAATACAGAAATATATCGGATAAGTCTATTACTAATATTGCAACATTTAATGAAGCAGAAAAAGTCTCTAAAAACACATAATAAATATTGTTCTATATGGTTCTGTCTATAGGAGCTTTATGGTCTCACACTCTTTAAGATCTAGAGGTACTAAAGGTAGCGAAGATATTTCTAGCTCCCGCTTAGACTAAAATTGTAATAGACTTAATTAAAAATCAAACTGTAACTAAAAGTAGGACATTAAACCGAATTTAATTAATGGTCCGGTTCCGGTCCTGGCACGTAGAGTGAAAAGATACCTATAGAAATTATAAATTGGTTAAAAGCTTTTTAAGTATTACGTTTGAATAAAAGCCAAAGTGGATAAATATGTCTTAGATCCAATACGGTATCTTCGAGACTTAAAATTTTTTTTTTTTTATTACTGGTTTCAAGAAAATTTTCAATGTTTTCGTTCCGGATCTGACTTGCAATCGATTCGATTTCCGTTTCACACCTTGCCCTAAATTAAGACCATACATCAATGGCTGATATAGTTTGTTCCATTTCAAAATCATTAATTGAATTGAACCCTAAGTTTCATTTCAAAGACGAGAAATTTCAAGTCAATTTGAAATACTCCAAAAGCAATATAAATTTTACCAGAACATCGCCATCTTTGGAGCACAGCTTTTCATCTGAGCAGCTGTAAGCGGTTAAAGCTTCAAGGAAAGTCTTGAGCTTTAAGGAAGCTCAAATTAGAGCTTGCCATGGCTGTTCCAAGTAACATACCAAAAGCGCTCTGAAGCTTTCAAGCTTGCAATGAAATCCACAAAAAAACGGCTTTTGTCGCAATCAAATAAAATACAACTGACAGGAATATGAACAACAACAACAGCAACCGTGTGTGTGGGTGTGTGTCTGTGTGTGTGTCATTGCCAGCAAAAGCATCCTTAGGAGCACATAAATCATTAGTTTTGTGCAGTGCACTGCGTTGAGCATACGCCGTGCTGCACCGCAGCACAGAATTCAAAAACGAACTAGCAAAATTGTTCGCCGCTGTGTTCTGAAAAAGAAAAATTAGAACTGCACAAAAGCAAGTTGATTGTGTGGCTTGTTGCTGACATAAATGTTCAGCACTTAGTTGCTAGCCTTGCCTTTGAAAATATTTTCAATTTCACTTGACGCAGTTGACAAGCCGACGGCAAGAAACTGCTTACAAAGACCAGCTGAGAACATTGAATGCCACCTGGTCACATTCATTCATACATTTTCTATAGCTTCCATTCAAGCTTGGCTAGCTCATTTAGTTTAGCAGAAAATGTTTTCCGCCTTGCTTTGGCTTAATGGTTTGCGAAAGTGTGGGTGCTGGTGGAGGGGATCAACTCTCATATGCTAATTTGCAATTGACAATGCAAACGAGGCGTATGCGCAATGCGAGCAGTTTGATCAGCAGCTCGGTTAGCAATCGAATTTTCTAAGCACCAAATCGCTAAGATCCCACCTCTGACAAGTGGCAGGTGGCACGTGGAACGTAGTGCATAGCATGCGGTTATATTCGTGGTACGCACACGCGCACACGCGCACACACACACATACACACACACACATACGCATTTGTGGCCAAAAGTTGAGTTTTTATTTTTTTTTTGTGTAGCGCGTTTTCTGTTTTGCTCGCCGCATTCTGTGGCGCGTATGCCACGTGATGGGAACCAAAGCTTGCATGCCACACACCCACATACTCACACACCCACACACACACACACAAAAAAGCTCCCCTGCAGATGTTTGCCAAAGCTGCCCTAAGAGCCTGCTGCTGTTGCTGCTGCCGCATGCTGTATGATAACTGGCATGCCACTGGACGTGGCTGAAGGAGCGGCTAGTGGCATGCCACGCCATGCCTTGCCATGCTTTGCCATGCCTTGGCTTGCTTGCCATGCCCTGCGACATGTGCGTTCGTCTGGCGGTCTCTCAGTTCTGCTCACAACGCCAACTGCTGCAGTCGCAGTGCCGCACAGACGCACTTAAAAATTCCGGGCGACTGTTACTACGGACTCCAGATACGGACAAATACGCGAATCGTGTGGTATAATTTCGTCTCCGTCCACGTCCTCGTTTTTTTTTCTGGTCGGCGTTGGCGATCGGCTGACAATTTGAATTTTTGCGCGCCCATCATTTTGCTGTAAATTACATTTGGCAATTGATTTCTAATCTTACGCGTTTTTTTTTTATAGTTTTCTTGAATTACAAGTGACACATTAAAAAAATAAAAATAAAAGAACAACAATGTTAATTTATTTATGGTGGCAAAAATGTAAATTACCTAAAATTGAATCACAATGTTGGCAAAATACAATTAAAATCGAACGAAAAGTAAAAATTGACACAATGCATAACGAGCAAAGCATCCGAATAAAATGCGTGTCATCGAGCGGAATAAATATATTTTTAGAATATATATCAAATTTGCAATAGGTTAAATATTATGTTAAAAAGAAAAACAAGTTACAATATATATTTAAACTAAATATGTTAAATATATATTAAATATCAAATGTAATTAATGCAATCGAATATATGCAAATAAAATATCTGCAACAATCACAAAAACAAAGAATCCAAATAAAATGTGTGTCAATGGGAATATCAAATACACTTTTATGATATTTATTACATTGCAATAAGTACAATTATTAAATATTGTGATAGAAAACGAAAAAAAAAAAAAAATAACTAATTCGTTTAAATTTCAATGAAAAATATATTTGAAGTAAATATAAATGTATTAAATATAATTAAGCTAAGTCAAATGGATGCAAGCAAATAAATTATAAGAAACGTATATATAACCGATACATATATATTTATACATTTATATATATATATATATTTGCCAAAAAAAAAAGAAGACTTTTGCTGCTGATTGGTCTATTTGTGCAGATGAGCAAATCATATCAAGTATACGACTAGCTGCCGCCAAGAACAACAAATATTGGCGAGTGGATAAAATGGGCTTTGCACTGCAGATAAACCTGTTCAATCAAACTGTGATGAGACAGTGTCTCCTAGTATCGTTGTTGCTGTTGTTGTACAATCAAAGTCAAATCGCCATCTGATCCAAGAAGAATGCCTCAATCAAAATTGGTTTCCTTGGCCCGCCTGTTGCCACAGATTGTTTAAATAAATGTTGCAAATTGCTCTTGTTGCTGCCACTTCTACAATTTTGTTGTTGTTTTTTATCTGAGTGTCTTCTTTTTGGTTTCGTTTTGTTCCGTTTCGTTTCCTGTGGTAAAGCCAACCAAATCTTTACTTTTGGCTTCTGGCCTGGTCTGCCTGATGCTGATTGCCAATGCCAACAAATCCGCCCCGGCCGCATCCAGATTCCCAGAATCGCGCAGCTGCTGCGTGGTATATATGTGTATATATGCAACATTTTTTTTTTATTTGCTGCCAGGCACTAAAAATGAAACGAAACAAAGATGGGGTTCCCATCCACATTCTCAACCACTGTCACCCTCTTTGCCCCTCCATCATCCCCCAACCCATATCAAGTACTGGTTCGCCGTTTGCATGCTGATTTCTTACCTTATTTATTTGGGATTGTCTTGCCAGAAATCCAGTTTGAAATCTGCTGCAAAGTTCTCTTCTTGGTTTTTTTCGGCTTTTTTTTTGCGTGCTGCGGCATTTCTAATGCCCAGCAAATGCTCTTCAAGCGGGTATATGCTGTCCCCTGTACCGTTACGCAACTTGTAGTTGCGGGCAAAATAATAGAAGTGATGTATCTCAAAGCATTTAACATAAATATGCCTCATTTATTGGCTATAAAAGCAAAGTTTTCTAAATTTTTAAAGTTTTCAAAACATGTTTGGTTTCTCATCTGGGGTTTTTTTAAAATCCAACTATTTTGGCTTAATCATAAATTTTATAGCTATGCTTTTACTTACTTTGAATCAAATTTTCATACTTTGAACTATATTTTAAGCATTTATTTTCAACATTTTCCAGAATAAATGAGTGCGCTTCTATAATTTTGACGGCAGCTGTATCTCAGCACTCAGAGATATTTAGTGGTTTGTTTTGTTAGTTTTAGTCGTTATTGGGTAGTTTGCAGTCGAGTGTGCAACTTGACTTCATTCGATATGCCTCATTGTCTTTGTTTTCATCTTTGTCCTGGCATATTATCAGAGTGACTAGCAGACAGCGTTGATGTTGCGCTTATCTCCCCGTCTCGGTTCTTCTGCTTTTTGAAGTTGTTGCCATTCTTGTGTGTGTGTGTGTACGTGCTACACGCCTTAGGCCAATGCCAGTGACTGCAATATGTTAATAATGTCTGGTAATTAGCCATAGACAAATGCCTGAAGCCAGCGCCTCTAATTGGCAACTGGGCAAATTAATTAAATCACGTAGCAAACGCATAAAAACAAAACATTCACAGTTCTTATTGATTATGGCCTCAACAAGCATTCCCTAAGCCTTGCCGCTTTAATCTTGGCTCAATACCCTGACCATTCTGTGGACAAGATCCTATTTAATCACTGTGCAAGCTTTTAGTCAAATTGGCAGCTAAGAACAGCAACTTCAACACCAAGAACCATAACCACAACGACAATTTTGCATTTCTTATGTGGCCGGGCTGGCTGACCCTCTTAGGGCGGGTCCCAGGGAGCTGGGCCCATTTCCAATCAAACCATTGTCACTCACATCTGCTGGCGTTTTGTGCCCTGTGTTTTTACTCTTATTCTCGATGCTGTTGCTGTGCTTATCAAAGGCTTGAATCAGCCCCAAACAAGTTGCCTTCATCATATTTCACTTTGACTGGCTGCTGTGCCCATGTCCTCAATGCATTAATTTCATTCTTTCTCTCTCTCTCCCTCTCTCTCTCTCTCCCTCTCTCTGTATGTGTGTATCATTTTCATTTTTTTGCTCAGTGTTATTATAAACTCAATTTCGATTAAACTTAAAATGCTACGTGCAAATGCGTTCATCCATTTATTGTCCGTAGCACATTTTTATGCAGGAAACTGTCAAGAACACGCACACACACCATCACACCATCACACACACACACACACATACACACCCAAAGAAACTCACGCACATTTACGAGTACAGTTTATTAATATTTGATGTCAACCCGCATGACATTAGACCAGCAATCTTAAAATGTGCTCGGCTAGAGTATGAAATTCAAATGCAAAGCAAATCCAGGCATTATTTCTCCTTCTAACCTTTTCTCAAATACTCACTGACCCAAAATGATGACAGACAGATAACAGTAAATAACAAACGAGTTGCAAATAATTTTCTAAGAGAAAAACAACTATTTTGCACAGAATAATTTCGAAATGTGTCTGGTGAACAATTTCAAGTTACTCCAAGAACGCCAACGCATAAAAAGATATATTTAGATGTTGCTCGAAGGCACTTTGCACTTTGTAGTTGTTGTTGTGGTCTGCCTGTCTGCCAAGCGTTTCAGCTTACTTACGATTAAAGCGTTGATTTCGAATTTTGTAGACCACTTCAATTAAGCCAACTAAAAATTATAGAATCTGGCGCCTGTGGTAAGTCCCGTCATCATGCCACCCAATGCTATATATTGCAAAGGGTGGCAGCCAGATTCAAGATTTCCTCGAATTGAAATGATATTGTGCATTGTTGTTCTGTTGTTTTTGTTGTTTCTGTTAGTCGGTTTTGTTGGTGAAGCTGTCCTTGTCGTTGTTTTATTTAAGTTTCAACTTTAACAGTATCCCCTCCTCAGCACGCTTGTCGCATGTCGTCTGTCGGCTGTCATTCGAGCTGGTTGCCATCGTTAGTCTCATTCCCATTCCCATTGTTTGGCCACATCATGCTCAAGTGTTGGTGTCAACGCCCTTCTCTCCCTCCCTCTCCCTCTCCCTCTCCCTCTCCCTCTCTCTCTGTCTATCACTCTTTCGCTTCTGCTTAGTTATAGGATCAACTTATTAGTATGTACATAAAAAAATCGCCGGCAAGCGAATTGCAACTTGAAATTGCAAATTGAATTTGAGCGCGTGCCAAAGTGCAAAACAGCAACAATATGAAAGTGAATGCCACATATTCCCACTACCATATCTCGCCCAAGAAAGCACATCTATATATATATATATATATATATATATATATGTATATATGTTTGTGTATATGCGTACATATAAATATAGGAATTTTGTTTCGTACATTATGGCGTTAAGTGACTAAATAATAAATGAAGATTTAAGCTTGATATTACACAAAAACAAAAATAAAAAATAACAAAATAAAAGCAAGCAAGTAGAGAAGGAAAAAGCAGCAAAAACAGTGTGAAACATTGAACAGCACATAAATTTAAATAGAAGGCGCAGACTGCGAATTGGCAGCAGCAGCAGCAGCAACAGCAGCAGCAGCCACACGAAGACTGCTAGGATTTATTGGCCGGTTCGCGTACTGACCATAACTTGTGACTCAGACTGTTGCAACAACAGCAACAATTAACAACTGGCCCAAGTGAGTGGATCTCTTAATAAAAGCAGGCGCCCAACAACAGACGGAGCAGGAGCTCGTGGAGCCAAGAGGCAACATATAGCATATAACAGATATATATATAAACAACGCCACAAATACAAAGATGAATGCCGCACAGAGCGGCGGCCACACGGGTGGCGGCTCCATGGGCAAGAAGGGCTCCCAAATGGAGGTAATTATACTCAATTGAAAGTGCATGCACCCAAAAAAATTCCATATTCAATGAATGTGCCTCGATGAATCCCATCGATAAGCACAGTCTAGTTTCAAGGACTTTGACTCATACTTTTCTTAGAGGTTGAGTTGAAAGGCAGCAGGACTGAGTGTGACTTGGGCATTGAGACAACCGCTAGTGAGTGTCGCCATTTGTAATTGAATTGGTTGGCAGTCGAACGTGCAGAGGCTACCAAATGATGGGCACAAATTAAAATGAACCAATTCGATTAGCTGCAAAGTAAGGAAAATAAACGAAAACTTAAAGAAAAAAACAAGTAAGATTGCTGGGGAGATACCCTGTGGCTGCTGTTAGAAACGAGGAATGTTTCTCAGTCAATCTTGTTGAACCAATCTTGTTTTACCAATCCGTCAGCAATATATATAAGAGCTACGTCTTTAAAATTGGGGAATTCTTCGTGTTGCCATGGCGAGAGTTATCGATCCAATAAAATTTAGCGGGTGCAGAGAAATTAATTAAGTATTATGGCAAGCGTGATAAAACTGTGGTATTTCAAGCCAAGTCACAAGTGAAGTGACATTAGTTGAAATCAAAATACAAAGGTATCTGCGTAGGAGCAGTCTTTTTAAATCGCTACTCAACAAATTAAATGAAATATCAGAAAAGGCTAACCTTTTCCGCATGACTCTGTTGACAATAGAAGCACAGATTGAATTATTTTTTGTGCTGCAGATCATTAAGTATACGCGAGAAAGGGAAATTGGAACAAAAAATGGAAGGTAATAAAAAAGGAAACGAAACGACCGCATTAGGCCAGTTGACAAAGAAAATGTGGGGCAAACTCAAATAAAAAGTGTATTGCCTACTTTAAGGCTAATTGTGCTTTCAAGTACTTTTCAAACAACGTTTCTACAAGGGACCAACAAGAATTCATTGCCCCGGGCCCGGTCATGGGCCTCGGCCTGGGCCTGGTCCTGGGTCTGGGCCTGGTACTGTGCCTGGTCATGGGCCTGGGTCTGGGCCTGGTCCTGGGCCTGGGCCTGGTCCTGTGCCTGGGCCTGGGCAGGTTGGAGTGAGGAGTTGGTCCTAATGAGAGTTTGCGTCCCAACAACAAGTATATGTATTAATTAAATTTTTGAGAAGCGGCAGAGGGCAACAGCAACAACAATAAAACAAATAAAAAGCAAACTAAACGTTAAGCAACAACAACAAAAAATTCAACTGTAAAAATTGTGAAATCGCGCCTTAAATGGCCAAGTGTGACAATCAGCGTATACAAACGCCAAACAGTTAACAGTCTACGCTGTACTATGGACAAAAATTGTCACTTTCTTGGCCATAATTGAGGAGTTTCCAAACGCAGCCAATTGCCAAAATTGATTGATGGGTTCGAACTATGTTTTTGAGCATTGCATAAGCAAACAACTGTTCTCACACCCATTCAACATTATGGTCCATTATTTGGCGACCAGTTCAAAGTTAAACGAGTTTTGGTGATTGGATACAAATATAAATGCAATTTGATCATTTTAAAGGTCAGTTTTTTGCTTTGTGGCTGTTACCAAATTGTTGAACAAGCGAAGTTTTCTACTTAAACACATATTTTGGCACAGAAATGCAAATTTTGCCCAGGAAACTCCAAACTCCACACACACAAACACTGGAGGGTCTACCCCAGAAAGGGGCAGGCTTAGCAGGGAAGAGAGAGAAAGAGAGTTGGGGAGACGGCACAACAATTTAAGGAGCAAGGTCGCGGCAGGCTCACCTGCCATTGAAATTGCCGGCCATAAATGTTTTAAATGGTTATAAAAGAAGAAAGAAAACACGAGCGGGCCCCTAATGAGTTGGCTCTGGCCAAAGGGTATGCGGTATGTGGCATGTGGCAAGCGACAAAAGCAAAAGTTAGCGAGCATGTCAACAAAATGTCTCCAATTAAATTACTGGCGAATTGTGTGCTTTGCCTGCAATTGATTTCATGTTCGTGCAATGCAGCTCAGTTTGGTAACAATCTAAATAGACTTGCAGAATGTGGATTGGCGAATTGGGGGCCAACTGAGGGGGGGTGGAGGGGTGGAATGTTACCCCATGACGCCAGCAACAACGTCAGCAGCGGTGTTGACGACGACATTGTCATCCATTAATGTCACTCAATCTGTGCGCATAAATTTGCATAAAGCCAAATCCAATTTCCAGGTATGCGCACGCACACACCCACACCCACACGCACACCCACACACACGCACACACACACACAAGTTATTTTGCGACAAAGTCGAAATTCCATTTATGATCCAAAGTGGCATGGACTTAATCGCCTCGCCACGCCCCGTAACCGGTGGAGTCAGTGTCCACGTATGGGGCACATTGACGCATTTCAACAACAAATTTTTGCGTGCCAAAATTAAATTTGTTATGCGCCCAAAAAGGCAAATCCAGTTGAGCCCTCGCGCCACATTTGGCCAGAAGAAGAAGCGTCCAAGAATGACCAGCACGAAATAGTGGGGCGTGTTTTTTCCTTCAGCTTACGTTGCTGTTTCTACGTTCCACAATTAATGGTAAGTTTGCGTTTGCCTGCTGCTTTTATAAACATTTCTCTCAAAATACGCAGCTTATCTTTGCTTTAACTTTGAATCGATAAAATCATTAAGATTTTTATGATTTTAACATTTGCATTTTTTGTTTTGCCAACAAACTGCTGTTGCAGCCCTGGGCATTGTTTCGGCACACAAATGTGGCCGCAACGGCCTGTCACATGGCCATGTGGCAAGTATGTGGTTCTTAAGCACACCTTCCACGTGGGGCACACACGCGGCGCTAATCGGTCATTAGCATGACACCGATTTTTCACGTCGCCCATCCGCCATGTGGTGCGTGGCCCAAGGTGTGACAGTCCTCACCTAAATGCACACAAGCATAAAGGTACACAAATACACACACACATGCACACAGGCACATACAGACAGCTGGTTTGGTATTTTAATCTTAATTGGATTCGCAAATCTGCAGTTACGATTTGCAATTAATAGATAAATTCCGTTTTTGCATACCACCTAAAAGTAGGTTGAGCAAAAGAAGTCACGTCAAATGGAGTCCGCATAACGTGTCAAGGAGCTTTCTGCAGGTGGCACAACCAAATGGCACCCAAGTTATTGCTCATGACCAAAAATAGGGCAATGTTGAAGGGCAAACCAGACAAATCCAATGAAACATCAATGCAACGAGATGACTAAAAGAGAATTTGCTTGGCAAATGGCTAGCATAAAATGTGCATTGGCCAACGGCTGGCATTCATCGCACTGAATCCAATGTTTGGATGTGAGGATGTGGTGACCCACAATTTGGCAGCCGTCATTCATTCGCAATCGCAATCGCAATCTCAATCAAAGAAACCATTTCCGTTTTCGGCGTGTTTCCAAAAAGGGGCGTTTATGATGCCTTGAGCCGTAGCCTGGCATTTCCATTGCAATTCTTGGCAGCTGCAGCTAGCCGAAGCTTTAGTTACCACTTAAGTCGACGTTGCAGACAGAGAGACAGATTGATTCAGTCAGATGACCGCAACTGTAAATATAAAGACCATAACTTTCCATATCTGAATTATCATACTAATCAAGCTCTTCTCCAAATCTGCTTTCAGTACATAGCTTAATCGGGGAAAGACCACAAGATAAGAGTTATTCTAATGGATGCCTTGTACATAGAATTAGAATCAGTAAACCGAATTCAAGTTTGACAGCATTTACACAACCCAAGTCAGCTCTGCACCGTAAAACGTAACTATTCGCAGTGGATGTTGCCCATTGCCACGGTTCGATAAATATTTGAGATTTGAAATTCATGTAAAATGTGGGTTAGATACACAGAGCAAATGGCTACCATTTATCACATTCACGTGCACTGACAGATTCACCTATGCGAAATGTGTGGAAGCAGTAAATGTGTGTTTTCGACACGTACCATTCAAGATGGCATCTTTGGCAGATGGCAGCTTTCACTCAATTCAACTGAACGAAATTCGACTATTACTTGTATCTGTATTGGTATGGATCTTCAGGATTTCAAATATTGTATACATTTGTCTGTGTAATCCTTTTTTTTCTTTTTTTTTTTTTTGCTTGCCGTTTCGCAAATCAAAGCATCTATGCACTTTGAATACGACAAGCATCTACTTGGCTCTCTGCTTTTTGTCAGCAGTCGCCTCGTCGAGTCATGCCACAAGCGGGCCATCAATTTTGTTAAATCACCAAAAATTTACAACGAGCACAAAAAGTACATAAATAACAATAAGAGAAAGTAAACCGACCGACACAAAGAAATGCCAAACGTTTATGTGGCAGTATCCAAGGCAGGGGCAGTGGATGGGGCAGGGCCAACGGGTCGGTCTGTGGCATAAGATGAGCTCGTCAAGATATGTCCAAGCTCCCCGTCCTTCAATCTGGCAAATGCCTGGCCGACGACCTCACGTCAAACACATGTTAAGTTTCCCTTTACGAGCACCGATTTTTTTCTCTTTCTTTTATTTTTTTGGTGCCCCTGCATCTTTTTGTGTGTTTCTTTTTTTATGATGGGGGGGAGCTTTGTGGGCAGGTCACAAAATGGTCTTTTGGGAATGTTTGTACTTACAATGTGGCACTAAATATGCTATTTGTTTGTCCCAGTCGTAGAGGAAGCACACAGGAAAAGAACAAACAACTAATTAATTAAATTTGTGAATGACAAAAATATGGTTGCATATAGGTTGTTGAAGATGAGTATGAGTTTATTTGCAATAAGTAATGCCCTGAAATGGGCAATGTCTGAGACAGTCGCGGATATATCTGGATCTCAACGTATCCCATCGGATTATATTTGTGTGTATGTATTTCCAGCTCCATCTCTCTCCCGCACTCTCCTTCATCCTGGCACATTTTTGCCACGCAAGCATTAAATTCATTAAAGTTTTCTTAAAAAAAAGAAAGAAGCATTTTGTTTGCTTGTCTACCATTTTTCTCTCTTTGTAAACCTTATTCTAAAAACTCCCTCAATATTTTCACAATAGGCTTTTCATTACTTGAAGCATATATTTTATTTTGGTTTCACTGTACTGTTACGCTTGGTTTACCGTAACTCTGAAAACAAATCCTATTCAATTCCAATTCAAAGCAAATTTCAGTTATTGTTACCTCAATGGTAACCAAGCAGCATTTCCAATTTGTTGCACCTAAAAACTTGAGGCAGTTCTCTCTCTCTCTCACTCTCTCTCTCTTTCTCTCTCTCTCTGAATCTCTCTCACACTCCGTGTACGAGGCGCATAACATTAACATACTTTTGATTGTGCACAATTTATCAAGCTAAAAGAAAAACGACACAGAAAAACAACAATAATGTTTACAATAATAACAATAAGACAAACAACAAAAAAATATGTAAAAACAGTTTATTGCCCATTGTGAGTATTATTCAAATGTGACCAGTGGAAATGAAGCATAAAAATGGTCACTCACATTTCATTTCAGTCCATCTTCCTATTGTTTTGGTGTGTTTCTGGCATGCTTATATCCCGAATCCATTAAAAAAAAGCATTTAGCAAACAGAATATAAAATACATAATATATCGATAACTTTTTCAGTTCACAAATATTGATATAAATCGATGTGTGATATCAATAAAAATCTATCTAATCGATTACGAGTACACCTTGACTAAATATTTTCCAAATGAATTTTAATTGAATTAAGTGTATAATTCAGGGCATCTCCTAGTCGAGCTTTTTCGACAGCAGAATTGTTACTTGCGGTCAGGAACTGAGAAGCTGCCTAGCCAGTTGAATACTGAACTAGGCTGTCAGTCGATGTCATTTGGTCGTTGGCTTCTTCATTTGTCATATGCTGTGGGGCCGTCGCACTTTCGCCTTATCGGCGAGGCGAAACAAAAGGCAACCGAAACGCAAAATTAATGTAAAATGGAAATTGTTGGCTGCTTTTGTTGAATTTATTGTGAAATACGCAGAAGAGACGCAATCGTGACACCGACAGAGATACAGACACTGTCTAAGAGACAAGACGGTCACATTGTGACAATTGTGGCATTTGGGGTGCTACTCTGATGTTATGGGGCAGGTGGGGCAGGCTGCTGGGGAGCGGCTGCAAATGTGGTTGTCGCTGGACTCGCTGACGATTTATGCTTAAAACAAAAGATGTAAAAATGCCAACGCTGACGTCGACTGCGATTGCTGTACGTGACAAAAGTTGCTTTTTCAACACTGCCTTTGTCTGTCTCTGTCCGCCGTCCGCCGTCTGCCATCCCCAGTCCTCTGTCCCCCACTCTCAATGCCACCCCCACTTGGAGTATGCAAAGCGCATTTTTGTAATTTATTTCACTTTAATTTGAATTTATTTACAAAGCACATCGCACAAATCTCAAAACACGAAACCAAAAACAAAGCAAAATTAATGGGTCTACAATTGACCTTGGCACCTACACCCTACGTGAGCCTATGTGTGTGTGTGTGTGTGTGTGTGTGTATGATGTGTGGCAAGGAATACCATATTTGCATGAGTAAAGCAAAAACACTTTAAGACATTCAAATTCTGCGTGGCAAACAAGCAGAGATGATTATAATTTCAAGTCATGTTTGCTATCACAGCCTTAGGGAAATCATTTATATAAATTCGAAAAGGACGACGACTATTGTCAAAATGCCATATGGAAATATCTGCTGTTTGTCAAGCTTTTAACAATTAACAAAATAGTTTTCTAGCCGCAAATGTATGAAAACTGAAATAAAGCTGGATGGCAACTGGTCAGTTTTAAGGCAAATGTGGTTTCTGACTCTGCCGCAGATAGACAAATATTTGTCCATTTTATGATGTCCTCAACATTATATCGGATGGCAAATGGTCAGCAACAATAACATTTCGATAAGTGGTCGACGACGACAGAAGCTGGTGTTTTGCATGGCAGACTAAAAACACACTTGAAAACCACTTTTATATCATTGGTATTTAGAGAAGCTGTCAGAAATCAATTGAAACTTCGATGGAAATTCTCGGTTGAGACTAGATTAAAGCATTCGAACTTATTCCATAAAAAAATACGCAAAAGCTGTGCTCGGATTGCTACAATATTTATGAAAGAATTCACCCAAGGGAACAACTAAAGAATGCCGCTGATAACAATAAAAACAATTTATAAGTTGTGGAAAAGCAGCACTTTTAGCCCATGGGTCCCAGGAGTGCGGCGCGGCAGCTGCAGTTGCAAGGGATGCTGCAGCTGATTGGCTTGCCACCCCCTAAAAGTTGTTGCGTTCATCGTGTTGGCATCTAGAAATTATGGCTCAAACAAACTTTTAACGCAAGTGCAACTCAATCAGCGGGCATTGTTTTACCGCCCCGTCATCCCCGAAAAAAAACGCAGATAACTTGGCTGGCATTTAATTGCCAGTGGCGACCAACTTGGCCAAAGGCACAGTAACTTACACTAACTCAGTTAGCTGTCCAGCTCAGCAGCAACAAGGACGACAATACTTGGCAAGATAGTAAGCGTGATACCCACACACACACACACACACACACACACATACACCATCGGGGGAGTCGCACCCAAATGTGCTATAAAAGTGGCCAAGTCGCGTAAATTTCGAAGCGAAAATGCGAGAAGCGAAAAGCGAAAAATGCGCAAAGCCAATGTTATTGCGGAGAGGAAGTTGCAGAGATATCGTGGATTGGTGGGGCAACAACAAAGCGCAAAAAAAGTGTATTTTAACGAGTCAAACTTTCGGTGTTGGACGGCAAGACGGTGTGGCCATAAAAGTGCCTAAATGCCACTTTGGCCGCCACAGTCGCTGGCCTTTTTATTAACGAGGCTAATTTCGTGTTGCTGCCTGCAAAGCGATCTCTGCAACATCTATTCGACTGTGTGTCCAGCATTGTCAATCCCACCACAAAACACATACACACCACAGATACACACCACACATACACACCACACACATACCACACACACACACCACACACACACCACACACACACCACAAACACACATTGAGATGCTGCACGCTTTGGCCGTCAGTTCTGCTTAGCTAATCTCTGGCAGCGCACATGTAACCAGGAGCAACACACAACCGAATACCCCCTTCCCCCTTGCTCCTAGCACCAGTCAGCAGATACACAAAAAAAATTTTGAACTTAAGCGTAAGAAAATCGTCTCGTTTTTATCTCTTTCAGTTTTTATATATTAACAAACACATTTCCGAAAAGTCGAAAGAAAATGCTTCATTTAAGCTTTATTTGTTTTTAATCTGAACAATCTTTTAAACAACTCGCAAATAATATTTCTGAGTTGAGTGTAAACTAATTTTTATCTTTTTTAACTCCTTAGCTTTCACTTACCCCAAATACTTTTTATACTTTTCTGAAACGCAAAGAGGCAAAAAATCTTTTTAGAAATTTCTATTTAAATTTTACCAAAATGTGATTGATTATTAATTTTCTTAAGTATTTTGTGAATTTTCTACATTGTTGCAGTGTACTCTATTTTTTTCCAGTGCAGCCAGAGCGACATGGCTTGAAGGCTTATATAAAGCCAGCGCCAAAATAAAATGTTACAAATCCGATTGGGGTAGGGATGATACTCACAGCCCCCTCCAACCACCCCCTGCCCCCGACCTGCTCCTCCTTATGGAACTGCCCTCACCAGATATAGTTGGCAGAGAAAAACAAAGAAAAAAAAAAGAAAACAGTGCGACAAAGTTTTCGTTGTATCTTTTATCAAAAAAAAAATAAAATAATAAAAGAAACAGTATTTAGATGACAGCAATGGATGATGTGTACACGAGAGGGACTAGATGAGAGGGGAGTGAGTGGGAAGGGGTACTGAACCCTATGCGACTCTAGCTGTGTCCGGTGTCTGAAACTAGGTTCCGCCGAGCTTAAATCATATTTATTGAAAAGTTTTGTGTAGGGGACACAGCCAGTAGGGGACACCACTGCCTGTTTTTTTTTTTGTTTGCAATGCACTCATTTGTGTGTGTGCGTGTGTGTGTATGCGCGTGCTTGCTTAGTTATTAAAATGCAAAAGCGAGCAGCGTGCAACGTGCAACGCGTCTTATGTGTAACGTGCGCCATGAAAGGAGCTGAAACTAATTTGCATTCGCTGTCATTACAACTGTTCTGATCGCATTTGTGTGTGTGTGTGTGTGTGTGTGTGTGTGTGTGTGTGTTATGCACGTAGTGCTAATAATTTTTAAAGGAACAGCAAACCCATTAGCCTAAAGTCCAATGAAGCACATCAAGCGCTTAGATAAAACCAGACTTCTTTTAAAAAGCGCAACTGGCGGAGACTTCGAGATAATCCGTATAAAAACATATATTTGATTGTCAAATAAATCAGGCTGTCCAACCGAATCGTATTTCGCTGCTTGTTTCAGTTTCCTGTAAGTGGATCCCAAAATAATGTCGAAATGCGAATCCAATTCTGAATTTCGGTTTCAGTTTCGGTTTCGGTTTGACACTCTAATTACGCCAGCCACATGAATGTGTCTAAAAGTTAAATATTTAAAAGTATCGTTGCTGTTCATCTTGACTGGATTCGTTTGTTCAGACAAAAATTGTAAAAGCAAATAATTCAATGTGTATTGTTGAGCGTGTGTGGGTGTGTGTGTGTGTGTGTGTTTGTATGTGTGAATCCTTACTCATTCATCCAGCATTTGACACTCCACTCACAACTCAAGGATGCATTGTGGAGGAGGACAACTTTGTTGAAGCAGAATTCTGATATCCAAAATAGTACTTCACATAGAGTGAAAGCAACAGTCAACATTCGTGTTCTGTAAATGAAGTAACTCCAACCCACCCCTTCCCCCAACCCCCCTCCATCAACGATGCACTTCTTAAATAATGATTTTAAGGCTCCGACAGATTTTTGCTCCCACAGCAGCATAACAATGTGATTCAAATGCAATTTGCTGCCGTTTACTTGAGACATCCAAAAAAAGCGAGACTGAAACTGTAACAGCAGCTGAACTCATGTGCATGTGTGTGTGTGTGTGTGTGTGTATGAGTCTGTGTGCTGCACATTTAGTGCACAACATTCATTTCCGCTCTGAGCTCAAAAATAATAAAATTTTATTATGCACTTAGCAGTTGCTCGGAGCATTTTTTCTTTTTACGCTAACGCTGAGCATGATAGAAAAAATCGTGAATTCTGGATAAGAATTGCCATGAGAATGGAAATGGGAACCGGAGTGGATATGGCAACGGATTAGCGCTTAGAATTGGGCTTGGGTGCTGATATGGCGATGGCATTGTGCATGGTGATAAGCTCATGGAACTGGAGCTGTGTATGTATGATGTCAGCGATGTGTCTGCGTTATTTATGACACCAAGCTGCTGATGCTGAAGCTCATCAGGCGTAGTTTACAACACTTGCCTGGTTAAAGCAAATGAGCGCCTCATGTTACGCATACGCCACATAGCACACACACCCTACTGGATCTATAGGATTAGAATTTGCCCTCACAATGACATGGCAATTCAAATTACTCGTAAATATCATGTAACAAGCTGCTGGCTAACGAGAACGCTGAACACTGAACGCTGAACACTGAACACTGAATGTAGAACGCTGAACACAGAGTGGAGTGCGGACGCTGAGCAACAATGTTACCGGTTGGGAATGTAATACTAATGGCTCCACTGTCTCTCTGTTCCATGATTGATGATGAATGATTGATGCATGATTTATGTGCTGCCATCAAACAGCCATCGTTGTCGCTCAAATAAGGAACAACAAAGTACAAAATAAAAAGCATGCAAAATGTTGCCAATTGCAGGCGAAGGAGTAAAATGTGTTAAAGTGAAGACAGATTTTCAATGCTCTCAAATTGTTGAACCTGCAACTTACACATGCATGTGTGTGTGTGTGTCTGCTTGTTGTGTCATGTGATGCTTGGTTAGGCTGACAGCTTCTCGTTTCACTCTGTAGTATTGAAAGCAGCTTGCAACACACGCACACACAAACACACACACACACACACACACACATGCATTTGAGATGATTGATACAGATATGCTTGTTAGTTTTAAATTGGTTCAATGTGTTGCATGTGGCATATGTGGCAAGCTAAGTACGTTGCGTGTATCGAACTAAGTTCAAGCTGAAGTTGACAAACATTCAAATGTATTTACATGCATCAGTGTTAAGTGAACAGTTTTAGCTGTGGCTAATCCTTAATCCTTGATTGGCATTTCAATTTCCCAATAAGAAAGACAATTTCTAATTTGACACAGTTTCACTTTTTGATTGAATTATGTTTTTGACGTAGTCTTTCGTTTTGCTAAACGGATTTTCAGATTATTCCGCATGGGTTTCTCTTCATTCTACTCTACATTCCTCTTGTGTTTTTGTTTTATTTGTTCAGCTGCCATTCAATTTGTAAGTTTTTTTCTAGCAACGTGTTGCCAACTTTGTTACTGTGTTGAGTCGAGATGTTTTTGCTTTTAAAATATATATGCACTTTTGTCGAATTCAACTCACATCCATTGGTTGCACAAGCTGTGCGGCTTACGCCTTGGGGATTATAAAATTGCCAAGACTCTGAGTGCTGTGTGTGAGCAAATTAAAAATGCATATTGTAATACTTAAGATCTCCTCAAACACACACACACACACACACACACACATGCATGCCAAATATTCCCGAGAGGCGTAACTCATAATAGAGTTCACAATCTTTTTGCAACTGTCTGCAATATTTCTCAAATTTCATCCTTAACAGGTGCATATACAAATTAACACGTATACGTCACGTTGTGCGCCTTAGGGCGACACTCTGTGCGTACGTGTGTGTGTGTGAGTGTGTTGCAACTGAGCATATGCAATTTAATGGCTTTGTTGAGACCTTTCACCTTGTGCACATTTCAGTTGCACAGTGGTGCAAGCCTCAACTCCTGCATTTTAAATTTAAATACACAATTTAAATATAAATTTTAATTTGTTGGGCCGTTTTTCTTTATTTCATTTTAAAGTCTGACACAACTAAATAATTTGACTATTATTTTCACATTTTCTCTTTCTCTCTCTCTCTCTCTCTCAATCTATAACTCTTTTTCAGTCTCTCCTCTTTAGCCCCTTCATTTCTTCTTCTTTCAATCCTTGCAGTAAATTTGGAGTCGGATATATATTAAATTCTGCAAAGTATTTTCACATTTCTTCGTGCCAATTTGCGCTGATGAGCACTGACTTGAGCTTCTAGCCAAGTTTTGAACTTTGAACTGCTGGCAACAAATAACAATTTACACACACACAAACACACAAACACACACACACACACACACACACGCACACACATGAATGTGTGTTAACGTAAACTGGATGCTGTAATTGAATTAAATGAAGGGCACAAACTCTTGGAACAGTTAATTGGAAACGATGCTTGATGCATGCAGCGAATACTTTATTTGTGACAGACAGCCAAAGAGGCAAAGATGCAAACAGCTTTGCGTCGTGCATTTTAAATGTAGCGCATCAATATACAAAATTGACTTTAATGTCAGTGCGCGTCTGTCAGTCAGTCAGTCAGTCAGTCAGTTGGTGAGCCTGTCAAATGCAGTGCGCTAGTCAATATTTGAGCTAAGCTGGAGCCGGGGTCTCATTGCTCTGGAAGACGTGCCTTTGGCACACACATTTCAAGCACTCTTCTCGGAAAAGCAAACGCAATGAAGTGCGCTCCATAGCCTAAATGCAAACAGTGCCGGAACTGGAGCTGGAGCCGAAGACAAGAGGCGGCTTACGTCGTAAGATCCCATCCACCTGCTGCAATCACACTCTCCACATGCCACATGCCACAGGCCACCCCACCCTTTTATCATTTGAGTGCGGCATTCGGACGGGCGCCAAAGTCAAGTGGCAGTCGCCTAAGTGGCGCCAGCCAGGCGTCATCTAACCACGAGGCATTTTTAAATCAAATCAAAGTCTGAAACGAAGCTCGAAATCCAGTGGATGCTTCCACATCCTCCTTTCTATGCATTTCACCCACGATATTTTGATTCAATTATTGGCTGGCATATGTTCATTTCGAATTGCTTCAGCAACACAATTGGCAAATCAGTAGAAATCCCTTCTGAGCGAGATTTGCGGATAATTGAATAATTGGAATTCGATCAAGGGACTTGAGCAATTGAGCTAACATCAAGTGAATAACAAATTATTTGCTCAATTTGGCAAACATTTTCAATATTGCAATTCACTCAATTACCACACAGATTAATTAGTGCAAATACAGTTTTCAACTGAACAAAACAATTTAATTTATCTCAACTTTTTGGATTTTTTCTTTCACAGTTTTCCATTTTAATTTAAATGCAATTATTTCCATTTTATCTAGCACAAAGGGTGGCCGGGAAAGAATTATTTAAACTGATTTTGACTTTTATATGTCAACTGCCAACTCTGTTTTCCAATACTCTTGAAAATCAACTTAATAAAATAAAGTGAAAATTTTTCCATGATGGAGGACATGCGTAGTTTTTTTCAAAATATACCAATGACAATCAATTTTTATACAATTTAGCAATTTACCAAACCATTAACAATTTATCCAAGCAGTTGGCTTAAAACTTTGCTGCTGTGGCAGCAAAGAATTTGGAAACTTTTCCACTAACGTCAGCAATTTTAAGGCGAAAAATAAATTGTTAACATAAATCAAAACACTTTCAGTTTTCTCAGCTGCTTTTTATCTTGTGTGTCAAGCCATTAGAAATGCACGTTGACGTTTGACAGTTTCCCTGACCGTTCCTCTTCCTCGACTTCATTATACGCTCAACCCAATAAAATTGGGGAACGGGTAAAACGATGTTGTGCAAAAGTATGTAACAGGAAAAAAGATGGATTTTTGTTGGAGACTACCAGAAATGATCAGAAAGAATCTCATTCTCATGTTTAAATGCAGTATTGAAGATGAGCTGAAGCCATCATCAAAAAAGCTTATTTTTTTGTTATGATTCCTGAGAGTTTTGACCCGTTCCTACAAGCACTTTTTGAGGGTTATTATTTTACAATGAATTTTGAGTTTGAATCGCGTTTTCAACTTTAATGTACTTTAATGTGATTTTAAAAACACTAAAATCGTTTCCAGCCACAAACAGAATATATTTAATCCTGAACAGCACCAAAGCTGAGTCGATCTAGCCATTTTCTACAGCAGTTTGAACAAGCCGATCTCAGAGACTTTGAGCACTAAAGACTTCGCACTTGGAATATATATAATCGAATATCCGCGCTTATCAAATGTATATAATCTGCACATTTATCGATAACTGTCCCCGCTTGCTTCCCGTAGTCGAGCTGTCATGTGTTTTGCTTACTACTACCACTTTCAATTTGTCTCTGTTGTGCGCTTGTTATAAAAACCAATGTCAAGTCACAACTACAAAATCCCACCAATATTCGTGCAACATCCGCGCTCATATGTATGCCATATGCACACACACACACACAGGCACACAAACAGGGAGATTGTACTGAGTACAATGACAGGCAGCATAACAAGAGAAATTACATGAGGAATGGCAAGAGACATCGTCACGCCCCCCCTCCAATGAAGAGGAGATGGCATTCGATAAACATTATTATTGTACATGTTCGACAATTTTTCAAGAGTTGCTCGAGCGTGCCGGTATTTGATTGATTCAATGGCCATCAAGCTGCTTTTCAGCGGTGGCCAAGTGTTCTTCCTGTTTTTCTTGTTTTTCATGTTTTTCTTTGCCTCACATTTGCTGCGCCTTTGCCTTTGCCGTTGGCTTTGCCGCACAGTTGCTGCACTGTTAAGAAAAATGTTCGAATTGCGGACATAACTGAAGAAACGCCTCTCGAAATCAGACTATGTTCGACACAAAATCGAAAAGGATTCAGTTTCCGTTTCCGATTCTGGTACGTGAAGTGAATGGGTTCCGCTGAATATTATGAATCGGTTCCAAATTTGTTTTCAGTTCCGTTTTGATGCCTTCTTTTCATTACCGGTACAAAATAGGAGCTTTAAAATATATATGGTGTTTTTCCAACTAAAAATTCGGATTCCGGTTAGTTATTATTAAAATAATGTTGAATTTCGGGTTATCAAATTCAATCGCAACATTTCTGGTTTCCATTCCAGCTCCAATTCTAATTATTATATCAAGCCGCGTTAACAGCATCATTTTGATCAGTCCGTCATTAATTAATTAAAAACAAAGACACAAATCCATACATATAATTGACAATAACTTTAAATTAATAAATAGACTTTGTGTAATAAAATTACATTTCTATCGAATCCAATCGGAGCAAAGAGGCCATTTCTTATCATTTTTATCAGAGAAGCTTTCAATTTTAATTGAATGCCAAATTCTTTTGGACTTAAACACAAAGCCTAAATTTATATGATCAACTTGGAGTGGTACTTTCGAAATTTACTTTTAGCTGCAGAGGATTTTTTGCTTTTCGTATAGAACACACGGTTAAAAGGCAAAATGGCTAGTGGTATAAATGACAAAGCATTTTGTGTTTGGCAGCTGTACTGCAAAAGTGATTGATTTTTTCCATTTGCTCAAGTGGGAGAGGGACGAATGGGCACCCGCGCTCCCTGCCCCATCCTAACCACGGCTTTATACATTTAATTGCATTTAAAATCACACAAGCGGAAACTTACTTCATTCAGTGGCAATATTCGGTTGCCACATGAAATCCGTCAAGATTCAACCACACAAATTGCTGACACTCAACGAGAAATGCTTTTAACGCAATTTCAGAGTCAGTTTTGGCAAGCTGCATTTTTAATTCGGTTATTCAGCTTAATTCAATCCAACAAGCTAAGTATGCATAAAGCACAAACATTTACTAAAACAAATTTATTTATTTATTTGATGTCAACTAAAGTCAGTGGAAATTACAAATTAAATTTAAAATTAAATTTAGATTAAGAAATTCAGAAATTCAGAAATTAGGGGAATTTTAGCAGTTTAGCAACTTCGCCTAGCTGCTTAGATATTTTTAATTTCTGTTGCCCACTCAAACTGAGAAGTAGTTAAACAGCACTGGAATTTTACCTGCGCTGAGCATTTGGAGTACTGTTTGCCCCACTGTTTATAGTTATGTTTTAATTGCAGTCACTGTCACATTTTTGCATTATTTTTCAATTATTCGGCCATTTAATGCCATCAATTGATCACTGTTCCACCTACGTGCCAAATGGACGATACGTGTCGAAACCAAACGAAATACATATTTAAAGGAATTTGCATACACGTATGTATTTACTGTGTGCCTACAGCTGAGGTCAAAATAATAGTACTGCTGCTTCAAATCGGGTCCCCTTCAAAATCTTAAAAGTGAAGTAAAATTCAATTCAGCAGAACAAAAATGTTTGGGAATTTGGGATCTCTTAGAATGCTTAAAATATACTCACATTTTCCAAATACTGTACGAAGTGTAACGCATTCAGTATTAACTGCTTGTGTTTAAGCACAATTTTCATAATTGCTTAACTATATTTTACGAATTATTTATAACATTTTCAAAAACATTGCCACTTTACCTTTACCTTTACTTTGACCGCAGCTGTATGTGGTTTGTGTGTGTGCGTGTGTATTTATGCATGTGCACAAATTCGCCACAAAACTGGCAGACCAATTTATTATAGACATTTCTATAGAAATTTGAAAGACACACCCAGCCAGAAACACTTTTTGGGCGCCTTTGCATTGGACATGTCCAGCTCATTAGCACTTCTGGCCAGCTGCTTGTCCAGTGTCAGGTTTGGTCTGGTCTGGTCTGTTGTGGTTTGGCTTGCTCTGATGCTGTTGATTGCTTTTTTGTGCGTGACTGACTTGAAGGAGGCCCCTTGGCAAGCCACTGAATTGATTAAGCTGTCCACATGTTTAAATGGCGGCCCATCCATCCATAAGCGCACTTTTCGCTGCCTTTCTCTCTCTCCCGAAAACAATTATCTTACACGATTTTAAGCGTATTTAATTCAAGATGTATTCCATAAATTTTTGTAAATTTATCAGAAAAATAAGATTAAAAGTCTGAATAACTGTATTCTGTCTGTATGTGTATAATTTAATATTTCACGCATCTCAAAACAAATTTCAATTCAGAAGTGCGGCTTTAAATGAAGAGAATAATTGAAACAAATAAGAGTGCTGTAGTCGAGTGAGCTCGACAACGATACACTCTGAACCCACTTGTAAAACGTATACAATTTTTTTTTTAAATTTCCCTTTAAACAGATTTGCACTCAAACTCGAGCAGGTCTGCAAGTGCACTCATTGCATATAGCAAACACAGGCACTGATGAGTAAAAAAAAACAATGCAGGGCATTGGTCTGATCCTAACTCGCCTGAGATCAATATGCGAATATTTCTTATCCAATCTTGATGAAATTTGTCTTGTCAATCCATAATATCCATATGCCTATGATATTTAAATCATTGTGGCTTTTATGGCTTTTAAAAATAAAAATGTATCGATATTCGGTAAACGGGGGCAGTACTCAATAAAGTGAAGCAAACCGGTTCTGCCTACGGTATACGAGAACTTTTATTCCAAATTTGAAATCTTTAGATCTAATAGTCATATATATAGAAGCACATATATCCTTTAAGGGGTCGGAGATGCATTCATCTGCCTGTTGCACACATTTGCACAAAACCATCATACCCCTTTTACCCGTGTTCAATGGTTTCGGGGTATAAAAATATTCGGAAAATATTTATGGCAGCAGATAGGTGAAATAAATGTACCCTCAAAAATATGTATATTTCAGATTGAACATATGTCTACACTCGCAGTTGGGTCATAAATATATGGATTTAACATTTTGGTATCTTTATTGCTTTATTGGTTCACATTTGCGAGCACATTCCGCATTTACTTAGCGAATCTCCCCGGACAGAGGGAGAGAGAGCGAGAGAGAGAGAGAGAGAGAGGGATGGGCGATTTCCATTAGTAAGCACTCAACAGAAATACACGATCTATGTGCATATGCTAAATATTACACACACACACACACACACACACACTCGTAACAGTCAATTTGCACGGCCATTCGGTGAGAGAGTCGAATAAATTTATTATAATCAAGTGAAAATGAAACGACGATGGCAACCACATATAAATAGTCGTACTCGTGGCCTACTTTCAGGGCTTTAATGATGGGAATGGGGATGGGGATGGGGAGTAGTCATCGAGCTGAGACGGAGAGGCGTCAGGCATATGTGAGTGCTTCAATTAATGAGTGGCACGCCCCGCACTTCGCAACACTCGATCATAAAAAGCATAATGGGCATCCATCCATGCGATGCGCATAAAATCACAGCCAGACTCATTTTTAGTAGTATAATAAGCACAGCAACAATAACAATGTATATGTAAATATGATTCTGTGTGTGTGTGGGGGTGATTTTACAGGAAAACATATGTGTATATTGAACGCATGTGTAGACATATAAATGTGGGATGGTTTTAGCAAACGGGAACAATGCGATGATGCTCGCATTATAAAATACCTAAATTCAGCAGCATATATATATAAATATATACATATCTGCATAAATATGCATTGTGTATATGAATAAGTTATTGCTCAATTAGGAGCATACAATTAATTAAAATTAGGAAAAAGTCTTGACCTCTTTTTACTATTAGCACTTAACTTTTTCTCAACTGGCTGCTGCAAAAGGGCAGTTCGAATTTGTAAGTTTGCTGGTTTTGTGTATCGCTGTGGAAAGTATTTAAATTCTGTTTGTCGCTTTAAGGGAAATATTTCCGTTATTTATACTGCATATTTATATATATATTCTGCATCATTAGCAGTAGCCGAGTCGATATAGCCATGCTCTTATTTGCAATCCACCTGTCTGTCTATGTTTCAAAAATAACTCGTTGAACTTTGGCTGATATAATATATCATATAGCTGTCCTGGAAGAATCACTCAATTAAAAAACCTTCTTTTTACACAAATTATATAAATATCGCTTATTGAGTGTCTCACATTTGGCCTTGAATTAACATCATCGCAGCACGTAGCAAAAATCGGTGGAATAATGAAAGCCACCATAAAAGTTACGACATTACAAATGTGGAATGATTTATATAAAATATATATATATATATATATTATATAATAAAAATCTAAGATATTAGATGTGTGAGCAGTTTGTCTCCGGTCTACTGAGGTATTTATTCTTTGCCGTGCTTCAGATAGCTTTTTATTTTGTGTTTGATTTTCTGATTACTTTGCTTTTCCAACGCACGTCAGAATTGTTTCTAATTCAAATGCTTTCGCTCTGTTTCCGCTTTCCACTTTTGATGCAAATTTGCTGGTATTCTGATTTTATATTCCTCTTTCAAATGCAAACTTATTCTGTTCGCCTATATTAATATCGCTCCTCGCTACTCCCTCGTGTCTCGCTTGAGCTCTTCTTTTGCATAGGCGATGACACTTTAACTGTCCACTCTTGGCCTAATTTATTGTTTCGCCTTATACCATTTATGAACGTTTCATTAGTTTTGAATATATTTGCTCTTGCTCTACTCCCCCCTCCCCACGTATGCTATTTAATATTATTTCCCTGCACTTTTCTCTTTGACTCCCGACCAGGTTCATAAAGTGATATACTTTATTGCATACTGTGGGGAATATCCGAGAAAGCTTAAGCTCAACAATCCCCCCCCCCCCCCCAGCGCTGTCTGCGGCTCATTTGCAATGCCATTTGACATGCTTCAGTTTGAGCCTGCGTCAACGCGTTGCAAGTTGACATTCATGCAAGTGTCCTTTGCCAAACTAGTATGCATATTTCGAGACTCCTATTTGCTCTCATATTTACTGCAAATAAAAGAACGTAAATAAAGAAAACAGGACCGGAATAAACTCAATTCATTTAGCTTATGCATGGATGAAGCATTAAATGTCGCGTCACAAACTCGCCTCGTCTCATAATTTACAACATTGTTGTAACCACACAGAGAAAACACTAACTAAAGTATCAAAAAAGAAATCCGAAACTTTAACTGAACAATCAAACTGTGGGAGAGAGCGAGAGGGATAAAGAGAGAAAGAGAGAGGGAAAATGGGTGACTGTTGGAAAATGGCGAAACATTTTGAAACGTGACAACGCCTCGAAATTTTGCCAAACGATTGCGGCATCACAATTTGCGGCAGGTGCTGCACAACTTCAACTTTTGGGCTGCGACATTTTTTTTTTTGAGTCGGTAGCCATTCGCAAAATCACAAAAGCCAAGTGCACAAAATAGTTTGTAGCACATTTCTCTATGTTAACTGGCTAGCTGGTGGCACGTGTGGCAAACGGTCTGTTGGTGTTTGCACGTGTGTGCGTGTGAGGCATTTTGTACCCAAAAGCCAATAGTTCAACCCACGGCAACCGAAATAGAACCCGAGCATGGGCCCATTCATGCAACTGGCATTGCCACGCAACGAAGAAGCCAACACGCTCCACATTTCCAAGTGGCATTCATATTCTACATGACTTGCCGGTCGCATGACGAAATAATTCCGTACACGCAGCCCATCAGCGCTCGTGACCCAAATTGACGCCGTCCATTTGATCTCAATTCTCAGGCACATTTTTAGAATCTTTTTATTTATTTTTTTTGTTGTATATTTTCAACTAACTTGCAGTCAAAGAACGGTTTAGAAAGGCTTAGATTATTATTGCAATTGCGATAAGGTCACAGTCTCGCTTTTAGCCTGACCTATAAGCGGCTTAAAGAAGTCTTAGCAGTATATAAAATTTGTATAAATTGTTGGGTTTAATTGGAAATGTCAAGCTAAGTTTTAAAGACAGAAAACCCAATAACATTCAAAGAATGCTGCGTAGTAAACGATTTAAAATAACCTGCTTATTATTCGGGGACCTTTCTTATAATTTAAGGCAAAGTGTTTTTTATTTATTTTACTTGACCCGGAAAATTTACTAACTATAAAAACAGCATAACAAGGAAACTAATTTAAATACACAGAAATTAAATTTTAAGCAATTAAATATAAATATTACTTTAATATCACTTTGAAAAATAAAGTGAACGTAAGCAAATTTATTTAAAAAATCTTATTGCAGGGGACTAGACTTGAAATATATAATTTAGTTGTAGGAAACCATGTTGTGGAAATTATTTCAAAATATTCAGACACATTTTGCAGAAGAAGCCAACAAACAACAAAACTGTACGAAAAGACACTTTACTGCTTACTTACAATGTTTGTCAGGTGCTGACCGGAGTCACATACAAATTATACACACACACGCACACACACACACTCACGCATACACAAGTCGCACAGTGGGTGTGCATCACGTGCCGGGCATCTTTCACAAGGGTAACAAAATCAAGGCAGGCATAACAATTTCGGGCTGGGCATCAAAATGTCCTTGCACTTACTTAACTCAACTCAGCTCTCTTCTGGAGGAGGACAACAATTGAGACGAACAAACAGTTAATCAGCACATACAGCAGATTGATACCTTTATTGTTGCCACAATGCGTACAACAACAACAGCTGTGAAGACAATACATCACTTAGAGTTAACTGCATCCACGTGGCGTCAGCGCATTGTTGACACTTCTCTTTACGGACCAAATGCAATTATTGTGGCATGGCTCTTGCCTTCCTGCCAATGGCTGTGAATCATTTAGTAGAACGTGTTAATACACACAGAAAAAAACTGCTAAGCATTTTTTCTGGTGTTTACAAATGAATAATAAATATGAGAAAAAATAAATTTATTAAAATTAACACAGCTTTTTCCCTTTCTAAAATGTTTTCCCTTGTTAAGAAATAAATTTCTCACTTAAAAAAAAAATTCCTTATAACATTCAGCAAGAAGGAATAAATAAATTTCAGCGCGATTTGTTTACTGAGAATGGTAAACAAATAAAACCACTGCGATTTTTGGAAATTTGTTCTAATTTATTTCTTTTCTTAGAAAGTAAAATTCTTATTTTAAGAAACAAAATACTTTATATATTTTCTGTGTGTTGTAAATATTATTGAAGCACGCTGCCTGAAGAGGCACACGTGTATTCAATCAAGCATTGGCCAGGGCCACGTCCTTGTGTGATGTCAGGGCGGCCTTTAGTGGCCAACCAAACAAATCAGTTAAGGGACGAACAACATTTGTATGCAAACAAATTCCGCAACGGGCCACATTTAAGTTGAGGCCAATGGAACAAACTCGAATCAAATTCAATTCGGCCAGCAAACAAATCTCTTGGGTAACTGCGTCATCAAATAATCGACAAGAACCGGTGGATGTTGATGCTGATGCCGATGCTGATGATGACCCATTTTTTTTAATTTTTTTTTTTATTGGGCGTGGCAGCTTAGCCCAGCTTTTCATTATACTGCCATTCGCCGAATTCTATTATTCATTTATGCATTGCAGAAAGCGCGTCAATAAGAATTTTCGCCCTCATTAAGTTTTATTACATGCTTTCCGAACGGGAAGAGGGCCTATATTGTTATGTATGTGTGAGTGTGTGTGTGTGTGTGTGTGAGTGTGTGAGTGCGTGTTTGGCAATTAAGTTCAACCGCGTGTTAACGAAAACCGCAACAAGCTTGGCTTTACCAAGGGTTTGGCAAATGAGTCTCCGCAGGGCAGAGCCCAAATCGACAGGAAACACAATAATTATGATGCTGTTGGGGCCTGTTCATAATAATGATATTCTTGTTATTGTTATTGCTTTCGTTAATATTGTTGCAGTTGTTAATGTAGTTGTTGCAGCTGTTGCTGAATTAATTCCACTTTATACTTGCGGTCGGCAGCCTGCCATTTGTGTAGCAGCAACTAATTAATATGCACAGAGACATTGGATTAAGTCTCACACCATGGCCAAGTTAGTGTACCTAAGTGCTATGTCATTCAAAATTAATTAAACAAATAAACACACACACACACACACACAAAACACAACTACACACAAAATTAGCATTTCTACTTTTCAGAAATTCAATTAAATATGATTATTTTTCATTTATATTCTCTTATTTTTATACATATATTAAAAGCAGTTACAAACTTCACAGCTGACTAAACCAAAAAACAACAACAAAATGGGACTTTAGTCGACTTATGGCATACTCACACAGACAATTATAGCTTGAAGTGCGATTCAGTCACGTCCACTGAGAATTAACTTCTGTTGCCAGCAAAACAATCCACCCTTTGTCACTCTATCAAAAACACACACTTTCTAAGGAGTATTTATACAATGGAGTATGAATTGTAGTTTCTTGGCAAAATTTAAAGTTGGCAATTTCATTTGAGCCACAATAGCAAAAAGAAAAAAGAAAACTAAAACCACACAGTTAACTGAAGTGTGATTCTTGTTTTTCTTTTATTTTCTTGTTTTGGAATTGTGAGTGGACTTTAGTTTGCCCAAGAGTTGGGCGAAAAACCCATTTAAAAACCATAAAAAAATCTTTAGACTGTGTGCAATATGCAGATTCAAATTCATCTCTTGTCCATCTATACATTTATCAGTACATTCTGCTCGATGACGCCCAAAGCTATTAATGCAGAACCAGAAACAGAATGAATCTGTGACATATTCAAATATTAAACGGCGGGATGAATGGGGGGTAAATGCGGAAAATTGACTTAGCACGCGGATTTCCAGACTGACAAATAACTAAATAAAATGCAAGACTGCAAAAAACTGTTAACATGGAAATGAAACTGGCAAAAAATATCGTGCTTCAGTTGCAACTGCCGAGATTTAATTGATAAATCAAATACTGCATTGCGTATCGATTATCAAGCGAGTGGATTCACTTAAGTCGAGTGCATGACGAATACCCGAAATTCTGGATAATTCGATGAAGGCTGCGCAAATAAATATAAATCGGAATGAAAGGTCAACGAGATGCTAGATTTATTCAGCGAGCATGTATTGCGTATACGTCTGATGGGCTGACGGGCAGCAATCAATTAATCAAGCTGTCAATTAGTTGAGTGAAATCAACGCAAGGCTCTTGATTAAATATTCATCAGCCAAATAATGAATAAAAGCATATCATTATCATATTATGAGAAGAGCAAAATAACACAAAATAGACTATATAAATTGAACGAACAGAACAGGACGAAGATTGCGTATCCTTGCAGAATGAAGTCGCCTTCAATGCGTAACAAACTACTCGACAAATGTGTAATACCCTCGATAAGAAAGCAGCATGGAGCAGTCTGCAAAAAAAAACAAAACACAATTAAATTGCAAGAGACGAAACGCAGCTTGACGCACTAAATAAACAAGTTCAGCGCACAGAACCGAAATGGACACAATTCAGTAGCTGGAAAGGGCGAAAGAGAGAGAGAGAAGAAAGCTGTCCTTGCGGCTGCTTAACGAAATATGCAAATTGCCTATGAGTTTGCCGGAGACAGCAACAGAGACAGCAATAGTGGCAGAGACAGAGACAGAGACAATGGCAGGCGAGCAAACAGCATTTCGCAATTAGTGCAACTGTCAACACAGAGAGACACAGCCCAGCACAGTATGCCTTACAGTCTTGCATGCCCCATGTACCCCATGCCACTGCTGCTGCTGCTACTGGTACTGCTGTCACAACAGCTACTCGGACTCATGTGTGTGACCAATGCAAGGCCAAATGTCTGCGCCATCTTCCAGTCGAGTGTCTGCCACCGGCTGCTTGTTGCCTATTAACGCCCATCATGTGGTCCAAAGTGGCAACCAGGTTGAGTTGTGGCGCCACCACTTGGTGTCGCCGCTGCCCGTGGCAGAGTTTGAGAGCCGCAACATTCGCACCGCATAACTGCTTAGCCAGCAACACCTCAGGCACTTGAGTTGTTGCATTATATAACTCACATACCTCTGCATATATGCACACACACGCACACGCGCACATACAAACACACACACACACTCATTCATTCATATACTCAAGGCAAATAACAATTTCGGGACGAGACTACAGAGAGTGGAATCTAAGTCTTCTATCGATGGCTGCGAATATCGAAACAAGTCGATTTGAAATAACAATAAAAACTATTCTAAAGATAAAGCCTTCCAATTTATATACACATATATATATATATATATATATATAATTAAACCGTATTGATTACAATAGTGTATTTCATGGCTAGCGGAAAGCGATGCTTATTGGTAATCGTGTATCGTGGCAGTTATCAATAACTGCTTTAAGCTTCATAAGAATTTCTGTTTAAGAAGCATTCAAATTTTATCACCATTTTTTTGCTAATCTTTGTGGAAATTGGAGAGAAACATGATTACGGAACATACACATGCGATAAGCACGTGATTTCATTACTCGTTTTCGAAATTATTAGCCAGCAAAAAAGGAAGAAAAAAAAAGAAAGTCATTCGCTGCTTATTTTTATGACGACCTGTCATGATTAATTTGGCTTTATGCTTCCAACGAGAACAGGACGACAATAAATAAAACTGGTTGCTGCTCAACTGCTCAACTGCTCAACAGCTCAGCTGTTCTCTTGTGTATCCGTGCTCTGCAGGTAAGGCTACCAGGCATTGTCCTCTCCATAATTTAACCCCCCGCCTCCGCCCCCGCCCCCGCTCCGCTTACAACTCAGAGCCTAGAACAATTTCACGGTGTGTGCGCGCTCAAAGCCTTTGTCGAGCATTTTTGTGGGATGTGTGGGGCAAATGAAAGCAAGTAGCCAAGACCAAAATGAGCACAAGGATGAGGACAAGGACGATAATGAGTGCTAGTAAGAGCAAGAAAATGAGAGAGCGAGAAAGAGAGAGAGAGAGAGAGAGAGAGAAAGAGAGGGGTGAGCAGATGTGAGTAGGCCTGAGCCAAGTTGCAAAAGTAAAAGGAGCTGATGAAGGAACGCAAAACTCTAATTGAATTTCATACATGTGTGCGTGTGAATGTGTGTGTGTGTGTGTGTGTTAAGAGTGTTAGTATGTTGCCATCACTTTGAAAAACATTCAAATGCATTTAAGCCTATCCAAAAGTTTAATTTGAACAAAGCTGTGAAAGCAATAAGATAAAACAAAAAGAATCAGTGGAGAAATGTTGTTTAAAGATAGGGAAACACTTAAAAAAAATACTTCTTATGGATTGAAAATTACATTATTAATTTAATTATAAAAACAAAATAATAATAATAAAAAAAAAAAAACTTATATCGAGAACACAAGAAAAAACAAGCACTTAAAGCCTTTAGGCAAATCACAAAACTTAGTTGCAAATTAAGTGAATTTGTTGCATGTCGCAAGCGGCAGGACGTTGTCGATGTGCCCCTCATTTGGCCCAGTTCGAAATAGTGTTGCATAGAGTCAGGCGCAGCTGAACACTGTGCAACTTAAACAAAAACAAAAACAACATTACTGAAAAAAATAGAAAAGAAAAGAAAACAAACAAACAAAACTCAAACTGCAAAACTACTACAAATTAAACTCTGCTGCACATTTGGCTACAGCATAATACCAAAAAAAGCCTTGTATAAACACACACACACTCACACACACACACACACACACAGACATTTCAAGAGTCGCAAAAACATTTAAAATACATTTTAAATGGCTGCATGCAGTATTAATCATGCCTCCCCCGCATCCCCAATAAAATATAAATAATAAACTTTTCACATTCTTCGCAAGTCGAAAATTGTGTGGCAAATTTTAAAGTTTAAGCTGTTTCCGGTAGCATATAAATTAACTGACGCTGTCCATCATAACCATAACCATAACCATAATAATAATGATGAATAAAATATTTGAGCGCAAAAGCGAAATGAAATAATTATTAAAAGCCGCCGGCAAGCGAACAGGCCCAAACAAACCGTTGCTTCAGCCAGCTGAGCCAAAACTGTGAGCTACAAACATATATACAAATATATATATTTATATATATTCTGCAGTAGATATTTAAATATATTTATATATATGTATCTATAAAGTTGTCTAGGCTCGTTACGCAACCTGGCAGTTGATAATAGACGCTTATTATTCAAGTACGCCGCCAGCTGCGTCTCCAGCAACGTTGCAGGTGCCACAACGTCAAAAAATAAAATCCGGGAGTCAAAGCCAGTCCCAAAAGCATTTTGTTAAGTTAATAAGTCAGGCAAGTTGGTTAGCCAACGGGAAGCGAGCTGGGCGGGCACAATGGAATTACTCTCTGACTGGTGGTGATGCTGCTGCTGGCTGTGGTTGTGCCTTATGCCGCCGCGGGCGCCTCACGCATGTTTAGCTGTATACACAAACGAGCAAGCAAGCAACCATGTTGCATGAGGAGAAGCTGCCAGTTTGCCAGCTTAGGTTTGCCTAATCAACTGGCGCTTATGTATTTAACTTTGGTTTCACATTCGCCCAACAAGCACAAGCGATGTCCTTAAGCCATGTTAACTCTGACAGTGATGGACGTTTTACGTGCACTGAGTCGTGAGTCGTGAGTCGTGTGTTATCCGTTCGTGATGGCAACGTAAGCAAACTCAACTTTCTGATAACTTGTTGGGAATGATATATGATCAAAGTATGAGCAATCATTCCATATATCTTTCGATCTCTATTTCTATCTCTATCTCTTTGTCTAAGTCTGTATCTCTAACTCTATATCTATATGCATATATATTTCTCACTTTGTCTCCATCTCTATCTCTATGTCAGTATTTCTGTCTCTCTCTCTCTTTCTCCCCCTCTCTCTCTTTGTCGATCAGTGTCTCGTTATTCATTTCTCTATTTCTTTATTTAATTTCAAATTTCAACTACCCCTTTTAAGGCTTGCCTAGATATTTGCATCGATAAATAAGTATTATTAATTAACAATTAATAAATATTGTTGTTAAATAAAGTATCTTTTTTTTTATTTATTGCAACTTTTCAGTGAAGCCATGTAAAACACGAATATCGCTTTTGCGTACAGCGCGTATTTTTTTTTATATTGAATCACATTTGCATTTGGTTGAATCTTAATTGAGTAACATGAATAAAAGTCAGTTAAAAATTATATATTCGACGCGATTAATTCGGCGATTTGATTGCCTTTTTATAGCCAGGCATATTTAAAAGTGCAACACAAATGCGGCTCATCGAGCAATGAAGCACTTCAAATCACGTGCACATCAACAAGCAAAAAGATGATATTCATAAAAATTTCGAGAATTTTGTGAAAATGCTTGGGGAACGCATTCTCCGTTAAACACAAAAACTTTAAGGCCGACAGTACATAGAACCCAACCTGCGCTTCCCTGGGAGCAGAGCAGCCCAAGCATTCAGCACGTTGGCAAAGGCAACTCGGCAAAGGCATAATTTTGCTTTTCATTTTCATTTTTGCGTTGCGTTTAATGTGGAAACTTACTCATGTAAATGAAAAACGCAGGTGGTAAAACTTTTTGCTTAACTGAAAGCCGGCCAAGCCACTAACACACACACACACACACACACACACATACACAATAACACACATATGCCATATATATATATATATATTGACACTTGTATTTTCATGATACACACTTTTGAAAACACTCAGCTTTAAGTTGAGCACAGTCGTCGACTCGGTCCATAAATTAACTTTGTTGCCTAGTTTTTCTTTTCCTTTTTTTTTTTTTTAATATTTACCCCTGCAGAGGATATTCTAACTTTGTGCTGAACTTTGCAAGGCATTGAAAGAGCCATTGACTATGCAAATTATATTCTCAGCCAGCATCACTAGCCGAGTCGAGCTGATATTGGCAAGTTCGTCTGCCTGTCTGTCTGTCTGTCTAGTCCCTCATGCGGATCGGTCTACTATATCATATATCATTACTCAAAAGCTTAGATCTTTTTAGCTTACCAAGTTATCCTAACCAAACTTTTATTTATTTTAATAACTTCTTATTAAATAACTCATATTTATTTGTGTTATTTGGATAGGAATAGTCTGTGGTTTTCCTCATATTTTCCAGTGACTGCAGAGGTAAACTTAGTTTTGAAAGGGTATCTAATCTTAGGCATGGCTAAGTTGTCTTTTTTTTGTTTTATGTCTTGCTTCGTTTGTTTTTGGGGTGCTTCGTTTTCTATGCGCATTCATTTAATTGCTGCTACACAATATGTATATATATATATATATATATATATATATATATATATATATATATATATATGTATGTATGTAATTACACATATGCATGTGGATACGTGTTTATATATATGTATATATGTACGTATTATACACACTATGGAAACGTATGAGAGTATAAAAATCAAGAGATTTTTGTCATAAAGTATAAAGCGTTATTTATGTATTTTTTTTATTTTTGTGGAGCGAATTGCACTATAAAACTGGAAAACTTTTATGAGCGCTTATGAAACGCAATATGAAATATTTTCTTTATTCTTTCTTTATTTAACATCATATCACAAATTTGATATCAAACCAAATCGATAAACAATAAAGACTACACCAAAAATTAGGAAGTGCATCAATATATGGATAAATGGACTTATAATATCGGTTCTGGCAACTGGTTATAACAAGAAACAAAAATTAAGGGTTATGATTTATAATCGTAAAGTGAAACTCAAATTTAAATTGAAGCCATTTAATTGTAAATAAATACATATTTCAATGCATAAATCATAATAAAAGCTAATTGCGGCTTCATTTATTCGAAATGAATTATTTTTGCAATTAGAAATACAAATATTTTCAGTAATTATTTGCGTGTGTTTGTGTGTGTGTGTGTGTGTGTGTGTGTCTGTATCTGAGTGAAAATAACAAAATTTGACACACACTCAAACAATCGCTTCAATGACTGTTCATAGAATATGCCTAAAACGGTAAGCTTTCCCTCTCTCTCTCTCTCTCTCTCTCTCTCTCTCTCTCTCTCTCTCTCTCTCTCTTCGTTCAGCTGTGTTTTAGTTGGTAATGCGTGTTATGTGGCAATGTTGAACATAGCTTAAAACTGCGGCCATATCGAAAATGTGACCAGCTAAAATCGGGTCGAAATGAACCGCCAGAGTCAGCTCGACTGCACGATACCCTAAACACAGCACTTAGAACAGTTGCTTAGCCGAAGCATAATTTTTCTTTTTAGTATATATTAAATGGCAACTTCGATGTGTTCATTCAAAAATAGATAATGTTGTAACGGCAATGTTTTGTGCTCAACATGATTTATGCCATATTTAATGGCAATAGAATGTCAAAAACAATGGCCAATGCTGTTGGTGTTGCTTGTTATTGTTGCTGCTTGTGCCGCGTGTGCCTGCATGCTGATTTCCGTTTCCTGTTTACGAGCTTGCACACAGGCACACACACACACTGAGAAACAATTTAAGCTGCGTTGCGTGTAAATATGCAGAAACACTTCTCGCATATGAAATCGCCATTTTTATGGCATACATTTTTAATAAACTCGGTGGCTCCATTTGCCCGCCCTCGTTGTCCATTGCAATACGATAGTTAACAAATGCACACACACCCACACACACACACACACACACACACACACACACACACACAGACGTGCACGTGCTCATCGATGAACATAAATGCGAACAAGCATGCCAGGGTCAGTCTCGGTTAGCTGAATATCTCCGCATCTGTATCTGTATCTGTAGCTATATCTGTATCTGTATCTGAAGCTGTATCTTGAGGCGGCGGCCAATAGACACCGGCACACAGCGTCATCTACCAGCTGCCCTTGTCCATTTTACAAGGTGCCTATTTTTGAATCTGAGTTAACAATTATATTGTATTCTATGTAAAATATATAAATTATATATAAATATCTGAGTGCTAACAAAAAGAGATTATCGTTTATATATACATATCTATTTACATATTTATTTATATTTATGTATATTCAAAATCTTATGTTATTTGTTAAATCATATTCGGCCTTGGAAATGAAAAGTGTAAAGATTTTAAATTATTTCGGTATTCCGTTCCGTTATGGTATCGTCATCGGTTCTTGTAACTGCTTAAATAAAAAATATGTTGCAATGATGATTAAAAAATAAAAATAAAAAATACGAGGATAGACAGATATAAATCTTGGCACCGTTGAGTTTAAGTTTCAAGTAATACAGCATTGTCTCAAAATAAATATGAATCTACCAAAAAAGTCATAGAAAATATTATACAAATTGGTCATCTAAATCAAATCAAGTAATCGTTTTAATTGTAATTTACTTTTGCTTGTTGCGTCAATTATGCACTCAAGATTCGACTGCCTTGCGAGTTGATTACCATTGTCTCAAAATAACACCCTGTTTCAAGGCTGAAGCTTTGGGAATTACAGATGGTATTTCTAATACGCACTCAACTCCTTTCCAGGTGCTTTGTTCTTGTTATTTTGTACGTCGACTGTCGTTACAATTATTATAAATCAACCGAAAGCCACCAACCGTTACCAAAAGCACCTGAAAAATAAAAATACAACAATAAAAATAAAAATAAAATAGAAATAAAACGAAATGTTGGCCAAGTGTGTTGTGTTGTTGTCTCAGCTTCGATGCTTTGGTGTTGATTTCACATTAATTTTGCAGCATTTTACCGCCGATGTGGCAACGACAGTTACAACAGACACACACACAAACACACACAAACACACACAAACACACACAAGAACATACTCGTAACTCGTACACACAAAGAAAGCAAACAATAACATTACGGAATGAGCAAAACAGAAAGTGAAAAGCATACAGATAAAAAGAAAAAGCAGATGTCCCGAATTAAGGAAATTGCAAACGGAAGCTGAAAATTATGTGGTATTGTTGGAAAACCCTTTTTTTGACATTCCGAAAACTCAGGGAAAATATATGATTTATTCCGGGTCAGGTACTTAAAGTGTAAATATTTCGTTAAAGACTTTAAATGTCTTTTTTGGGGGGGTAATCTATATGGACTAATAATATCAGCACCTTTGACTGTTACTCAAAAAAAAGCATTGAATTTTGATTTCGGCTCTCAAATCTGTCAATCGCTAAAGATGAAGTTTCGATTTGACATTCTTTATTCCAATGAAATTTGACTGAATTGCTGATCCAAGGAAATGAAGAAATTGATTAAAATTTCAAAATGAAAATTTGTTTTATAAATGAAATAAAATTTGTTAAGTTATTGTTAAATATTTCCACTCATTTATTGTGACTGAGTGTTTCTCTGAGTGTAGCCAGTTACAGAAAAAAGCTGTCAGATGTAAATACGCACAGGACTTTGACTTGAATAATTTATGTGTTGCGTGTAATTGGGGGTGATTGGTCTGAACAAATACTTGCTGACTGGGTCAATCTTAACTGAGTTTGCTCCTTTCTGCATGGATGCTCGTTGCGGCTACACAACTCTTGTTGTGACTGCCGCATTTAACACGTGGCACAAGTGGAGCAGAACTCGGAGAAAAGTTGACACACAGCTTTGCACAGCTTGCAATCCTTAAGGATTCCGTCTATTTGGTTAAGTTTAAGGCTTAACTTGAGCCAAACATTTTACATTATACATACAAAGCTTTGGCAAGCTCGTGAAGAGCTTAATTAAGCTTCTGAAAAGCTTTGGGAAGCTCTACACATTTACTTGAAATATGCTCAAGTGTTGATAAAAAATCCTTTGGTTTTAAACGAAACCATTTTGGAGAAGCTTTAGCCCTACAATCGAATCAAGCTCATAATGCTATTCAGTTATTAACTGGGAATTACAGCTTTGTTATATTTTATTAAAATCTTTCTTCGCTTTAAAAAAATAAATAAAACAAAGGAAAAGAAATGTACAAAATGCATGCTTCCTTAAACAAATAAAAGCTAAGAGTAATTAATAATATTTAATACCAACTGAAAGAGATTACATTTATTTCACTTCATAAATTGCAAATTAAGTTAAGCTATTTCCCAACTGTGAAAAACAAGGTGGCATTTAAACTGATATTCTACAGCTTTTATTGCAAACATAAACCACATCAAAGAAAGCTACGTGGAAGCTTACACAAAACAGCTGATTGACATTGTTTATGTGTGTGTTCCTTATTCAATGTGTTTGTGCGTGTGCGTGTGTGCGTGTGTGTGTGTTGAAATGTAAACAATAACAACAAGGATGGCAACGAAAAGCGTCCCTAGTTACTTTGTCATGCAGACGTCTGTCGGGCTGTCGCAACCTACACACACATGCACACACACTTGCACACGTATACAGATACATACACACACACAAGGCACACACATACGCAGACGCAGATTTCCAGTTAAGCGCCTGTTTCAATTCAGTTTGATTCAGTTTCACTTTCAGTCGTCGCTTGACTTCCGCACGGAAGCGTTCGTTGCGTTCTCCTCTCTCTCTGTCTGTCTCTGAACTCTCTCTCTCTCTTTCTCCTCACGTTCCGTGTTTTTCTGTTTTGTTTTTTTTTTTTGGTTTTTTTTTTGGGTTTCCTCTTGTTGTTATCGGTGTGCAAAGCAAAACAAAATACATATTTATATTCAAGTTTGTTGAGAAGTTTCCATCAGAAAATGTTATCATAAGAAAAAAAAACGGGCTAACAAAAATATAAAAAAAAATTCAAAGTGGCAAAGTGTTCAAAATAAATAACAAAATCGTCGCTTGGAAATTGGGCTGAAAGGAAAATGCTGATTTGCCTGCTGCCAAGTGGCTGTTGTTGTTGTTAGCGTTGAACAGCTGTTGTTGCTGTTATTGTTACATTTGCTGTTATTATTATTATAATTATTATTATTGTTGTGCACGTGTGCATGTGTGTGGGGTGTGTGTGTGCGTGGAAATTAAAAGTTACGCCATTTGCGCCGCCTTCTCTCAAAGTAAAACAATAAACACAAAACCATTGGGCAACAAATTAATGAAAACAACTATGTGTGTGTGCTGTGTGTGTGCTGTGTGTGTGAGTGTGCTGTGTGTGCTGTGTGTGCTGTGTGTGTGCAAACACAAATCTATTAAGACATTTTTAATTTGCGTCCCAAGACGACGACAACAATAAAGACTGCAAACTGTGTCAAATGTGCAGCAAACAGCAGCAGCTGTTTCAAATGCAGCTATATATATATATATATGTACACACACACACACACACACACACACACACACACACATACACACACGCACACTGCCCGCAGCTACCACAAGAGGAGGCAGCCAAGAGTTGCAATCGCCTTTGTTTTCATCCTGTCCGTCCGAGCAGAGAACTTGGCTGCCTCCGCATTTGTTTACACACACAGCTCCAGGTTGCCTTCGCATGTGAGCGTGTTTGCTGCTGTTGCAAGTATATCACTCTGTGTCTATAGACTTTGATGTATATTCAATGTGGCAAGGCATTGATATATGTGCACCACTTATTTAGTTGTAGCTGCCGCAATCTGCATTGCCATTGTCATTGATGCACACACACACGCACACTCGCACCACTCGCACCACTCACACCACTCATACACACTCTACACACACACACAAGTATCCTTCAAAAAATATGAAAAACTAGACACTTTGTGTGACAAAGAGCTGTCATTGTTATTTCTGATTAAGAGCAGTCAGTTCAATCTTGACCACAGCCCCATGGCTACTTTAATGAAGATTTCAAACTTCACATTCCCATGCAGACTGGAGTCCGTCCGCCAATAAGTGTAATAAATATACAAATTGTTCCTATGGGAGCTGCAGTAACTTCGTCGAATAAATTGAATATTTAAATAACTTGCTAACTTAATATTGGTTAACTTGATAAATGCAACAAATATTTTTGAGAAATTATTGCGCTCGATCAAAATGCACAGTCCTCATCATATTTAATAATATAATAATGCAATAGCTGACTTTGACACACTTGGTTGATGACTGCAATTAGTGCTATTCGATGGCTCAGTTAAGCCTGATTGATAGGTTATTCATCATCAATTTAGTTGTGCGAGCTGTTCAAAATTGTGAGCATCGCTTGCAAGAATGAATCCCAGAAGTTGTGTATATAGAAAAGCAATGTCCATCAAGAGTATATATATATTTATAAATATATATCCGTAGCAGATATAGTATAACTGGTGCTTTTGTTCAGCAAAAAAAAAAAAGATTTGATTAGCTTCTGATAAGAATCGAGCAAGTGACTAAAAAAGCCATAAATATATGGTAAATAAAAACTGATGAAATGGCAGATAAAAAGAATAGCAAAAATGAGAGTAAAAATAAATATGCCCATAGGCACATCATTTATAAAGTATAAAAACTACACCACTTTGTTGGAGATGCCATCAATCAAATGGCTTTCTATAGGCACACACACACACACACACACACACACACACATTAACTTTACCAATTTATTCTCTTTTTTTATTTGGCAATCCAAATTCGGCTTCTCGAGCAATTTGAACACCGAACACAATTTTTTGCTATTGGCTTCGACCTATGCAAACAACCACAATAACTCGACCGCAGCCCTTTTGAGCACATCAATCATACGCACGGATGTGCGGCCCAAACATTTGCATAGCCCATACGTATGTGTGTGTGTGTGTGTGTGTGTGTGTGTGTGTGTGTGTGTATGTGTCTGTCGTTTGAGAGCTAATGTGGGGCACAGCCAGCAGCTAACAGCACTTGACCACTTGACTGCTAACCTACACTCATAAAAAAATTAGCTTAATTGTAACAGATCGCCTTTCCTTTGACTCCAATGACTAAACACTCTTCCATTCGGAAAATAAATTTCTAAATTACAGTGTGCATTTTTCTAGTATTTAGAAAAATATGTATAATTTACAGGGTGTTCTTTTGTATGTGTTAATTGAGGAAATTATTATATTAGCTTTCTTATTACTTACTTTATTAATAAGCATTTGTATTTTATGTTTTCACACATATTAATTTTACATAGTATCTCTTAACTTCTTATTTATTAACAATTATGTTTCTCTTAATAAAAGAAAATATTTTTAAAAATTAGAAGAGTCGCCATATTTTTTGGATTGTCGCTTTAAAGCAAGAGTGTCTACATTTTGGAATTATTTCTTAAAAATAGAAAAACTTTATATATTTTATGGCGACTTCCTAAAATTATTATTATTATTTTTTCTGAGTGTAGCTACGACCCAACACCAACACCAACTCCCATCCCCCGTCCACCGCATTTGGCAAAGTTTTTGGGCCCAACAATATGCAAATTGTAATGGCTCAGATTGCTTGTCAGCTTAACTGGAAGAAGCGTCGGGTGTTTTGTGTGTAATCCAGCGAAACTTTTCTCCCCACTGCCAACTTTTGACTGTTGGCTTTTGGCTCTTGCCTGGCACTGTTTATGCTAATAACTTGCACATCGCCACATACGCTGCACGCTGACTTATTCAATTTTTGCCATTTTCACACTAAGTCGTTTATCTGTGGCAAACACTTTGGCAGAAACTTGCCACCAAATTGAATCAGTAACAGTAACCAGCCCCACAAACCAACACCTCATCATCATCATCATTGTCAGCAATCATTAGCAGCATCATCTGTGGGATCAACATCATCATCATCATCATCATCATCATCATTGTCATTGTCATTGTCATATTTGGGTTGAGCTTAAGTCAAGCGCAGAGATCAACCTGTCGTAGGGGGTTGATCGGGGATTGGAGGGCGGAGTGTGTGCGATTATGTAAATTTCATTGGAAAATTTATTACGAGAACATGCTACGTCGTATGCATGCCATAAGCAGCTCATTAAATGCCAACAAAAAATCTTCGGGCCTCATCAGCACGTCTAGTTCATTCAGTGGCACCACCATAACCATCCATAAGGTCGTGCCAAGTTGCTACACTTAAAAAAAAACACAATGTTGTATACCATCGTATTTAGAAAAGAGATCAAAAAGTTTAAAAACGCTTTGAAATCAGAATTAAAGTATAATCCATGTTTTTAATATTTTTTTTTAATTTTCAAGAGTATTTCCCAAATTCAAGATAAATTTCAAAAATGAAACTATCAGAAATATTGTCTTTAGTAACAGTAAAACATTAGAAAATTAATCATAATTAAAAAAATACAAGAACATAGAACTACGATTTGCATTTCTAAATATTAAGGATTTTCTAAAATTTATTAAACATTGTTGCCAAAAATTAGGGTTTGCATTTCGACTATATAAATATGTTTTTCTTATTAAGAGAATATATTTCTACAAACTCGTTACATTATTTGGATTTTCGAGTTTTCTAAGTTTAAAAAATTTGTTTCACAATATTTAAAAAAAATTTCTTTATAGTAAAAAACTATCTTTTTGGAGGGCGATTTTCGAAAAGTTAAAGCGATTTTATTATTTTAATGAGTGTGCTTGAATAGATATATAGATATATATACATACATGTTTTTTTCTCAGTGCTGTTCGCAGATGGCAATATTTTGCGCTAATTCGCAATGCGTGTGTAATGGCGCCATTTTGTGATTAATGAGCGCTGAAAACTGAATGTGAATGCGAATGTGAATTCCAAAGAGAAGACAGCAACAGCAAAAGCAACAGCAACAGCAGCAAGTGGAAGTGAGCAAGCAACAGCTTAAGCCACAAACTAATCAGTATTATTATCGTCATAATCATAATCATCATCATCTTCCACTTACATCATCATTAACAAGGCACAGCAAGAACAATAACAACAACAACAACAACTAAATAAAATAAAAAACAAACAAAAACAAACAGAGAAACCGAGAAACAACGGGATCAGCGATTATGGTTGAAATACAAAAGCCACATTCGGCCCTTAAGCGGCCCTCGTTGAAACGAGAAACAGTTGTGGTGAACAATAGTGCACCCACCATCAAAAAGGTGACGCTGGTGCCCAAGGATGAGGTGAGTTTGGGGTGGGTAATGGGGAAGTGGTTTGTTACCAGTCAATTACATAATTATGCGCTGCATAATGTGTTCTTTGTTCTCTGATATTATGGAATTTGCATAAATTGTAGCTGTCAAATTTTATCTCGCTTTTTGATCGTCTTTGAAGCATTTTGTGACAACTTTTGAAAATGTTAACGCGATTAATTCATTTAATCCAATCAGAAGTTCACTTAAATATGCATGTCATCTTGAGTGTCCTTTTGAGTGACTATTAATTATGTATAACGGAAATAATCACATTTCCCGTTTACTGTTCAGCATATTTGGCTTACAACGGACTATCATAATAATGAACACTTCTCATCTTGAATGTTTAATAACATTTAGGCTGACTGCTTATAATTGAACAGAAACAAGTAATCAAATTTAGTCACTCAAATTCAGATTTTATATTAGAGGCTTAGTTGTTTCCAATTCATAAACTGTGCGAGAAATTTTTGTATCTGAAGTCAAAAAATAATGTTTAATTATATAAGTAACAAAAAAGCCAGTATAACAAACCCTCTGGAAATTACAAATATGTTTTGTAACTGTTTTTTTAAATCCACATATATATATAAATAAATATATATATTTGTTAATCTGCATATATACACATTAAAGAACAAATTTTCCAATCTCAACAGCGTCGCTATTAAAACATTCTTGTTTCATGCGTGTATGTTTTGTGTATGTCAGTATGTATGTATGTGTGTATGTCTTGTCCTTGAGAGCGGTACAGTTTTTGGAGACAAGTTAATAAAGTATGCAAATGTTTCTGCCTGGCTGTGTCCTTTGTTGCCGCCATTATCTTTGGCTTTGGCCATGCAAAAAAGGATTAACTGGAGTCCTTTTTCTAGGCTCATTTAATTGGTTTTATGCGCGGAAGATAAACAATTGCCCCCAAATTTATCTGCAAAGTGGAAAACATATATTGAGCACAGCTCTAAGCTCGAAAAAAAACAAAAAATTAAGCCCCAAAGCGCCCACATCCTTAGCATAAAATTACAAATAGGAAAACATTTCTGTCTTTCTCTTTATGTGGGTCCCCTCAGCTTATGATGTTGTCGCAGCTCACTTGTGAAATTCATAAACGATGGAGTATGCCAAGCTAAGCAAATACCCAGTAACATTTATGATTAAATATGATTGTGGCATACTTTTTGTCGAGCATACCCTGTCAATTTGTGTGCAGCGTTTGTGCAGGGTATAATTGGTAACCGCGCACAGATTGCACAGATTTTCAGTTTATAAATGCAAATTATAAACTGGCTGAAGGCGTAACAACTTTCGATTGGCATTTCGTTATGGAACGTGCCATAAATAAACTTCAGTTCCCATATCGATTGCCTATCGCTTGGATCCTTCCCCCGCCTTCCCCTACCACCCGCCACTGTTGTGGCCCTGGGCAATGCTATCAAGAACAGGCTGTCCGCCTCGACACGTTTCCGGAGTTGGAGCAAGCATTTTGCTGCAAATCTTGAGGCCATAAATAAAACTCCCCCCCACCTTTTCTATGCCAACCCCTCGCCTTAATTTTATTACCTTTGAAAAGTTGTTTAGCTGGCAGGCAAGGCGAAATAAATAAATAAATAAAATACAAATAAAATTTATAGAGCCAGCTCAGCAGCCAAGAGGGAGAAATAATTGAGCAGTCCTGCCAAAATGTTTTACGACTCTCATAATTCTTTTTCTTCGACTTCGTTCTAATTTTTATGTTGAAATTAAATTTAATTTGTCAGCCAAAAGGTAATTGCAAAATGCTTCAACTTTTCCCACTGCTCATCGTTATTGTCGCCTGTCACAGCAGCCCCCTGCCTCCTCACCAGGGCCAGGGGTCCCGACACTAAAATATGTCACACGGTCTCCACACCCTCCGCCTCCGCCTTCCCCTGTCATCATCATTTCTGTCAGCATCACATGAAAAACTGTTCAAATCTCATTTTGACTTGCTGAAATTAAATTGTACGATAAGTTTTGGAGGACGGCAGAGATAAAGCAGTAAGGGCATTCCCAAACCAGCACTGCACTGATTTTCCTTTAATTATCCTAGTTAGGCGGTGTCAAATACACTCAAATAAAACAGGTATATAGATATATATATTATATATATATATATATTTCCTAGACATTTTTATTATTATTATTTCCAACAACTGCAAACAAACGAAAGGCGTTCAAAAATAAAATTCTGTAAATAATGAATGAATTTGTTCTCAGTGTAGGCGGAACGTGTGCACGGTACCGCAGCCACAGTTAAAGCCACAGCCACAGCGACCTTGAGCTCTTCCCTGCTAATGACAAAACTCAGGCCACGCCCACTTCCATACAGCGCCCGCCCACAAGGCCGGAAATCAGAATGGTTGAACATTTTGGGTGTTCATTTTGTTTGGCGCAGTTCATAAACTGTCTGTCAGCCTACCCGTCACTTGGACGACCTTGCATGAATCAGTTAAGCACCCCCCTTGCCCCACTAAAACTTTTCAAAAATAACAACCACTGAAGCCAGTACGCATTGTATGCTATTTTTGCTGTACTTTGTGAAATTATGTGTGTGATTGTTTTGTACTTCATTTGGAAAAAGGGCTTGGCACTTTTGGGAATTATTTTTGTTTAATAGAGAACTTAAATTGCCAGCGTGATAACTATGCTGTGAGAATTGTAAATAGTAGGGCGTCAAACCTGAGCCGGAACTCGTAGCAAACCAAGCCCGGAATCGGAGCTCGACATTTTTGAAGTGCCACTTATAGAAACCGATTATTATGAGTAAATAGTACAGTAAATATAGTGGCGCAAACAAATATCAAAAAAAAAAAATATGAAACCAATTCATAACCTTAGCCGGAACCATTACACTCTCTTACCGGAACCGGAACTGAAATAAACCCTACATTGCAGTAAATCGAAATTATCATTTCATTCAGAAAATAAATTTCAAAAATTTATATTTGCGGCATTGTAAACACTGTTTGCACTTCTAAATTTCTGTGTGTAATTTCGAAAATGTTAAAAAAAAAAAAAAAATTTCAAATTTGTTGACGACTGATAAGAAACAATACTGAACAAAAACTGTGCATAAATTGCAATTAAATATTTTGTTCCAGTATGTTTAACATAAATTATTAAATAATTGACACACCTGGCATTGTTCATTTCTGAACTTGGCTCTTTACTGCTACCATTTAATTGCTACTTTTGGCTTTTGTCTTTTGGTTTTTTGGTTTTTGTTAAGTTATAGAAATGTTAAAATAAGAAATTTGTAGAAAATTTTATTTTTACATATTTACCAATTTTGAGCAAAGTTGCATTTTGTGTATGCATATCGAAAATGTGTACGACGATTCTGATAACTATCGAGTTACGTTCAGAGCATCTGCTGAGTATTCCTACTTGCTCTCGACCAAATTAGCATTAAAGAATAGCCTTTCATTAATAATTGCCACACTTGCCACGCATATGTGGCAAGTTCTTCGACCAGCGAGTCGGGTGGGTCGGGTTCGAATTCGGATGGGTCGTGTAGGTGCGGCCACTTTATAAATGATCTGGGGCCAGAGACCATCGTAATGAAATGAGTTCTGTGTGTTTGCCTACTTTGCTTGCCAACTTCCTTTCAGCCCAACACAGATACCTCCCTAACTCTCTCTCTCTCTCTTTCTCTCTCTCTCTCTCTCTGTCTGTCTCTGTTTCTGCTTTTTATCGCACATTACATGCCGGCCGCTCATCAATATTGAAAATCATTTGGCTGCAACAGCGGCTTGAGGGCCATTTCCTGTTGACCCTTGTCATCTGTTTGGTCTATTGCTCTCTACAACCCCTAACCATATCCCTCCGCCCTTCCCCCGCCCACTTCCCCATTTCATAATATTGTCGAATTTCACAAAACACTCGCAAGCATTTTGTTCACAATTCAATTCAATTCCTATTCCTATGCCAACAAGGAGAAAAGACAATCAGTATTAGAGAGGAATTGAAAGGGATTCTGAAAAAAAAGACAAGAAAAAAACTCATTTAAGACTTAGAATGCCAATTGCAATGTATTGTTTGAGCTTAAGATATATTTTTGGTTAAATTTTCGAAATTTAAGCAATTCGAACAAATACCTGAAGACTTACATAATAAATTCAAAATTTGTATTTAAGATTAAAATGGATGGATAACAATGAAACTATAAGCACATCACATGTTTGGAATCATGGCAACGCAAACTAAACTAAATGCAATCACAAGTCTATAATAATGTTGGATCCGACTGCAATATACCCTGTTCCCAACTTGAATTCGCTTTTCACTTTGAATACTGTTGATCGTGAAAAAGGACTAGATATTTATATCCTAAAGTTAAAAAGGATGGAATAAAATTGTCCATAAGTATTTAAGAGACTGAAGGAAGTATTTCCAACGAGTATCAGCCATAAAGTATATATATTCTTGATCAGAATGAATAACTGAGTCGATCTAGCCATCTGTCTCATTTTCTCTCCTCATTTTGTGAATAAGTTGTATTCTCTCAGCTTTAAAGCTTTGTTGAAATTCAGCATATATTAGCATATATATAAATTGCTTCACAACCACCTGGATCGGACAACAATAGCATAAAGTTACCTTAGGAGCAATGGGTAAAAAGATTTATGCTGTAAGCTTCTAATGCAATTTGTGCAGAAATATTTGCTTGCTTTGATTATGTGGAAATTCTATTAAAGTATATAAAATTCAATTGAGAAATGGCCAATGGGCACCGTTGCTTGGCTATGCCAGCCATTGACAATATATCATTAAATTTTCCACTAACTCCCGTTATATACACACATACTTATGTATATGTGTACAGAAGAGCAAGAAGAACAATTGACCGGACTTTTGCCGTTGGCTAGTTTGGGGCTGTGCTCAGAAATTATGACCCGATCATAAAACCAAATTAATTGCTCTGACTGAGCCTATATATATATATATTTATGTATACATTTATATATACAGATGTGTGTGTATGTGTGTCTGAGTATCTCGTTAAGTGTGTGCTGGGAATTGGGAGATTGTGTCCTGGGACAGACACATAGAATTGTGAGCTGCAGGCACATGGTGAAAAAAATATACAACTTTTATTGTAGCGGACACATCATAAATTTACACACACACATGCACACACACAAGGCGAGCGGTTAGCGACAACAATTGTGAATTGTCTGCTATCCACTTATTACGGCCATTGTGACTGCCTTTGTTGCTGTTGCTGTGCCTTCATTAGCCACTAATGCGACTTGTCCAATAAAAAGGTGTGACTATTGTCATGGCAAAAGCTGCGAGAAATGTCCATGCGATTTATATTTATATATAATGTAATGTATTATAATATAATTTATATAAATATACGAAGGATATTTGGTTTTCTGAAGTTGGCTTGGAGTTTTTTTTACTGCTCTCGTTCTACTTAAAATAGCTTAAAAGGGTATAACGCTTTTGTGCACAAAGATGTAACAGAGGAAAGGAAGCATCTCTGATCCCATAATATATATATATATTCTTAATCAGCATTAGCAGCCAAGTCGAATTAGCCATGTGCGGCAGAACATCTGTATAAACACGTGTATCTCAGAGACTATAAGATCAAAAGAGCTTCAAATTTAGAATGTAAGTTATCGGATACCACGGGAAGATCAAGTTTATTTCATTTTATCGATATTTGGCTCTGTTTCACGAATTTCGATATATATCGGCTTACGATAACAATGGAAGCCATAATTTTGAAACGCTCTGACTTTCAATTGATTTAAAATATTCGGAGACTGCCCAAATTTCATCAATATCGGATAAGTAACACCAAAGTTGCAGTCGCACATTTATTCTCATAATGATCTCATCTGTATTTTTAAGAAAAGGATAGTTTTATAATCATCAACTACAGAATTTTTTGGTATTTTTTTCTTTTTAACATTGTTGGCAAGCCTTTTGGCTAGGTGCCAAGTGCAAAGCTTTGCGAATGCGATTACAGCTCATTAAATGCACGTTGAACAATCGTTAAATCGATGTTCTTTCTGCGCCTGATACTGCTGCTGCTGAAGTTCTTAATGATGAGGCATTGCCAGAGCATCTATTATTCTGCTGCTTCTTACACTTATACTTCTGCTTCTTCTACTTCTTTTCGTTGTTGGCTTCATTGTGGCTGTTGTAAATCGATTTGCATTGGCATTGAGTTGGAAAGAGAATTTTCCTTTTACATTTAATTACGCGTCAAAACCATTTTCATTTGCTACCCGAAACTTATTTTGCTACCAAGCCAATCGAAACCCAATCCTTTGTATCAAACGAACATTAAATCCATTAAACAGATAACCAAAGTAAAAAAGTTCACTTGACTTGAACATTGTTAATTAAGCAATGTTACACTCAGAAAATAAACGGCTCTACATTTTATGAAATTTCCCTAGAGAATAGAAATAATTTCTAAATATTAAAAAAAATATTTCTAAGACTTAGAGAGACTTGCCCCAAATCCAAAATTTATAAAACATAAAATGCAATTTTAAATATATTTTCAATCATTGAGAAAAACATTTCTAAAAAGTAGAAAATTCACAAACAGTAATGGAGTTTAAGTTACAAGCCAAGAGTCGTTTGTGAACTCAAAAAATTCAAATGTTTTTAAAACTTATAACTAACAAAAAAGCCAGTAAATAAATTCTTTAATGCACACAAATTATATGTTTTCGAACAATCTACAACCATAAATTTTGTAAATATATTTGACTAACCATTGGAGCCAAAAGTGTGTCGATTTCTTAAAATGTGCAATGTTTTTTTTATAAGTGTATCATAAAGCGAATCCTTCTAGCCAACACATTTGTATTTGTATTTGTATTTGAATTTGTTCGCATTCGTTCATTTATTTATGTATGATTATAACCCCTCTAATGGGGTATTATAATTTGATTTTCAAATAAATATAGAAAGTAGGAATGTCATTTAGTTTTGATAAATTACGAGTGTTGAGCATTTACCACTTGGACACCATCCATAGGAGAATCGTTTAGTTTTATTTACTGTTGACCAATAAAAATGCGTTTTGGTTCAGTTTTATTGTTTTTAATTCTCAATTGGCAACACAATTAAATAGAAATTGAAAATTAAATTGAAGCACAAGCAAAAGATGTGTGGGAACAATTGGAAATGTCGGAAAACTTATCGCACACACACAGACATTAGATGGCAGCTGCCACAGCCACAACAACAAAGGGCGAGAGAGAGACAGTTGCTCCTGGGGCAATGTAATAGCTGAAAAAAGGCAAAATCCAATTAAACACTCAACACACGACTTAAGAATTAAAAACCAGATGCAACATTTGTGTGCGCAACTTTCTGAACTGTTTTCTGAGTGCGAATTTCTTCTCTGTGTGTGGCTGGCATTATTTATGGCATAATAAACAAAAGACAAAATAAAGCACAAAAAAAATAGTGCCATGAAAAATGAAAACAACGGCAACATTGTCGAGTCGACACTAGTGGGAGACCTGTAGTTAATGCTCAAATTTCGAACCACAACGGTTGCAGCTCTGCAAAAGTCCTTTGCTCATCTACATTCCTGGAGATAATTACATTTTTGGCCAACAGGCTTTTCCACAACACAACATTGTTGAGCTGCACTGAAAACATGGAACTCTCACTCAAAATGGTATGGAACTCAAGCCAATAATATGCTGGTGGTAAATGATGCAAGTGGCAAGTGGAGAATTAAAAATTTCTCACAGTGCAGTGCTGCATTGGCTTGCATCAAATGCACAGGGAAGTACCCAACTTGTCATAAAGAGGGGGACCGAATTGTAATTTACTGCACATATTGTAATCGAGTTAATGAAAAGATACTTCTTCTAAGATTAAACCAAAAAATTGTTCAGATTTTCCTTTCTAGAGACACGCCCCTCTGTTAACGCCCTTGGCCAAACGAGAGTCTACCTTAGCAACGAAAGTCGTAAAATGCAATCATGCTTGCAACGTTGCACTGTGTGGTAAGCAACAATCCTTTGTGACCGTTTGCCCGCCCCATTTCCCCCACACACACACATGCATAGTTGATGCAGGCTGAGTGTGGCACAAGAAGCAGAGACCTGTGTACATATATGCCATATTTATATAACGACGAACGTGTTTTCCATAAATCTTGTTATGAACCAGTACGCCAGGTGCATGCCACAGACAACAGTGGCACAAACGTGTAGCTAGATAGTCAAATGTTTTCCCATTGATTCCGCACACGTTTCTTTTCATCAACTGGCTGGATAAGCAAATAAAAACTTAACAAAAAAATAAAAATAAAACTTTACGTGCTTAAATATGCCAAGGAGGATTGAGTAAAATTTAAAAATCACAAACGTATCCTTTAAACTTAGCAACTCTAGCTTATGTGGCAGATATAGACCCAAATGTTGGTCCCTAGTAATTTACCCTTACACAGCAAAAACAACTTGTATCCTTACAGATATTTAAAAGGCATAATATAAACAAACAAAATCAGACCAAAAGTTACTTCCGGTCTTTTATGAGTTGTTAAACAGTTTCTGGATTGCAGAACTCAATATTAAACAAAATGGGTAAATAAAAGCCAGTCGTGAGTATCTTGGCAAAAATTACAAGACCTTTGTTAGCTGTTGTAAGGATTATATAGCCACTACTTAAAATTTAAGTATCTAGGTGCTAAAATATGAATTGCATATTTTACTACCCCCTACATTAATGGCGGCAGTAAAAACCATCATTTTATTGCTATACTAAAGAACAACTTAAAAATGCAGTACAAACGCATTAGCAGAATGTGTGTCCCCAACTTTTGATAAAAGCAACATAAAATAAAACCGATATGATCAGATAAAATTATATCTACTGGCAAGGTCGTACCCATAATTGATATATCTTTGCATTGGGTATTATAATTTTGTTCTCAAGGACACCGCACCCAAAAACTGTGAACATATAAATTTTCTTGTTCAACGTCAATATCAGTAAACAGTTCCTAAAAACATGGAATAAATACGATACGATTAATTAATTTCATTTCACCAGAATATCTGACAATGTTCCAACATCTTTCGAATGGGGTAATAATAAAATATATTAAATGATTTTATGTATAGTAAACCATTCCTTGAGTGCTGCATTCTAGCATTAATTCTAATTGAAATTCTGACAACCAAAGCTGGTCCAAGGCTAGTAACCGTAAATAATTTCAATTAGCATTTCATGCACTTCTATACACTAAATCCTATTACCGGAAAGACTATAAAAACTGCATTGCATATAAATTTTTAATTCAATTTCAACACTAAACAAAGCACACTAACAAAATTTGTTCAGATGGAAGCCGAATAAAAATGGGTTCGCCTCAAAAGGGGGCGTGATAACGGCGAAACTGTTCAGTGTGGACAGTGGGGAAGGCAAATGTGCTAGTAAATTGCTCTGGCCCTGAAGCAGAACTTTACCCCCACTCCCACTCCCAATCACAATCACAAGCCAAGCTCCACACACACCCACCATGCAAAGTGCTCGAAAATAGTTTTAGTTCAGTTACAAAGTTGTTGTTGTTTTCTGATGTTTCCACTGCTGTGCGAGAGCTGCAGTCCTAAATTCATTTTGCTTGTCAATTAAGACTGCATCAAGGACTTTTGTTACCCAGCACTTGCCCAACCCGCCCATCAACTTGAGTTGCCACCACCGAATGCATTTTATATTCGCACTGAAAACGAGAATCCCTCGATTGCCCCTTGTCTTGGATATTTTTTGGGCGATTTACAGAGATGCACCCCAAATACCACATCATTCCACTCATATTGGCGTCTGTTCTGTTCAAACTTGAATTACATTTTGATTCTTCTCAGGCAAAAGGGAATTCAATCAATAAGCGCTATCAACACAAATCGTATTACAAGTCCAGTTAACAAAACAACAAAAAATAGATAAAGAGGCAAAATAACTGGAAACAAACAAACACATCTTCATCATCATCGACATTATTAGCAATTGTTCTTCCCCATTCTATTCAACGGCAATCAATCACAAATATACACAGAGAAAGTTCACAAATGTCCGAGAAGGAAAACAAAACATAACCAAACAATTTTAAGACGTAGAAACAATGTTTACTGGTCTCTTGTCGACTTTAAGATACATAATTCACTACTCTTTCTTTCGCCGACGTAACTTCGAAAACAAAGGCAAATAAAATTCATTTTGGTATGTTTTGTCGCTGCTTAAGAATAAATTCATTTCAAAAGTATAGATGAAAGCGGCCGATACCCAAAGACTTTAATTTGCTTGATTAGATTCATATGATGCCAATGGCAACAAAACAAGTTCAGCATAATTAGTAATTAGCACAAGGTGCAGCAGTCAATTGGCAAATGAGCTAAGAGAATGTTCGGAGTCGGGAGTCCGAGCCCGGAGTCCCGAACACACCCACTCAGCAAATAGTCCATTAGCGCAATCGATTTAATGCGTGTTTAGTAACAAAGATTGGGAAGTGTGCGAATTGATAAATGAAACAGCAAAATATAAGGAATCAAAATGAATTGAAAATATATTTTTAATTAAAATGATCAATCAAACTAGTTGCAAACAGGGTGTCAAATCGGAATAAAAATTTTAAACTGGAATTGTTGAATTAAAAGGGTTTTCAGTTATACTCCTGGATATATTCGATATAATTCAAGTTATTGAATTGAAAATAGTTTTCAATTAATAATAATATAATTTATAGAAATTGGTTATTCAAATGTTATTTTGTAATTGGGGTTGCAGGAACTGGTGGCCATATCGCCGGAGCGTCGCAATTGGCGTGGCATATTCATAGCCCTGCTGGTTATCGCTGCCGTCTTCAGCCTTATAATCTTCTCCATATTCCTGCTGTCCCCGGAGGATGAGGGACTCCGAATCCGTGGTCGCCGAATGTTGCCCAGCGACATTCTCAGCAAAAGTTTGCAATGGAAGCCGTTCAACGGCACCTGGAGCAATGGTTCGTCGCACAATTATATAACATTTAACAAAACAATTAACGAATTATGCTTTTATAGATCACGAGTTAGTTTATCGTGATCCGACGGGCGGTCTGTCCATACTGAATATGACAGATTATACCACTCGCATTCTGATGACCAATTCCACATTTGTGAGTAGCCGATAATATTTACCCTATACTGTGTAACCTAAATTCCCCTTAACTGTTCTATTTTCATGTATATGGACCTGCTTTCCTTCAAATTCCATTTATATTCCTCAACTTCCCCCAACATTTCTCTGTGTTTCTCTATATTTTTCTAAATTCCTCAATGTTCCACTATATTTACTTTATTCCACTATGTTCCTCTGCATCCCTCCATATTTCTTTAAATATCTGTATGTAATTTTATTTGTCTTTAAATTCCTAAATATTCCTAAAATTCTTTATACTTCACCATATTTCTCTATATTCCTCTAAATTCCTGTATTTTCCTATATGTTTCTGTATATTCCTTTCCTTTCCTTTCCTTATATTCTTTTGTATTCCTATAAATTCATCTAAATTTCTTTTATATTCCTCTATTTTCCCGAACATTTCTCTATATATCCCTATACTCCCCTTAATTCCTCCACATTCCTCAATGTTCCTCTATATTCCTCTATCATCTACTCTTTCTCTCTTTCTCTCACTCTCTCTCTCTGTCTCTCTCTCTCTCTCTCTCTCTCTCTCTCTCTCTCTCTCTCTCTCTCTCTCTCTCTCTCTCTCTCTCTCTCTCGATACACACACACACTCACTCACACACACAGCGCCAATTGAATGCTGAAACGTTTCTGGTGGCTCCGGATCAGAAGTACGTGTTGCTGCAGTCGGACAGCAATGCTGAAGGCTCCAGGTACGTAGCTCATTTGAGATGATCTTCAAGTGGTGGCAGCTGTTTAATTTGGTTAATACTGATGCTGAAATAGACACCACGTGTATGAGGTGCAAACGGCGAACACATTTCCACTGGGACCAACAGAGAATATTGCCGAGGCGCCCCATCTACAGCATGTGGTTTGGGCGCCCATCAATCCACCTCCACCTCCAACTCCAACTCCAACTGCAGCTGCTCCTTCTACAAGTGGAACTGCAACTGCAAGTGCAACAGGTGCTGCACAGTCGACAATGTCGCCACTGCCCAGCGGCAGCATTATATTAAATAGTCTGGCCGTGGCTGCGGCAGGCGGTGCCGGCAAGCCGACGCCCACAACCGGATCCGGATCCGGAACTGGTGCCGTAACTGGAGCTGCCACGGCGAATGGCAGCGGACAGGCGAATGCGAATGGTGGCAAGTTGGCGGCGGCATATACACTGAACCAGGCGATCGCCTTCGTGCACCACAACGACATCTACTACAAGCCCAAGGTGCAGGGTGAACTTGTCTGCCGCATCACACAGACGGGCGCCGCTGGCGTCTTCTACAACGGCGTGCCCGACTGGACGTACGAGAATGTCCCCGAGCTGGAGAGCAAGCGGAGCAGCATCGTCTTCTCGCCGGATGGCCTCTTCCTAGCCTTCCTCAGCTTCAACGACAGCGACGTCAGCGAGTACAAGTGAGTAGCCCATTGAGTGGTTGTGAATGGAAGTAAGTACAAGTGGGTAAGTAGAAGTGAATACAAATGGGTAATTTAGAACATTACTACAGCATTTGCCACATTCCCATCCAATGCGTTGGAATTAATATTAGGACAAGTTCAACAATTTTTCTTATTTGAATTTGAATCTTAAAAAAATGGAATTTTAAAAATAAATACGTAAACACTGCTCTAAACTCATCATATGTCGAATGAATATTTTTTCATTTGAATTTAATTCTCAAAAAGCTGCAAATTGTTATTCGTTTTTAAAAAAGGAAAACTAAATCTTACAAAGATCTATTCATTTCTCTGTGAAGCCGGCTTATAAATATTTCTTATATATTGTAAATTAAAATTAAACTTAAATCTTGTTTTTAATTTAATTTAGTAAACTTTTTTAATTTTTAATTAATAACAATAGGTAAATAAATGCAATTTGAGAGGAATTAAATTTTCTTTTCATTTAGTTTTTCTACACTCAAAGGGAATAGGTTAAAATGGGTATTTTTTTTTGCAAGTATTTCTGCCCCATAAAATATATATTCCTGATCAGCATCGATAGCCGAATCGATTTAGTCTGAATGCGTAATACGATCTCATTACAAATTCCAAATTTGAAATCTTACTTCTCGTATTTCATACATACAGATCAAGTTTATTTCATTTTACCGATAAATGTCGCCGTTGTGCTTATATCGATATAAATCGATTTTCGATATCAATAAAATGTACAAATGAACCATCTCCAACATGTTAGTTATTGGATCTTTGTGTCTGTTGGCAGATACACATGGATGGGCGACAATGTGAAGTATCCGGCGGTGTTGAGTCAACGTTATCCCAAGGCCGGTGCCCGCAATCCGAATGTGACAGTGAATGTGGTCAATCTATCGGTGATCAAGTACATCTTTCCCACACAGATCAAGCTGCCCGCCGAGCTGGGCAACGGCAGCTATGTGGGCGGCCTGACATGGGCATCGCCCATCGATCTGTCCGTGACGGTGACGAGTCGCGACCAGACTAAGGCGACAACAGTCATTTGCCGGGCACCACACTTCCACTGCCAGGTGGTGCACACCGAGGTGACCATCAACGATGGCTGGGTGCTGCCCGCTGAGCGTCCCATCTTCTCTGCTCGCATCGCTGCCCAGCTGCGGGGCAGCCTGTTGCGTCAGTTCCAGTTCCAACAGCAGGAGACAATGGTCAGCGATCCCGGCAAGAATGGAGTGAATGCAACCACAACCACCACCGTTGAGAATCCGGCGAATGTCACAAATGGCCAGACAACGTATGAGATAACCAACGGAGGCTATCTGCTGAAGCGTCTGCCCGTGCGGGATGGCGAACATGGTCATTATCGTCATGTGGTGTTTATTTCATCGCTGGATCGTCGACCGGTGCCGTTGACCATGGGTCGTTTCGAGGTCACCGAAATTGTGGGCTGGGATGAAGCGCACGAGATTGTTTACTTTATGGCTGCTCCTGAGAAGCGGCCGGGCGAGCGCCACCTCTACAAGATCAGCCTTAAACTAAACATCACCGAAACGAATCGCACGTACATCACCTCGACGCAGCCCACCTGCCTCACCTGCGACAACACGGAGTCCACGTATCGCCTCCATCGTGCCCGCAGCACCAATGCAGCCGACTGGCAACGGGGCGGACGCTGGGAGGATATTGTTGCCAGGCTGGAGCCGGATGATTGCATCTATGACATACCCAAAAATTGTCTGTACAATCGGGTGCAATTCAGTCGCGACTATAGCTACTATGTGCAGGAGTGCCTCGGCCCAGAGGCGCCCAGTGTCTACTTGGTGCGCACGGCCAGCAACGAGAAGATCTTTGTGCTCAATGCCGGCGATGTGTTGCGTCATCGCCTCTCCCAGCTGGCCATTCCCCAGATGCGTACCTTTAGCGTGGAGATCCGACATGGCTTTCATGCCCAGGTCCGACTCTTTCTGCCGCCGGGCATGCGCGAGGAGGAGGAGGTCGCCTTTCCACTGGTGCTCCATGTGTAAGTCTTACTCGCAAAGATCACAACTTTAACTTCAACACATCAATAGAAATGAATTTCAGCACCGGAAACGGAAATAACTCATTTTTTGGCATGACTTGCTAGGAACATTTTCAAGACCTCAGAGAACAGAAGAGCTGCAAACTTCAAAGATATAAGTTCTCGTATACCCCGCGCAGATCAAGTTGGTTTCACTTTATCAATAACTGCATCCGTTTCTCGAATATCGATACATTTCGATTTCCGATAACAATAAAACCCACAGTTTTATAAGCAGGGGTTTATGTTTGATATATATGTAACATTCGCGTATTATTGAACAACTACCGGATCTTCATCGAGATCGGATTAGAAACGTCCCAGCTTTAGTCAAAAATATATTCTCATAATAATTCCCTTTCTATTAGAAAGCGAATGAAATAGAACGAGAAGACTTTAATTGGAAGCTCCCTTCCTAACAAATTGTCCGATTTTGAAATTATTCCGTCAGACAAAGAGTCAAAATTGTGGTACTACGTCCACTAGGTGGCTAGGAAATCGATAAAATCAATAATTGCAAATCGATAAAGGCGCATATCTTCCATGATTTTGAAGCAACAGTCACCAAAGTTGGTTACTTATGCGTAGCAGAGTATTTGGCAGTCGGCTACGCCCAAATGTGATTGAAGATTCTTGATTCTTAATTAAAGATTGATTATTCGCAATTCTTGATTTGCTGCTGCTGATATTTACGTAATAATTGCAAATGATTTGAATGCTTTACACAGCGATGCCTCGCCGGGATCGCAGCTGGTCACGGAACGTTTTCATGTGGACTGGAATTGGTATCTGTGCAGCCAGCGCAGCTTTATTGTTGCCCAGATCGATGGACGCGGCAGTGGCTATCAGGGCGAACTGTTGCGCACCCAGGTCCATGGCAAACTGGGCACCGTCGAGGTCGAGGACCAGCTCGGTGTTCTCACGTAAGTTATTCACCCAGATCCCATCACATACAACTCCAATTGTGGATTAAATCTCTGCAGCTATTTGCGCGACAATCTCAAGTTCATTGATCCATTGCGCATCTGCGCCTTTGGCTGGGGGTACGGTGGCTATGCCGCATCCATGATGCTCATCGATGATTCCCAGCAGGTGCTCCAATGCGCCATCGCCATCAATCCCATTGTCAGCTTTGGCTATCACTGTAAGTCCAGCCAGCTGCTACTGGTTCAGGGATACAATTATATGTGTATATGTATATATATATATATCTGTTCAACAGATTCGTTCTTCACGGAACGGTATATACCGTTGAAGGGTGACTATCTGCGTGCGTTGCAAGAGGCCGATCTCACCATGAAGGCGGGCAACATCAAGGGACGCAATCTGATGCTGATGCACGGCACAGCGGACACGTTGGTGCATCAGGAGCATACGCTGATGCTGGTGCGAGCACTTGTCGATCAGCAGGTGAAGTTCCGCCATCAGGTGTATCCGGATGAGGATCATGCGATTGGCCGATCTCTCAGCCATGTGTATAAGACAATGGAATGGTATTTCGATGAGTGCTTCGGCCCCGTCGATGATAACGAATGGGACCCAACGGGTCTGTTTGTGTTCAAGCAATAATTAAGACCCCCCTACGATCCTTACGACGAGGATCCGTTGGCCAATCAGCTCATCGACATCGATGCCGATCCCGGCGAGCGATACAATCAAACAATGGCAACAACAACGCCCCTATCCGCCCTCGATGAGCTGGACAACCGGCTCCAAGCCCTCGATCTAATGTCCTCATCCGCAATCACATTAAGCAAAGTGTCCAACAAGCTGTGCAACTACAGCAGCAAGCGCAAGTTGCAACAAACTGAGACGACGCTGGCCAAAAAGATGCGCATCTTGCAACAGTAGAGTGAATCTGTGTGTGTGCGTGTGAATGAATGAATAATGAGTGTGTATCTGAATACTGAATGAGTGGAAAGCAAGCTCGCCATTTTTTTTTTTTAATTTTTTTTTTTGTATTTTTGGTGTATTTTTAATAGGGCTTTTATTTGTGTGTGTGTGTGTGTGGGAGAGTGTATATGTGTGTGTGTGTTGAGATTATTTGAGATGTGCGTTATGGCCAAAAGCAAGGTGATTCATTTATGCGACTGATTATTAACATATTATTGTGTATTACATAATAAACCAAAACCAAAAAAAAAAAAAACAAGAAAAAATAAAAGGATTACAAATCGCTTGTCATACGAGCAGGACGAGGGACGAGGTCAAAAAGTATCAAATTCATCATCGTAAGGATATTTCGTAGGGGAGACACTTTTTCCATATATGTATATATATATGCATATATATATATATATATATATATATATATATATTTTTATGTATGTCTGTATATGTGTATATGCTAAATACTAAGTTTAGCATATCGAATTTTTGGCAACTAGCAGTAAAGTATATATATATGTATATATATATATATATATATATATATATACATACTAGTTGTAGTATATATAGTAATTCATTGTTTAATGTCTCACAATTGTTGATTGATTTACGTATGTGTGTATGTATGTGTTCTGTGTTATAGATTTGATTAGATCCGTAACTGCGCTACGCTATTATATAGTACGTATGTGTTAACAGGCATATTCATATGTATGTATGTATGTATATGTGTATATCTATATATACAAATAAATATATGCATATATATTTGACTGAACATTATTTTTTTTATATATTAATAATTAAATTTTAAACAACAACAACGGAAAACAGAAAAACACTGAAAATAAATTTATGTCCAATTTGAAATACACAATTTAAGAACACACACGAAATAAAAGGAAACCTTTGTGGAAAACAAATACAATGAGTATTTATGTATATTTTAAAAGCTATCAACAATTTGAATGTAGCAAAATCTAAACGAAAAAAAAACAAGACGAAATAGCAAATACGAACTAAATGCTTTTTTCATCAAATGTTATGATGAGTATTAAAAAACGAAATCGAAAGCGAAATTTAAATTGAAATATAAATATTATATTCGTTAAATGTGATAGTCGAATGCGAACGACTATAAAATACCCTGTATCAAATTAAATTAAGCAAATAATACGTTTGTGCATTCCACATGCTACAGGGTATTCCAAGTTCGAGCATAATAAATAGGTTGCGTTTTAAATTTACCTAAATATAGGGCTCAACCCGAATAAAGCCAAAAACCAAAACAAGAAAATCAAAAAATTAATAAACAAGTCTTACCAAGGCGACCAGCTAAGCAACCCAACTCTAATAGTAGCGCCCTCCCAAAAGATCATATTATTATATAATTTTACACACATAATTAAAATGCCAAAAACAAAAATGAATAAATATTGAGATCCGTATGAGTGCAATTGAGAAACAAGCCCGCAGAGAAGAATGTGTTTTTTTTTTAGATATTTTTACCATTAACTTTAATTACCGCTGACTATGTAATTGCCTGGGGGCAACAAATTGAATACCAGAACAAAATTATATAGACATACCAGATATATATATATGCTTATTGATGCAACATTTAACACCTAAATAAATAAATATATATATATATATATTTAGGTGTTAAATGTTGCGTCACTGTATATATATATATATGTTTTTAGGTGTTAAATGGTGCGTCAATAAGCCCCTCAAAGTGGCGAAATTTTATCGTAGAATAAATGTGCGGCTAGTTTGGAAACACCCCAAAATCAATAAATAACTCACGAAAAACCGAAAAACCAAAAAATAGTTAAGCTTTAAATGTTGTACGCATGAAATGGCAAACATTTTTGAGAACAGCAAAGGTCTATTAAGATCCTAACTAAATGCATAGCAACCCCTAAAAACAAATCCAAACCAATCTGTATACAAATCTACTAATCGTTGAGTATACAGTTTGTAATAAATGTTTAACCTAAAAAAACAAAGCAAAACATACATAAAAAAACAAACATGAAATACATATTTATAAATGTTTAAAACAAAAATCTATAAATGCAAAAAAAATACATATATATAAACATATATATTTATGTAAATACATCTATATATGTATGCATGTACTAAATGTAAAACATCAACGAACGACGGCAATTGCATACATACATGTATTCTTAAATGTGTATGTGTGTGAGTGTCTATGTATGTACATGTATAAGTACATAATCCATAAATAATAATAATAATTAATACAAAAAAATACCAAATGGAAAATCGTTATACAGTGTACGATGCGTATTTAATGTCTTTTCAACTGCAAAACAACAACTAACACAAAACATGATGATAAATATGATGCTAATAAACTTACAAACATATTTCCATAAGGTACAAACTACTGCAAAGCCCAATAAGTAAAAGACCAAATATACTAACTGGAAACTCGAAACTCAAAACTCGAATCACTGTAAGGGTTTCAGGAAGACACCAAAGACAACAACAACATAAAAAGAAAATTGAATTAAATCCGATCTGTATGTATGTGCTTACTGTGTATTTTGGAATGCTAATGCTAAGTGTATATTATTACCAACAATTGTTGAACACAATGCAACCAGCTAACAAGTTAAGAAAATTGAAACAATAAATAAACATGAACTTTTTGTGTGTATGCAAAATATATTTGAAAATCTGACTTTTTACTTAACTTATGCGAGTTGCTCAAAAAAGGAATATATTATCAAAATAATATGAAATATATAGATTTGAATATATTATTATTTTGTGATTGTATTCTATCCACAATAAATTTGAATTTTCCGCGTTTACTTATCGAAAATACGTGCCCACTGTCTTCGACATATATCGATAGTGTGCTGGCATCGATATACGGGATATGTAAGTTCGTGGACTTTCCGCATCTCTAAAACTGCGTACCCGTCGCGTGTTCATAGATAAATTGCAATTTCGCTGGCGTTTCCTTTTTTTTTTGTCAAAAAACGAAAATACGCTTGAAAAGCAGTGCAACGATCCTAATCAACTCACAAATAAAGCAAAGCAATTGGCTACAATTTGCAATCGGTAATCAAAAATAAGTAGTTAGAAAAAAAAACCAATTCGTATTTGAGTGTGCGTGTGTGTGTGTGTGTATGTGCATAAAAAGGCATAGCAACCAGAAAAGCGAACATTTCCCATGCAACATTTACGCTTTAAAGGACTGCAATAAATGTTGCAATGACAAATGGATATAAATATATTTTTGTAGCCAAATTTGGGCAAACATTTACTTAAAACTAATAATAATCGTATTGAATTTTTACTTTTACTGAAGCACATGTGCATATGTATGACTGTATGTGTGTGTGCGTGTGAGTGTATGTGTGCTAAACTTGAAATACAACACAAAAACGCAACCAGACAAAAACTCGTCAAGGTAAAGAATTAAAATGTGTGTGAAAAATTCCATTGGAATAACGCGAGAAGCAAATCGGACTCAAGAAGATAAATCAGTTCTTTTTTACATGTGTGTTTGTGACGTCGGTTGCGCATTTCTCTCGATGTGTGTGTGTGTATATGTGTCGTATCTATGGGCGGGGGCAAGTGGGTGGCTTGAATTGCGGTACAAGCGTTGCACTCTGTGCAATGTGTGCTATATATAAATATATTTAGTGAGTCTTATAATTCCAAATTGTAATCAAAATAGAATCTTTCTTTTTTTCTTTCGTTGCATAAATTCAATGTTTACATACTCATGTTCACATTTTGGCAGTTTTGCACACAACAGTGCTGTTAAACGATTTCACATTAGGTGGCAACGCCTGCCAACAACATTTAACAACTACTGCGAGCAGTCGACGGTTCTAAAATGGACATAAGAACTATTTATCTGTTTTTTGAAATGCTACTTGGCACTTAACTCTAATTTGTATTGTGTATTAAATGGGCTTTATCAACTTTAATCAGCAACTTTAGCAACTATCTAAATAGAATTGCTAAATGCACTGCTGCGATTTCTTTCATTCAAATATGTATGATTGCAACCAATCGTTCGATTGCACGTGTTGTTTATCTACCTATCGATATTTGCGATAGACATGACACATCCCTGTATGCGACAACGCTGGAGCAAAGCAGGCACTGTTAACTACGGATGTCGTATGCAGTACAACGAAAATTTTTAAACAATTCAAATTCAATTATTATAGAATAATATTTGTGCTAATAACAGTGTTGTCAGTAGCCTAACCAAAGTCTATAGCTTTTGTTTTGTTTGCATATAACCAACACGCATCACGACAAGCTTGAAATGTTCATTTGTCAAAATTCTGTACATGTGTATATAAATATGTGTTTGTGTGTGTGCCAAAATATACATGCATGTTCATGTTTGTGTTTGTGCAATTAAACATCGATGCTGAAAACACAACTCGCCAAGTAGAGTAGCATGAGTGTGTGAGTGTGTGTGTGTGCGCGCGCGCGCTTTTGTTGCTTATTCTTTGGCAAATTGTTGAACAAAATACGCATAATTAGCACTTTTTGCATAATCGACACATTTCCAATGTGCGCGCTCTGTGTTTGCATTCGCCCCGCATTCTCCCGGCTCCCCCACGTCATTTAGCCACCTGTACGCCCTTGCACACACACACACACACACACAGAGACAGATATACACATGCACGCACACTTTCACAGCTAGACGCGATGTGATTTGCGGTAGTCTCGTGAGCAGCGCTGCTCACTTCACTTGTCAATGCGATAACGCACACACACACACACTGTAAATACATATGCATATTTATGTATGTGTCCATTCTATTTGATTGTCTTCTTCTTCGGCCTCTTTCTTCCTATTCGATTTGTGCTCTGATAAAAAGAAAAAATAAGCGGAATATTTGCAGAGAGCTGAGGCGCCGCCGGCATTGCTCTCTACGCTTCAGCTGCAGCTGTGGCGTCTCGCTGACTTTGCAACTTTTCTATTTGTAGAAAAATAGCGCATCATTTGCAATGCAATTGTTTGCGCTTTCTATTTAGTTAAAATACACTTTTTGATAACACATGCGATCGTCGTGAGTACGTGTGTATGTGTGTGTTCATGTGTAGTGTGAGTGTCATGGTACAATGAGAACGCGCAATTTTGACGTCACGAGACGATCAAAAATACACGCATGCAAACGATTACTTTTTAATCTCTTTTTGGTCAGTGATGCGTCAAATGACAGCGAGGGAGAGAAGATTGCCATACATGTATAATTATTAATGTGCGGCACAGTGGCAACGCCATCATCTCAGCTTGTACCGTTCCGTCTTAAAAATATAAATATTAATACACATTTGAATGCGTTTATTTTGATTGCAGTCGCAGCCTGTTGATAATAAAAAAAAAGAACAATTCGAAGTTGCCATGAAAATCGTCAATAGAAATTAGACGACGGACAAGCTTTAGCAGCAATTATATTTTAAGAGAAAACTCCAGAGGAAACCTCGCTCTAAAAGAGATAAAGGGAGAGAGAGAGAGAGGAGGAAGTTGGAGTAGGAGGCGTATTCGCTGGAAAGCACAGCAGCAAATCCCGTCCGTATTTGAATGGATCCGTGTGTTGGATGGTTTCAGGAGGAACAGGAGGGACCAGCGTTGCGCACATGGCTAAAGATTTGGGAGACGAATGCACAGGAGATGGGCGCACTTCTTGAGCAGCAGCTACAGCAGAATAACAACAACAACATCAACAGCAGCAGCAAGACTGACAACAGTAACAGTATCGTCAGCAGCAGCAGCAGCACAACGCCCACCAACAACAACAACAGCGGCAGCAACAATAAAAGCGACAACGTCTCAACAATTGGTCAGTGTGACCCGGATTCATTGCAGACACTGCTGCAGCAGTTAAACGAGACGCCTGCTCGGGGGAATAGCAACAACAGCAACAATCGCAGCTCGAGCAACACCTCTGTTGATTCCACATCGAACAACGACAGTAACTCGCCAACGAGCAACAGCAGCAGCAGCAACAACAGTGTCACAACAACATCTGCAACCGCAACAACAAGCGCTGCTAACGTCTCAGCGGCAGCAGCAGCAATCACAACAGCATCAGTCGTCGCAGCAACAGCTGCTGCAAACATCACAACAACGACTGCAGCAAGCGGCGATAACAGCAGCAGCACCAATACCAACACCACTACGACCAGCACCACCACCAATACCAGCAGCAACATCATCAGCAGCAGCACCACCACCACCACCACCGCCACCACAACCAACAACAATAATAACAACAACAACATAAGCTCCACAAACACCACCAATTTTATAGCAAATCCCGCGTCGAAGGTGCCTCTGCACGAGCGCAGCAACACCTACTATAATCCATCGCGTAGGAAACGTGTCGTGGACAACAAGTCAAGCACACTGAATCTGAACAAGCACGCGGACATGATAGTCAAGTATAAGGGTTGCCCGTGGCGTGTGCGCGACTTTCAATACGGCGATGGCATAATTGGACTGCACGAGGAGATCGAACACTTCTATCAGTATGTGCTGCCCACGCCCTGCGAGCATGCCATACGCAACGAGGTCGTCAAGCGCATCGAGGCCGTTGTCCAATCGATATGGCCGCAAGCCGTAGTTGAAATATTTGGCTCCTTTCGCACCGGCCTCTTTCTACCCACCTCGGACATTGATCTCGTTGTGCTGGGTAAGTTTCAGCATATCAACAGCCACGCAAAACTGATTATGTATATTTTCCACATGTCAAAATTCATTACGAGTTCTTCGACTCTCCACTCTTAATTAATAATCAGCTTAATCTAATTCGAAATTAAAATTGACTCTGAAACACATCCAAATCGATTTCGACTACAAATTGAAGCGATCATAATTGAAACCAAGTGTTGGTCTATAAACTGTTTGTTCAGTTATCTGCGGTATAAATTTGTGGATTTCCTTTCAGTTGTATTCTGTCTCACTCATTTGTGGATGTATTTTATCCTTTGAGATCCTTTATTTGATAATCGTTTTGCATGACTTTTGTGTTAATTTTTATGTTAATTTTTTATTTCGATTAGTCGCGAAATTATCCCTCTTTTCTCCCTATCTCAACTCCTTTTCTCTCTCTCTCACTCTTTTTTTGTCTATATTCGAATTTTTATTTTGCAGGACTGTGGGAGAAATTACCGCTGCGCACGCTGGAGTTCGAGCTGGTGTCCCGGGGCATCGCGGAGGCGTGCACGGTACGGGTGCTCGACAAGGCGTCGGTGCCGATCATCAAGCTGACGGATCGGGAGACGCAGGTCAAGGTCGACATATCGTTCAATATGCAGTCGGGCGTGCAGTCTGCGGAGCTGATCAAGCAGTTTAAGCGCGATTTTCCCGTGCTTGGCAAACTGGTGCTGGTGCTGAAGCAGTTCCTGCTGCTACGCGATCTCAACGAGGTCTTCACCGGCGGCATCTCATCGTACTCACTGATACTCATGTGCATTTGCTTCCTGCAATTGCATCCGCGCGCCATATTCCCGGACAAACCGAATCTGGGCGTGCTGCTGCTCGAGTTTTTTGAGCATTATGGCATTCGATTTAATTACATCAATGTCGGCATTTCCATTAAGAACGGCGGTCGCTATACGCCCAAGGATGAACTGCAGCGCGACATGGTCGATGGCCATCGGCCATCGTTGCTCTGCATCGAGGATCCATTGACGCCCGGCAACGATATCGGACGCAGCAGCTACGGTGCCTTCCACGTCCAGCAGGCCTTCCGCTGCGCCTACCGTGAGCTCACCAAAGCGGTCAGTCCACTCAATCTTTGGGGAACGGATGCCAATGTCACCTCCATATTGGGTGAGTTCATGGAAAGTGTTCCCAGTGAATAGAAATTTTATTATAATCATTGAGCGCAGCTGCAGCAGCACCATGCATAACTCTTCTTTAGTTCATTTAATATGGAACTCTTTACATGTTGTTGACTGTCATTTCTCGCTTGCCCCCACTGATCAGTGCCAGTCCTAATAATGGACGAACCCATGGAAAGCTTTTACCCATCTTCAAATTTGACCGTCCTTTCGATGTGGCTCAGCAAATTGTAACTTTTGTCAATAGCTCCTCAGTTAAACCCTTATCAATCCTAATCAATCTATCCAAATCTAGCATCTTTTGCAAACAAAATCAATGGAGAAATTAAAGTTTCCTGAATGTCATGCAACTCCTCACAACTATTTCACTGTCCATATGGGGATTGAATCCAGAGAGTTTTCATTGTGATTAGGAAACAAATTAAAAAATAAATATTTTAGAAGTGTACAAGTAATTCTCTTACTGTTTTATACTATGTGTGTACATGTATATATCTCCTGTCCTTTTTTTATATATCAAAGGTCGCATTATTCACATCACCGATGACGTGATCGATTATCGGGAATGGATACGCGAGAACTTTGACTATCTGACCGCCATCGATCCGATCTCGCCGCTGCCCGCCTACACGAATGGCGGCGCCAAGTATGTGATCATGGCCTCCGGTGCCGTAGTCCATCCCTTATATCATCCCCACACGGTGCTGCAGACGCACGCACTGGCGCCCCAGCCATATCATACGGCAGCAGCTGCAGCCGCCGCCGCCGCGGCCGTGGCAGCAGCTGCACAACTGCAGCAGCAGCAACAACAACAGCAGCATCATCACCATCATCATCAGCAGCAGCAGCAACAGCAGCAGCAGCAACACCAACATCAACAACATCTGCAACAGCCACAGGCACAGCTGAATCTGACGGCGTTGCGTCATCGGCGAGGCAGCACATCATCCGCTGATGATTCCGAGGATAGCAAGGACTGTGAGCTTAACGAACGAGAGCGGGACCGGGACAGAGAGCGGGAGCGGGAGCGCGATAGAGAGAGGGAACGAGAGCCATTAACAGTTGTCGGTCAGCCAATTGTTGAGATCATCGATATCACGAACTCGCCGCCCAACGGACTGGATGTGATTGTGGCGCCCAAGCAGCTGCCCATTAGCAACAGCTCGTCGGTAATGCACACACCCACACGTATAGATACATGATGAATGGCTGCCGGCCTCATGCAGCAGCAGCAGCAGGCCGCCGGCTGTGTTATGCTGGCCGCAATTGCTGCCAACCCAAATGCTGCAATGCCGCGTGCACAACAATTGTTATTGTTGTGCAGCAGTAGCAACAATAATAGCAACAACAGTAGCAGTAGCAGTAGCAGCAGCGGCGTCATCATCAACGATAACAATGGTGCAGCAACTGCGGCCAGCATGATGCCAGTCGTCGTCAAGCCACAGGGCCAACCATGCCAACATACATGTATATCTTCTTCACAACTACAACTACAGCCAGACGTGGAGCAGCTGAGCGATGAACCACCACCACCACCACTGGATGAACCACCACCAATATTGATGAGCAGCGTGAATGTCTACACCAATCACAGCAGTAGCAGCAGCAACCCAACGACACGAAGTTATGTTCATCAACAGCAGCAGCAACAACAGCAGCAGCAGCACAGAGGTCACAACACCACTTCGTATTACCGTCAGCAGTTTTACGTGGCGCCGCACATGCAACAGCAGCCACAATTGACCAAGTCCAGCTCCGCCAGCACGCAGCAAACTGTTGGCTACAACACACAACATTCGCAGCAGCAACAGCAGCAGCAACATCATCACCAGCAGCGACCACAGCATTTGAGACTGTCCAGCAGCAACAACAACAGCAGCAGTAGTGGTGGCTACCAACAACAGCAACAGCAACTTCATCATCAGCAACAACAACAACAGCATCATCATCACCATAATCTGCACCATCAACAGCAGTCGCAGCAACAGCAACATCACCATCATCAGCAGCAGCAACAGCAGCAACATCATCGCCGACATCATTTTCAATCAGGCTCATCGAGATCGGTTGGTTCGCTCACAATATCAGCCTCATCCTCAGCCTACCCAGCGGCAGCAACTGCTGCTCACAGCAGCAACAGCAGCAGCCACAGTCGATTGCAACAGATGCGAGACGCTCGCCTGGTCAACTCATCATCGTCAATCATTTCCATATCGTCGGAATCCTCGGTTGGCAGCTCCTCGGGTTCATCGCCACGTTCGCCACGCTGTGCTTCTGGCGGTGAATCGGCTGATTCCACATCTGGCCAGCTGGTCACTGCTGAAGATTGCTGAACATCCGTTTGCCCAGCCATAATATACATGTGTGTGCCTGTGTGCGTGCGTGTGTGTGAAAACAGATAGCAGCAAGTTAGCGCGATGGAGATAGCAATAGTCATGTGTGCATAGAAAGCTGCCTTCGATTCAAACATTTCTGTTTAGTTTGATGTTACACATCTTTTTATATATTTGTTTGTATATTTGTTTTACTAATAATTTTTGCATTTCGGTGTTCCTATTAAATATATGTACGACATATTTCGTACATATGTTGCTCAGAAAGTGTTAATATGCCATATTAGATGGCACAATGTTTTATGCATGTATTCAATATATTCCTCAGACATATGATTTAGTGCTCCGGTGCTCCGATGAGGTATACTTTTGTGTAACCAACTGTGAGGAATATAATAGCAGCTAAAGTAAACAGAAAAGAAAGAACAAATCTATCTACCGATTGTTCCTACGTGAGCTATATAATATTGTAATTTGATCCTTAATTCCCGAAGCAAAAAGTCTGTTCTTATATTGAAAATGTTCATCGAAAATGACTCAGAACCCAAGAGAGTTCAGCTGATATATACAAAAATACACTTAGGTCAGGGCAACAGCAGATACGGACATGGCCACTCTCACCCAACCTCCCACACAGGGTAAATATACACACATATATATAATGAATAATCGGTATGATCGAATGAAACAGATTCGACTCGACCTTTGATGCTAATCATAAATATATATACATATATATGTGTTATAGAGGGGGCTGGGAGATAATTCCTTCAGTGCGTTGCACCCATCGTAAGGCAACATGAAAATAACATAAATAATGCTGCATATATCATAACCATTAACTAAGAATGCCACATCCGTGCTGTCTCGCACCCATCCTATAATAACTGCTACCCACTCACACAGACACACACACATACATATATATAAACATACATACACACATCCATTAATATATCCGAACACTTTGCTGCACTCCTTGTGTGCTAGTTGGAATTTCATTGTGTTTCTAAAATAATAATGAAAGAAAACAACTGAAAAAGAAAAACAAAAATAAAACTGATTAAATAACACAAAACATTAAATTTAAAAACTAAAATATATCAGTGTATAAGTAAAAAGAAGAAACATAAAACCCAATTTAGTCTATAAAAGAAATTATGTGAAGCGAAATGTGAAGTACGAAATGAAGTACATATATATGAAATATTATTTGTAAAGAAAAATATATAGTTATAAGGCAACTATATAGATATTTTTTTTCATCGTTTATTTGATTATTAACATTATTTTTTTTTTTCTGTTAGAAATGTAAGTAAAAGCAGAAAACTATTATCATATTAAATAAATGTAGCATGTTGCTTATAGCTTAAGTGCTGCATATGTAGTATGTATGTGTATATATAGAGAACGAGGAGATGTATATAAATACATACATACATACATACATCGTGTACATGTATGTATGCGAAGGAAAGGTGTACAAGCAATCCAAACAATAAGCGTGAAAATCCTGCAAAACTTGTGCGCAATTCTCACGCGAATATTATTAAGTGAAATTGTGTGCGTCTAACGAGAAAAACAAAACGAGAACAGCAAAAAAAAAAAAACAAAAACAATGAGAAAAAAGAAAACAGAAAATAGCAATTAGTTTTTTTTAATTGATCGATCGTTAAGCATTATGTAATTTTCATGATAAAATCTAAATCTATGATAAGAGCTGCTTCTTTTATTAACGCCTCAAATGTTTTTATTATTATTACGATTATTATTATTATTATTATTATTATTGAATATCCCAATACTATTTCTGTACTATTACTATTATGATTACCATATTTAAAATTCTGCACCTAAGCAAAACAAAAAGCAAAAAACATTGTACGAACACATTGCACAACAGAAAACAAAAGCGAACACACACACATATACACCGACACACACACACACACACACACACACACATATATACACCGACACACACACACACACACTGGAATGCAATGTGTTTGAAAACAAAACAAAAAAAGTAAAACTAAAAAAAAAAAACAAAAAAAACGAAGCCAACAAAAAACTAAAACCAAAACGGTGTAAAATTATTCATTATCAAATACTTACTATAGGCATATATGCAATTCCTGCCATTTATTAGTGTACATATATACATGTGTGTATACATATGTGTGTATATATATGTGTGTATATATGAGTTTATTGGCATACTCGATGCCGCTTTCGTCATATGTCCTAGAATATTCCTAATTGCCCCCCTCCCCTCTCCCCCATTCGTCACTCTCCTCTTTAACTTAAACTTACTGCCATTTTGAGAGAAGTTTTTAAAACAAAATGAAAAAGAAAAGAAAAGAAAAGAAAATTTAGACTTTGTACATGTATAACATTTAGGCTGTTCTTTCCAATTGTAAGAGAAACAAAGAAAAACAAATAACTTAAGCAACGTATAGGGATATATTATTGTGCATGTTAGTGAATCGAATCAGAATAAATAAGCGCTGTCATTGCTGCCCCGCCCTGCCCCGGCCAGTGTTGGCTAACTTAGTTATCGACTGTCAACAACTAAATGTCAATCATACACTACTCCGCCCCTCGACCGCAGCACAATCATTTCTCGATAGCAGCTGACGACGAACACTTGACTTGGACTTGATGACAGCCGCTTTGAAGCCCACCTTACACCCACACCCAAACACACACACGCATGCAGTGCTGCACACACACACACACACATAGACAGCTAAATTGTAGACGATAAATGTTAGAATGTCGCAATAATAAATCTTCAATTTATGCACACTCGTCGTCTGTTAAATATATATAAATATATATTGTGTAGTTAATAATTGAGAAAACAAGAAAAAAAACTGAAGAGATATTCATACGTACATGCATATGTACATAAAATACATACATACATAGAACATACTCGAATTTGAGGTGCGAGTGCGTGTGTTAAGCAATCGGCGAAATTAGGTTAGGTTGAAGCATTAAGACTTGAAAGCTATGCAAACAATTTAGAAAATACATATTATATACTAAAACAAATATATATATGTATGTATATGTATGTTAGTAGCACAATCTCACACATCCTCCCACACACACACACACACACACAGACTAGACACGTACTAGTTGGATATTGTAATATTAGTGTTGAGGTTATGTCGTACATTTTCCAATATCCGATCGCTGTTTGCCTAGCCAAGTAAGCTGTAATATGTAACGGGATTTTTTTACATATATATATATGTATACACACATATATATATATACGTGTGTGTGTATCATCTTGTATTTGAGTTTTGTGTAATTTTCGAATACTTATATATATACATATATATATATATATATCGATGTGTATCTAAATTGGCTAAAGTGATTGTTGTTGTTTATTGTACTGTAATAATAACAACGATATAAAGAAGCCGATCGAACGCGAATATAATACATATATATGATGATATGATGATATCATATACATGCACATGCATATATGGCAAATACAATTTCATAGCTATATAAAATCTAAGGCGAATTCGCAAACAATTTAGTATACTGCATAACGTACATTTAAAAATCTACAATTGATGTGTAATGCAACTTAGCAAATTAATGCGTAAGACGATAATTAATTAACTTATCATCATTATGAAATGATGATCGACGAATGAAGCCGAAGCAGAAGCAGGTTCAATAAAAATGCCGTGTTTCCTGCACGCAAAAACCAAAAAAAAAAATGGTTATTATTACCACTTAATGTAGGTGAACTTAAAGGTCTTGGGATCGCTGGCCTCGCACACAAATTGCATGAGAATCTTACAGTTGGCATCGTTGATCAGATCCCTGGTGGCGAACATGTGCACACAATTCTCGTTGCCACCGTAATTATCGGGCATCTGCTTGACTCCGTTCCAGGGGGCGTAGGTCAGGGGACGACCAGTGGATGACCAATAGAAGGCACCCTCGGTGCCCAGATCATTGCCGGATATCCAAAAATAATCGTTGCTCTTGAAGCCCTTGGCCCTCATATACTTGACCAGTGCCTCCATTTCCGGCTTATCCTCAATGGAGGCCAAATGGGCGTTCATCGTGCGGCACGTGGCCGCCGCCTGAAACCAATTCACCTTATTCATTGGCTCAATGTAGTAGTAGTTATCACCGATCCGTACAAACGGCGTTGTGTCAATGTCCGAGGGAATGCCTGGATTGCCATAGATTGGATTCATTGCCGTTGTTGTTGTTGTTGTTGTTTTTGTGGTTATGTTGCTTTGCTGCTTTGTTCAATTGACTCACCGTTGTAGACCTCCGTGCGATAGTTGGTGAATATGTTGACATCCGGCAGATAGCCGTAAGCCGGCACAGCCCAGCCACAGCCCAGGATGAGCAGTCGCAACAGAATCATATACGGCTCGTAATCCGGATGCATTCCGAGTAAGCTTGCCACGCAAACTGTTTGCAATTCTGCCTTTGGAGGGATCTTTTATGCACAAACTCGGTCGGGGCCAATTCCAGATGTGGCAGCTGTGGCAACTGTGTTTTCCATAACAGCTGCCCAAGCAACTTGTTCTCAGTCGATTTTAATTGCTAAAGAAAACAATTTGCCATTGATTCATAACAAATTTCAACATTTTCACAAAATGTTTCATGATTGCTGAACAAAGCGCCGCAAGAAAACCAAATCTAAAGCATCCATTTAAGTTATTGATTTGATTTATAAAACAGCAGCTTTCTTATTTATATCAAAAATAAAATATAAATAAAACACACTAATTTAATAAAAATAAATATGGAAATAATAAATTGAATCTTTTGTCAATAAATTTGAAATCTTTGCCAACTTCAAATGTTTACTTATCTTCAGTATTGATTGCGTGTGTTTAAATAAAATACTCAACATTTTGTCACTTTACTTAACATTTCTCCAAACTACTATTTTTTTGAACCCAGCTTTAGAGTAATACTGAATAGTTAAGTTCTTTGAAATCTTGCACATGTATTTAAATTGAAATTCAAGTGCCTGTCGACAATAACACAGACAATCGGGTGCCAAGTATTTGATCAGTAAAATAGCCAAATAGTTTCGATAAAAATGCCTGAGCTCCGTAAAGTTTAGTGCGAGTCTCTAATCTGAGTCTCACGTTGCCGAATGATGATTGGCCAATGGTTGTGAATGAATCTTTGTAAATCCACATGCATTATACATATGTGTATATGGAATCTGTACAATGTAGATAACCGGATGATATAACCATCTGCGTCGTGTGGTTGCTGCTTATTATGCGTGTGGCGATGATATACGAGTATGTAAATAACCTGATCAAAACTATCAAAATGCGGAAATTCAACCAAATCGAGAAATGGGCGCCTCAAAATGAGCTTGTTGCCAAACTAATCGACTTAATATGTATTAATAGATTGTGTGTGTGTGTGTGTGTGTGTTTGTGTGTGTTTGGTGTTTTTTTTTCTGTAAGCTGCTCTATAAATTTACCAAGTCAATGATTCAAGTTCCAAACAATATGTATCGAGAAATTAGATCATATTCTGTTAGCACCTTTAAAAAAAACAAAGAAAAAAAACCAACAATTTATTTATTTACAAAAAGTTGACGAGCTGTAAAACTGTTTATGGCCTGAACGCAATAAAAATGGGTAAAAAGGGTATAATGATGTGGAAAAGTATGCAACAGACAGATGGAAGCATATCCGATCTTGTCTATATCTTCTTGATGATCTGTATCAGAGACTATAAGAACTAGAGACTCGACAATTTGGAATAGAAGTACTGATAATTATGATCTTCTATAAGTATTTCTTATATGTTTCCAAGCCAATTAAATTTATTTATTACTTTTTGTATTTATTTATTTTCCAAGCCAATGGAATATCTCACCCTGTAAATATGGTGTTACAGCACTGTAAAAATTATAAACATTATAAATAATGATACATGTTATTTAACGCTTTGTTTATATATGTTAAAAAAAAGAAAAGAAAAGAAAGGAAGATGAACAGTTAATATGTTGTAATTATTGCATTTGATATGTGTTTAAAACATGAGTAGTGCTCACAATTGCCAATTGCATAACTAATCACAGGCTAAATGAACTGACGAATCAATAAATCGAAGATGAGTCAACAATTTGACATTTTGCAGACAGGTGCTCCCCCCCGTCATCAGTGGAAAGTGGGTAAGTGGAATGCTGGTCATTGATCAACCATATATAATGAGAGGTAGTATTGGTTGTATTGGAAGTGTTGCCCCATAGTCACGAAGCATATTCATCCTCATTATTAGCCGCATAATCGGCTCTTTGGGTTGGGATGCTTGCTTTGACAACCCACTGATAAAATGCCAATCGTTTTTAATTTCGCTTAAGGTAATGGTTGGGGCGCAGGGGGAACAGAGGGAAGCGGCCATCTTATGGTAAGAGTTAAATTATGCGCAACAATGCGCATTAAACAATTTATATAAAAAATGCACACAAAACTAAACGAATTTGAAATTTCTTGCATGATATAAGCGAACTGCGACGCTGACTGTGACTGCGACGCTCACTGTTACTGCAGCTGCGGCTGCGACTGCGACTGTGTCAAACTGCGAGATTGGCTCCATCGAATCCGAATCGAACAAGCCTTTGAGTTTTCTTCCGTTGCAACAGCTTCAAAGCAACAACAACAATAACCACAAGCAGAAACAATGCGTAGCCGAAGCAAAGCAATCCGCACAAATCGATAATCGTATGCAAAAAGCCGGTCGAATTTCGATACACGAAGCGAGCCGTCGTGCGTCCAGGGGAGAAGATGGGATAGAGAGAGAGAGAGAGAGGGGGAGATATGGAGCGTTTAGTTTGGAGATGCGCTAATGCTCGTGTTATTGTTACTGTTATTGCATATACACAGATATTTGTGGGAATTCGAATAGCCAAGCAAAACATATACAGGGCGTCTGACTTGGGTGCGCTGCATTCAAAAGGTGACGGAGGAAAACAAAAAATAATCAAACGAAAAATTAATTTTAAGTTTTGTTTCGCACTTTGCTTGACAACAAAGCACACTTCCTGCTATAAACTATTATAATATATGTGTATTTATATTGTTACATAAGACACTCTGTACAATTCAGTTTCTAGCAGCGAGAAAAGTACAACAACAAGAATATTGCTTTTCCTATAATTTATTATAATATGTAAAAATATACTTTAATATATTAGACACCCTGTACCATTAAAAATGTAGGAGGGAGAAAAGTACAACAAAAATATTGTTGTTTTTGTTCAAATATTTTGAAGTGAATGACGAGAGTTGAGAGATGGGCAGAAAGAGTCCAAAAGAAATGACCAAAACGTCGCAATACGCGTGTATTCCAATTATTTCATTAGTATTCACTCACCTCCCTTGTGCACTCCTCCCTGCTTCCATGGTTCCCCCGTACACTGCTCGCATTGCGTATCGCGATCACTTCATCATCGACGTCATAGGCAACTCTTACGAATCTCACGAACAGCAGCAGTTCGGCATCGGCATCGACTTGTCCGACGGCCCTTTAACGGGAATTATGGAATAGCGTGGAATTGCCGAACTGACCGAGCGGCAGCAAAAAAAGAAGCTGCTTCGCTAGCTTTGTATAAAAGCAGATGGGCAGCGCGAAAGTGGCATCAATCGTTAATCGGGAACAGCTTGACGAGCACAGACGAGCCCAAGAGACAGTTAGAAAGGGCGAGCGAAAGAGAGAGAAATATTAAGGAGTAAAGCGAAATGAAGGTGAGTGCTGGATGCACAACAGCTGCTCCTTTTGGATTACACAACAGCAACTCCAACTGCAACTGCATTTTGATCTTTCTGCAGATCTTTGTTTGTCTACTGGCCATCTTGGGCATCTGCAATGCCACCCTTCTATCGTTCCTGGGCGGCAGCAGCGGCGGCGGCGGCGGCGGCGGTGGTGGTGGTCTTGGCGGTGGCACCAAAACTACCTATGATATTATAGCGACACCAAACGGTGGTGGTGCTGGTGGTGGACATGGATATGGACATGGCGGCGGCGGTGGCGGCGGTGGATCTTACAGTCATGGACATGCACATGGTGGTGGTGGCGGTGGATCGCCACAACTTATCAAGATCATACTGCAGGATGGTGGACATGGCTATGGCGGTGGCGGTGGTGGTGGTGGCAGCTATGGACATGGCTATGCCAGCGGACACGATCATGGCGGCAACTATGGCGAACAGGTGTACAAGGTTATTGAGCAAGCGGCGCCAGCGACGGGCATTGCCTATCATGGCAATAGCGGCGGCAGCTCCGGCGGCGGCTATGCCTATGGTCAGTCGTATGCCTCTGGTCATAGCTATGGAGGTGGCGGCTCCTCCTCCTCCTCCTATCAGAGTCACCAGTTGAATGCAATTCTGCCCCAGATTATTCAGCTGGTACTGCAGGAGGATGCCTTGTACGGCGGTGGTGGTGGCGGCGGCGGCGGCTATGGCAATGTGGATGCCATCAATGGCCAGCTCATTGATACATTCGGGCAGCGGGGCAAGGCGATTATTATGCGTGCGGATAAAGCGCAGGGCGCCTTCTTTAAGAGCGGCCATGTGGTGCAGCGTGGCACACTCAAAGTGATGCGGGTCCAGGAGAACCAGCAGCAGCAGAAGCAGCAGCGTCAAGTTGGAGGCGGGGGAGGCGGTGGTTGGCACAGCGGAGGCGCCTCTAGCAGTGGCTGGAGCGCTCAGCCCGCCGGCTGGTAGAATGCTCCCAGCGCCTAGTTAGTTAGACCAAATCAATTGATATATATATATATATATATATATATATATATATATATATATATTTATATATATTTATTTATATGTCCTGTTTTTTTTTTATTTTTTTTTTGATAGGCTAAAAAATCATTGAAGTCATTAGACAATCCATCAGCATTGTTCGCAGCATCATTGTTAAATTATATGTTAATAAATAAATAAATAAATATAAAACTAAAAATAAATAGAAAAAAACATAAGCAAAAAACAGCTTAAAGCGAGCTAATTTGGTAACTTGTTGTGGGCCAAATGTTATATCATAAAAACACGACTTTCATTCAATGCCCTTGACGGAGCGGCAAGTGTGTTAGATAAGGGGCAAGAGGCAAAGTGGCACGACGAAAGTGGTATGGGGGCAACTTCAGAGGCGGCTGCCACTTAATTGTTGGATTGCCGAGTGGGGCAAAGCCAAAGGTGAAACTTGACCGGCTTCTTCTTCGGGTCGCTGGCGCAATTTGTCTTCAAATCCAAATTGATTTTCGGATAACATCGTTTTGTAGATTTGTGTGGAATGTTGTAGTTGTTGTTATTGTTGTTGTTGTTGTTGCTCCGAATGTGAAACTCATTTCTTATGCAAACACACTCCAATAACCGAAGGAGTTCGAGTTCAAGTTGGAGTTGGAGTTGGAGTTGCAGAAGTACAGCTGACAACAAGTATTTCTCTAATGTGACACGGAAGAAACGAGTCTCAAAAGTTGCCTTAATTTAATATCAACTTGCTTATTAAATCAATCAATCAATCAATCAATCCTATAATGTATCATTTGTAAAGAATATCTTTATAATATTTATTATCTTATGAGTAAATCTTATTTATTATACATTTTACATTTTATTTTTAATTTAATCAATTTTTTGTATTTTGTTTTTGTTGACAGACTTTGGTTGACATAAAACAAATAAAACTAAAAATGCATTTCATTTTTAGCTCGCCCATAAAGCTTTTCAGAATACAATCGTTTTTTGAAGTGGCATTTTCCAAAGTCGTGGTCGGAACGCGTTTCAGTAATACGTCATAAGAGAAAACAGCTCCGAAAAATTAGCTCAAGGTTTTTGGCCTCTGCCTCGATTGACAATTAATCAGCCAGCTTAAATACTTTTAAGATAAATGCAGTTTTGTTTGGGAATTCGGAATAAATGTGGGAACTGAAAAAAGCTTGTAGAAAAACAGCTCGATTGACGACAGTTAACAGATATATATATATATGTTTTTTTATTTTTATTTTATTTTCTGTTTTTAAATTAAATAAAAAAGTAATTTATTCAAATTGTTTTTTTTTTAAAGAAATACGAGATAATCTTTGCTATAAATAAATATTAGAACAAAACAAAAGGACGCTTTCCATGTCGTCAATATGAATGTTTTCAAGTATTGGGAATTTGATGCAAAGATCGGATGATGCACATTGGATCAGTTTCTGGCTGAGATTGGTGACGGCAAACACGCGCAGCTCGCTGCGAATGCGACGCACCTCATTGGTTATCGAGACGCGACCCTCGCCCATTTCGTAGACCAAGTAAAACGATGACTGCTCAATAAAGTCCAGCAACAGAGCCCGGCGAAATCCCAATTGGGATGTCAGCCTTCTGCGGCAAGCGCCCAATGAGTGGCTCCACTGGCTTATCAACGAGGCAAGCGTTCCATTCAGCGTTGAGATTGCTCATCGCCATGATCTGCAAGAGCGCGACTGACATCGTGTTGAGAAATCCCAACAACACTCACCTCTGGATTAGTGGCCAACATTTGGAACGGCAAATTAATGGTAATCATCATGGTAATCATCATGGTAATCATCTTGGGTTACAGCTGCACCTGCTCGATGCCATCGTCCATCTGACTGCCCAGCAGTTGTAAACACAGATTCTTCTTCAGCTGCCCGGCCCTTTTCGTCGGCAGCTTGACTCGTGAAGCGAACCGTAGTCAATGAGACGCACCCCAACGCACTTCGCTCCCGAGGCGCTAATCAGAGCATGCACCTCGCCCCAAAGCATTTTGTTGTCCAGCGCAACTCCAACCAAATCGCCCACAGATATCATCTCGAGGTTGCACGGCTACTTAATGCTGCATTTCGTGTGCAATGTTGTCGGCCAGGCGCTCCAAGTTATCCGTATTGGCCACTTCTATCACGCTGATGGGACTCTCCGCCACGATGTGGGTCACACGACACTCGAAGAACTCGTTCGCCGGCGGCTTTAGAGTCTCCCGCCACTCCACGCTCAATTCGCACAACGATAAATCCAGCACCATTTATAAATTAATATATATGTTTATATATAGAGAAAATTAAAATTATAAAAAAAAACTTAAAATTAGCTTTTATTTTATCATTTGACATCTTCATGGATTCACGGCATAAAATAGAAAACAAAAGCACAAAACAAAAAAAACAAACAAAAGAAAAACAAACAATTTTTATTTCAAAGTTTTTGTTGTGGTATTTTGGGGTATTTGAAAGCCTTTGAAATGGAATGGAGAAGCTTAAAAAAGTTGGAGTCATCGATTTGCATTTAAGTCGAGTAGTTTGGCAAACAAACAATATCTGTATCTGTAGATAAATAGATAGATAGATAGATATATAGATGTATACAAATAAACAAAGCCAGATAAACGGCGATCAATAATTGGACACAAAGCGAACAATCAATCAAGGCACTCAATTCGATATTTGGCGACAGGCAGGCAAGGCCGTGGCCGCATCCGGATCCGGACCCATTCAGACAGCCAGATAGTTATTATAGATATTGTAGTTAGTTGGATGCAAGAACAAGTTCTCATTGTTCTGTCTGCGAGTCAAAAGACGTCACAAATGTGGACAATTTCAATAATAATGCCACCCTTTATACTTGTCAGAGATATTAACATAATGCCTCTCGATTTTCGATTGGGCTTCTTTTCAAATGCCGTTCTAATTGTGTCTTTCCGTGGGGGCCAGTTTGGTGATAATGATGATGATCTGATCTGATCCGATCCACATTTGACAACATTCTGTCGCCGTCAACTATATAAGCATACTGTTGGGCCAAGCAGTTCAACACACATCTTTCGGTTATCAAATCAACATGAAGGTAAGTCCAATCCACCAACAGATCTCAATTCGGATTTGATTTGATTATCCTTTTTTGTTTGGCAGTTCTTCCTTGCCTGTCTGCTGTTCGCCGCCAGCTTGGCTCTTGGCCAGAGCAGCGCCATCTATGGCACCAGCTACGCAACTGTGCCAGTTGTCCGCCATGTGCCCGTTGTCAGGCATGTGCCGGTCGTTCGACATGTACCCGTTGTCGAGTCGGTGGCGGTGCCTGTTGTTCACTCCGTTGTCCCTGTGCAACGCGCCACCTATATTTCATCGCCACAACTGCTGCGTTACGGACATGCCTACGAATCTCCCCTCGCCTACGGCGGCTTTCTGAAGCACAAGAAGTAAGCACAATCCACAATCGACAAGGACTACGATTCCCAAAACCATCAAAACTAAAGTTTTTAAGAATATTATTCACTTATTTTTTTTGCTTTTTTTTCTCTAATAAATTCCAAACTTTGTATATTCTTAAATGAAGTGGATTTTTCATAAAGTGCCACCAGCTCAAAGGATATAGAAAAAAGTAGCTGTTAAATGTACTTAATGTACGTGCACCACTAAGAACATCAGATAATCACCGTGAAACTGTGTTAAGTGCGTTTTTGGTGCCCAGCAAGCTGCACGCTCAATTTACTGGTAATAAACCACATAATAAAAGATTAATGAGCGGAGCTCCCCTCTTAAGTTTTTGTTGTTGTGGTTTTTCACGCTCTGCGAAACTCTGCAAACCATTTTTTTTTGTTGTGTTATTTGTAGCTGTGTAAAGTGTAAAAAGATTAAACTTTTTTTAACATTTTTTTTTTTTTGTTAAACACAGTGAAAAGTGAAATTATTATTATTTATGCATTTGTTGGATAATCCAGATGGCAGTGATTAACATTTTCTGGTTATCTTCCACCCTTTATTTGAAGATTCTTTCACTTCATAAGATTCTTAAACCAACAAAAGTATTAAATTCGCATTTAAACAAATTTCTTGTGCAGACGCTGCTATTATTTTTCTTCAACACTTTATACCAAACCAACAAGATACACTCAGATGTACATTTTTAATCTGCCGATCTATGTACACTCATAAAAAATCGTAAGATCTTTTAAATGAAGTCTAAAAATAAGAATGTTTAATAATTAATATAAGTTATTAAAAAGCTAATAGCAGAATTCATCAATCAATTAATTTTACACACAGAGAAAACAACACCTGGGAAATTAAAATGTTTTTCCTCGCTTTTAGAAAGCCACAATAAAAAATGATCGAAATTTACTTTCCGAATAATAGGATGACTTAGTCATTGAAGCCAAAAGTATGGCGACTTACTAAAAATGAAGGACGATTTTTTTTATAAGTGTACAGATACTTTGTGTACATATACTACATACATATGTCGGCAGATTAAAAATGTATTACACGTGGATTGTGGTTGGATGTCAATTTTGATGGACTCTTCGGTGTTTCTCACACTAATTTAAATATATATATTTATATATATATATATATATATATATATGTGTGTGTATAGAGAGATCACTGATGGTTGTTTGCCGGTCGTCTCGTGCGACTGTGAAGATAATACATGTGATGTGTATTACATGGCATCTGGGCTGGAATTTTACATAACCAGCTGCTTTGGCTTAGTTGACAACACACACATTTTATTGGTTGTTGATTGTTGTTGGAACAGTAAACGATTCGAATTCACCTTGAAAATGATTGCCTAAAATTGATTTGATATTGAGTGAATTTCGGCTTTTTTGGGCTTGGCTTTTGATCCGGACCAGATGCTGATCGGCTGGCGGCACATATGCATATATATACATATATCTGTGTATATATATAGATTTGGGCAGCACTGTTAGACAGCCAGCCGCCGGGTGAGGCAACCCAATAGTATAATATGTACGCATCTGGACAGTAAAATAGGTGCGAAGAAAATAACTTGGGTATTTTCAGGAAAAAGAAAAACTATTTATGCATCATGCTCAAAATACAATATATTTATTTTAAATGGAGATCAGAGGACTCCCTCTTAAGATAGGCACACCTCTTGATTAAAAATCCAGAAGAAAACCCTTAAGGCGGAAAAAAAGCGCACAAAATGTATTCAGTAAAGTTCCTTAAATTAGAACAGCAAATTTGAAGATGGGTAAAAAGTTTGCATTGGTTCATTAGGGGAGTGGCACGGATCAAAGGGTGCTCATCACTCCATATTAAATGGGTTAAGGAAGAAGTCACACCTATATTACTGACCAGATGTGTAAATCATGCATGGCCAGAAAGCAAGAGAGAGATAGAGAGAGAGAGAAAGAGGGACTGAGAGGGAGACACCTGCACGTGAAGGCATTGTTAATGTTGTCTTATCAGCAACAGCCACAGAAACAGAAACAGCCACAGTCAGTTCATTATGATGCTAATTGGGAGGAGAAGATGGCTTTCGGAATTTTGGAAATGCAGACACACCAATACAGATATAAATGAATTTTACGAAATGCTCGGCTAAACTGGAAACCGAACAAACTGAATAACGTTATGAAAATTACAAAATTGGAAAAACTGGCAATGAAGAACTTACTGGGTGCGGCGCACGTCGTCAGCCGAAGATGACAAGATGAAAACGAAAGCAACTTCTATCCAAACATGTACGAAAGACAAGCCGAACCATAAAAAAAAGAAAAAAGCACAACAGACTTTGCATCATCTTCGATCATCATAAGCATAATCATAAGCATAATCATAATGATCTCTGGATGCTTGCCCATTGCAAATGTTAATGAAATGCCTTTGTTTCGGCTGCTCTTTTGGGCTGGGCTATTTAATAAAAAAAAAAAAAAAAACAAAAAACGACAAAAAAAGAAAATTTATAAACGTTTTTTTTTTGGGATGCGTTGCGTTGGTTGCGTCTCTAATTTGCATCGTGGCAGATGATCATCTTGCACATCTCCAACTCTTGGTCTCTTCCAGCTCAAATTCAAATTGAAATTCGTATAAAAGCTGGCGCTCGCCCATCGATTAACATCAGTCGTGTTTGAGGACACAGAAGCCAACGATACGTAGAATTTAGAGGCATTAGGCGATTTTGTCGGTCAACCCACAACTGGAATAGTAGTCAACATGAAGGTAAGCTACCTGGCTAGCTAGCCAGCAGCAAGACGCACTGCATCCACATTTTATACATCTCTCCCTCTCTCTCTCTCCATCTCTCTCTCTCTGTCTGTCCATCTCTAGGTCTTTGTGTGTCTGTGTGCGCTTTTCGCCGTGGCCAACGCTGGTTTTCTGGGTCTGCTCGGCGGCGGTGGTGGCGGCGGTGGAGGTGGAGGTGGCGGCGGTGGTCATGGAGGTGGATATAGCGGTGGTCATGGTGGCGGACATGGCGGTGGTCATGGTGGCGGACATGGCGGCGGACATAGCGGTGGCAGCGTACACGTCGTCAAAGTTATCCACCAGCAGGGTGGTTACTCTGGCGGCGGCGGCGGCGGTGGACATGGTGGCGGCGGACATGGTGGTGGCGGCGTACAAGTTGTCAAACTTATCCAGGAGCACGGTGGTCACTCTGGCGGCGGCGGACATGGTGGTGGTGGCTACTCTGGCGGCGGCGGACATGGCGGCGGAGGCGTACAAGTTGTGAAAGTTATCGAACAGCAGGGTGGTCACTCTGGCGGCGGCGGACATGGTGGTGGCGGCTACTCTGGCGGCGGTGGACATGGCGGCGGAGGCGTACAAGTTGTGAAAGTTATCCAAGAGCAGGGTGGTCACTCTGGCGGCGGCGGACATGGCGGTGGTGGCTACTCTGGCGGCGGCGGACATGGCGGCGGAGGCGTACAAGTTGTCAAAGTTATCGAACAGCAGGGTGGTCACTCTGGCGGCGGCGGACATGGTGGTGGCGGCTACTCTGGCGGCGGCGGACATGGCGGCGGAGGCGTACACGTTGTTAAACTTATCCAAGAGCAAGGTGGTCACTCTGGCGGCGGCGGTGGTGGTGGTGGTGGATCTGTCAAAGTGATCAAGGTGTTGCATCACCATACGCACAGCGCAGCCAGTGCACCGGTCGCCGAGAGTGGTCCACAGGTCATCAAGGTGGTGCACGAGAATCATCAGAATAATCAGATTGCTGCGCCAGTGACGCATACCACCACCAAAGTGGTGCGTGTCATTCACGAACATGCCGCCGTTGCGGCTCCAGCTCCAGCTCCTCTCTACAGTGCTCCAGCTCCAGCTCCCCTTTATCAAGCGCCCGAACCCGCACCCGCTCCTGTTTACGAAGCACCCGCGCCCGCTCCTGTTTACCATGCACCCGCTCCAGCTCCTGTTTACAACGCACCCGCTCCAGCTCCCATTTACAGTGCTCCCGCTCCAGCTCCCATTTACAGTGCTCCCGCTCCAGCTCCTATTTACAGCGCCCCAGCACCAGCGCCCATTTACAATGCACCCGTGCCCGCTCCTGTTTATAATGCACCCGCACCGGCACCAGCGCCCATTTACAGCGCTCCCATCGGGCTACCGGCACCAAATGCCGCATATGGTGCACCACTGCAAGCACCGTTGCCACAGCTCAGCGTCCCCGAATCGGCGCCAGCGCCAGCCTTTAATCAGGGCCCCGTGCTGAGTTTGCCGGCGCCCGTCGAGGAGCAGGCGCTGCCCGTTGGCCATGCGCCCGCCCAGAGCTATGGTCCGCCCCACTATTAAATAGATAACAGATATCAGAGATCAGAAATCAACAACAAGAGCAACAGCAACATAAGCCACAGGAGGCGTCCACATTCACCCACCAACACCCACCTATCCACACCCACACACACACACGTGAAAGACCTCCACGAATCCTACTACTCGCGACAATTATCGACCTAATTTCTCAAACTGTTTCTCTTCTTCTGCTAAGCAACGCCATAAGTTATTTTAATTTTTTTTTATAAAATAGTTGTATTATTTTGTTTGTTTTGAAAAAAGAAATAATGAAAAAATGAAAATGAAAACTTGCATTGCCTTTGATTTAAAGAGCCTGATCTGCGCTAATATACTACAGTCCCACCTCGTTAAGGTGAACTCTGATATCAGATGAGATCTGCAGAAATTAAAGTTAAGTCTTTACTGCATAGAACTGCTCACTATAGGCTAGCTTGACTGTATTTGCGCATACTTTAGATGTTTTTGTGATAAGGTTTATTGTGCAAGTGGGTCTATCGAGGCAGTACTATGCTATGCTATCCAGGTGCAACTAGCACCTGTTCTACCTTCAAGAAAATTGATTGGTTTCTCAAAGCTAACCGAAGTTGCACTCTTTTTAGTTGAACTCGTCCAAACTCACTCACTGACCATGGGTCTGGGTTTGGAATCGAAAAACCATACAAAAAAAATTATAAAATTAACACAAAACTATAAAAAAAAAGTTATATCACTAAACTTGACCTTGGCGTTGCCAACTGCTTGGCTAACTGCGTTGGCAACTCATTTGCATAAATAATAACGTTAAATTTCACATTTTCTTGCGATGCATTTTCTCTTTTTTTTTTCTTGGAACGAACACACGATAAGAAACTAAACAAAAAACCAGAAAAAAAAAATAAAAACCGGAAAAAAACAATACAAATTGATTATATACATATGAATTGGGCTGTGTTGCGGTTGCTGTTGTTGTTGCTGCTGATGTTGATGTTGCTGCTGCTGCTGAGCCACGCCATTATTACGATAGATATATTCGCTTTTTGTTTTATTGTTTCATAACAAATGATTTCAAATTTGTCATGACTTAATCATTTTACACACAATTGTTAAATCTTGTTGTTGTTGTTGTTGCGGTTGTTGTTGTTGTAACGGTTGTTATGATAATAGTTGGTATTTATGGTTTTTGCATATTTCTTATTTTTTTGATCATTATTCGGCAGCTTTAACGAGCGCTTCAGCAACTTCCACAGCGATGGCAGCTTCCGCCTTTGCCTGCAGCACAATGGAAACAATGGAAATGTTGTCGCAATGCATTAAATAAATATACAAATATATATGGAGAAACTCCAACTTACCTTGTCGCTGCCAGCGGAGCTGGCTGCCGATTGATATTTGGAGAGCAGCTGCCTGGCCTCAGTGACATCAATGTCGGCCACATTGTGCGCCTCCTCGGCGAGCACCTGCACGGAGGAGTCCTCGTTGACAGTTACCGAGCCGCTGGACACAAAATACTTTGTCAGTTTGCCCTCATTATCGATGACCTGAACAACGCCGGGCTTCAGCACAGCTGTGCACAGCGTGTATAAAATATAAAATGAATTGATCAATAAATCACCAGCAGCATTATCATCATCAGTGGATGGCTTACCAAGTGTGGGCACATGCTTGGCCAGAATACCGAAGGAGCCGCTGAACGAGGGCACATCGATCTGGCGCACAACTGCCGCATCATAGAACGTCTGGTTGGCAGCAGCGAAGGTCAGCTTCATGTCGTCCGAATAGGAGCGTTTCTGGGCCAGGCGTGAGCCGCGCGCGGCCAGCAGACGAGCATTTTTCACGAACGACATTCTGTTCTGTGCAAAAAACACGGGGGGGAAAAATGCAAATGCAAATCTTACATTATAAATCGAAAATCGTATTGATAACATTTTAAACATATACAAATTATGTAACTTTGTAGGTTAGACTGGGCCAGGCGACAAGAATTGACCAAACGCAAACAGCAAAAGCAAACACACATTCACTAAAACATTTTGACCTGTTTTCCAATTGAAAATGTAATTGCGCTCAGTTTAGTTTACCTTTAATTTAATTGGAGTGTGGCGAAAATAAAGAATACTATGGTACCCGTCGTTCAGCTCGTAACCAGTGCCGCTCTTTAGAGGTGTCAAACAATCAAACAATCGATTACTATTGCTCGCATTCCAGAATTTAGTATCGAGCACGCATGTGCGAAAACGAATCGACTGGCCTCCATAAACTATCGATACTTCTACGTACAACAAGTAACGGCGCAAAAATTGTCAAACACAATTAGAATTAAAAAATACGAGAGCTTGGAGTTAATACTCACAAATACATCAGTCGAAATATTGTTTAAAGCCGGATAAGAGCATATATTAAATAATATAAATAATATATAAAATATTTCGCGATACTTAAAATCGAAGACCAAAACTTAAACATCGATTTATTAGTTACCAAAGCGAATTGCACAGGCCAATCAAATCGAATCTAATCGAATCGGCTCTCAATTGCCTCGCTCCTTGCTGTACATCTTTGCCGCATATCTGCATATTTGTTTATTTGTTTATCGTTTATTGTCGGCCAATCTAAATTGATAAAAATCTCGAAGAAATGCATATTCAATACCTAATACTAGGCATAACTATATTCTCGGTGCCGATGGCAGTTTGCGCTAAGCCGCTGACCGATACCATTTATTTGGCGCCGGGCTCATCCATTGATATCAGTGCGAATCCGTATGGAAGTAATGTGCTGCGAACCTTCTGCTACTCGGCCAAGTCTCGTTCATTGATCAGCCTGTTCGAGACGGTCGAGCTGGTGCTCTCGATTGCCAATGAGGACTATTCGCAATACGATGGCCGCTCGCCGGAGGAGGTGCTTCAGCATTACAGTGAACATCGATCGCTCTTCAGCTTTACGCTCTTCTCACAGAAACGTCTGCGGGTCCAGCTATCGCCGTTTGAGCGGCATTGCCTTGGCATTGCCTCCAAGCAGCCGTACAACGTGGGCTTGATACATGTCCAATGGGATTGGATGCGTCTGCTACAGTTGAGCGTCGGTCTGATCACCATTTGGAGCGCCGGGCAATTGGCGAAGAACAATATTTTCTATTATCTGGCCGGGATTGTGGTGGGCATTTGTACCTCATTTCTGGTAATGATTGCGATCACAGCCAAACTCTTTCCACGCCGTCCGATGATGTACGGCGTCTTGATCGGCGGTTGGACAATCGGATTATATATTATCAAGCAGTTGGCGCACAATATCCAACTTATACTGGTTACATACCGCGACTATGTTGTGTGGTATTTGGCCATTACGGGCTTGGTATCGTTTCTTATTTGCTACCGCGTTGGACCACCGAAAAATCCACGCTCCCAGGACATTATCAAGTGGGTGCTGCAAGCGATTGGCGCCGCAATCGCATTTCTTAGTAGCTGGCACACCAGTGCGTGTGGTGTGATCCTCGCAGGCACCTTTCTGGCCCTCTACTGTCCCGATTCGCTGACAAAATATGCACGCACCGTTTACAAGCGCCGATTTCCACCCCAACGTCGTCTCCTCACTCAGGAGGAATACTTCAAGGTGTCGGTGAGTGCGACGGCCCGATCTCTGGCCGAGCTGCGTGACCATGTAAACAGTCCGAATTGCCGTCAGTGGAATATGATGAGCACGCTGCGGGATCCAATGCGCTTTGCCACCTTTGCGAACGGTGCACCGCATTTGTACGATGAGGAAATCGACGATTATTCGCGGGCCATTGAGGAGTCGATGATCGGCACCAATGAGAACGAAGTTGAGGAATATCTCAGTTGCAGCATGTACTATCGCCCAATTACGGCCAGAATCGGCAATCAGCGACCAAATGTACCGCTTCCCCCGGCACAGCATCCAATGCTTCACAATCGCCTCGCCGGACAGCAAAACAATAATGTCTACAACAACAACAATCAACCAATCAACGACAACGACGCTAACGATGATGAGGACGACGATGAATTTATGGATCAGGAGTAAATCATACAACCACACATGACCGTCACATCATCACACAAGACTCACTAGTTTTAAAAGCCCCCATTCAGAAATTTCTGTTTCCTAGTCGAAGCCAAAAATTCATCGTTTAGAATATGTGTGGAAAAATCTCCATTTATTATAGTAATTGTTAAGATCATTTGTAAAAAAGACTCGCATTCATTCTCGGATAACTATAAATTATTTAGTAATATTGCGAAATAAAGCTAATAATAGCACCACTTCGACATTCTTTCTTATGAATGCAAACCAAAACAAACTAAAACCAACTATTGGTTTTGCAATTAGGTAAATAAGTAGAATGTTTGCTTTTAAGACATAGCTTAGCCATATTCTTAAGTACCTCCTGGCATTAAATGATTTGAAGGACTAATGGTGGATAGTCATGAGCCACAATTAAGCCCATTTGTTTTTGGCCATTAATTTAATCATTGCTTGTTTTTATCTTATCATCATCAAAATAATGATATTAATATTTCCCAACTACGGGCGGACGACGCTTGTGGCAACTGGAATTGCTTCATGGTTGACCTCAGTTCGGCAGCAGTTGCAGCAGCAGCAGCAGCAGTGCTTCCCTATTTGGCTTCGCAGTTTCAGTTTGCCGCAAAGATGTGCTGGCAATTGATAAGGTATCAATGTTCTTATCGCCAGCAGAGAGATCATGGCTGCTGTTCGATGCGGCGACGCTTGGCAGCGCTGCTGCAGCTGCGGTGCAGCAGCGGCTCTGGGTCGTTGTAGCCACGTCGCTTCACGCCGGCCACGCAGACAACCGTGATACACTGCATCTGCTGTGCCGCATCCGCGAGCAAGCTCTGTGGCAACTCATGCTGCCGCGTCTCACGTCTCTCCCGACGCGGATGCGGCACAATGAATCCGTTGTAAATGTGCTGCAACTGATGCATTGGCAGCTGCTCGGCATTTGGGACAAACAATTCGCGCTGTGCACGGATATGATTACTAAACAACAAAAAATAATAGCAAATATTTGCTCACCTTCCTCAGCTGCTCGAGAATTTTGGCGCGTGCTTGCGCCTCCTTCTCCTCCTCCTCCTTCACCTGGTCCTGTTCCTCCTGCTCCTGCTCGCGTGCATATTCCATGAGATCCCTTTGATGAATGCAGCCAGTGGAGGGCAATAATTCAATTTACGCAGAAGTTGGAGCAGCTGATTTGCCAGAGCTGCCACCTGTTGCGAATTGTCAACTGTTGACGATAAGATAAAAGATAAAGATAACACAAAGTAAAAATACTCACTTTGTATTTCGTTAGCACATTAAAAAAAACTCTACAAATGTTATATAGTAACAAATAACCGAAATGCGAAATGTTATCTTACTTGATAGGATTATTTGTATTTTAGAGAATTCTTATCTAAAATTCAGATTATATACTTCCGCTTGAGTAAATCTAGAAGATCATCACGATTTCCTCAACAGCAATTTAAAAAAATATTGTCTAAAACTTTAGCTTGCTAAAAACTAGATCTGGCCATTTAATAGCCAAACTCGCATCACAGCACAATAGGATCGTGCGAGTGCGATTGAGTTTTTAAGTTTGCTCTATTCGCATTGCTCTCTTCTCACTGATGTGAGTACGTGTGTGGTGTGTGTGCGAAAGGGATAGATAGTTGGGTTGATTGTATTGCTTTGTTTGCGCTACTCTGTTTCATAAATCAAAATGTTAAAAATTCTACACAGAATTAAATGAGGCCATTGTAGATATTTGTTTTAATTAGTTTAATTTGTATATTATTTTATTTGTATTTTAATAAAATATTAGCAAATCAAAAAGACAATCTATAATTGAATTTTTTTTAAGTGGTTAGAGTGCCCCATTTAATGTGGTTTCTGTTGCAGTTTATGTGTTGAATGCTGACAAATTCGGGTTTTTTTCAAAGAACTTATGCATACTCAGTATATATTTGCATATTCTATACTCAAACTGCATTGAATCTGGTTGATCGAAATGTCCGTCTTTCGTTCTCATCACATCCAAAAAGTCGCTGAGCACATCTTGAGTCAACTTATTGGTTGAGATATACATGCCTGAAAATAAAATTACAATTTATATATATACTTTTTGTCTGATTTGCTCACTTACTGTCTAATTTACCTAGTTGTGTCCACATATTTTGGCTGTCCTCGTGGAATCGTTACCGAAATAAACAAATTGTTTCCAGGCCATACGCGATCCGTACATCTTCATCTGATCGACGAGGAGCACAGAAATCTTGTTGCCGCCACTAGGGAGTTGATATTGTGCTCCCTCACTTTGATGGCCACATCAAGAATACCCCTCTCGATGTACCCCTTCCGCATCCATCTGTGAAACGTGGTAGTGCTGGGTAGGGGGAATTCCTTTCTCATACAGATGACGATATGCGCGTGGACCAGCTGTATGCAGACAAATCCCATGTGTCCTACGAGTTCCAGTACTTCTTCAGCTTCTCGCCACACTTCAACTGATCAGCTGCGTTGCCTTGAATATCTTGCCAAGTGAATTCTATAGAATTTTCAGCTTTTCCAACTGTTTTCCAATTGAGTGCCGGCCTGCATAGTTTCCGAACTATAAAGTGCATACAAAAAGATGCATATAAAGCATACCTAGACCTTAAAATAGTCGTGAAAACAATAATTTGTAAGTATGGGGAAATTATTGCTTAATGAAAATCAGAAATCCCTGGCTTAAGGTAGGCATATTTCCTTAATTTCTCTATCGATTTTGGTGACAATTGAATGTACTTATTATAATAAAGGCTTAACTGAGCTATCGAAAAATATTAAGTGGGGAAAGGACATCACTGAACGACTGAGGATAGAATACAGATCGTAAGACAAGATTTAAGGAAAAAATTAACATTTGCTCGGCCACATCTATTGGACGGTCTGCGAACAAGTGCTCTGAAGTCAGAAATAAATATGCAACATTTTACTGTCCAGGTGTGTATGTAAAAGTGAAGATTTTCAAATTGTTGGACTTACTCTGTATGCGCACTACAGTTCCTGAGATGCTCCTCCGGCTGAGGCTCGCGTTGAGCTGCGGTCATCAGATGTCGTGGAACCGCATCGGGCGCGTCGCTTTGCGATTGATTTGAATTTCTTTGAGACTTCATTTCAATCGGATTGCTCAAAGAGCTTTTCGCATATTCGGCAGCTGTTGCCAAATTTTCAATTTAATGCCTCCTCCCATTGTCGCTTTCTATCCGGATTACTTGAATTTCTTTCCCCTGGATTGCAATACGGCAAATTGGGCAATACGGCATTTTTAAATAACAGCAAATAACCACAGATTATGTCAACGAAAGAATCACCCGCCTCGCAAACACGACACATTGACTGCTGCCAAGAGACTGGACTGACTGGCTTGGTAAGTGAGAATTGAGAGCGCTCTCTCGAGCGACACAACCCTGAACGCTCGGTAAGTGAGTAGTGAGAGCGCTGTTCCGGGCGATACAGCCCTGTATCAGTCAGTGTAGGCAGCTTTGGCGTTTTCACGTCAATTTAAATTTGAGTTGAACGAGAATTATGGATATTTTCCTAAAATTGCGAGTTTGCACATTTTTCTTACATAGTTGGTCAGCATAATTGAATCATTATAATATACTTAATGCTTTATCGGCGGCAAACTCAAATCAATAAGTTTCATGTATACAGGGTTAAATTATACATGATGTTGATAGGGTATATATTTAACTAAGTAAATGACTGTGTGTCTCATTTATACAGTACCAATTTTGGGAGTGGTCTGGGCGAGGTTGGTCGTCAATTTGCATACAAACATATACAAAAAAAACAGTGGGCCATATATGCATTATATATGTCTGTATTATGATTTCGGTTTTTTACGAAATGGACACGTGATTTCCATGTGATACCCATCAATTGTTTAAACATATTGCCAGTAGTCTTTTCCCCCTATTCCCATGAAATTTACATTTTTAAATTCCGTTTCGTTTGAGTGAAATTAACAATGTGACCAGTGAATGCGAACATAATATAATTTAAGTCCTGATGACAACGACCACACTGCTAGCAGTTAGTCGATATCTCGATACAAAAGCGAACGCGCGCACATTTAAATTCAAATATGAAAAAATACAACAAAGAAATCCGTTAAGCAAGTCTAAGGTTTATGTTTGAATTGTGTCTGTATTTGAAACCAAAAAAAAAGAAAGAGACAAATAAAATGCAATCAATACACATCACATGCATAAATCATTCCGTCTCGTTATATATATACACCATATATAGACACGTATCGGCCTAGTGCACTCCATTTGAAGTCTGCTGTTGCTGTTGTTGTTGTTGTTGCTGTTGCTGTTGCAATTTGGAGCTCTGTGAGAAATCGATGCAGGCACCCGAGGTTAGATCAATTTCCTCGGAATCCGACCCATCGGAACCCTCGTCAGAGTTATGGCCAAGTGCAGTCATTCCGCCCAGATCCATTTGGGTAACGCCATGCGCCGTCGACTCCTTGTACAGCTTCAGTTCTGTGTAGGTTTTTGACAGTTTCTCGTGCTCGGACTGCGGATGCTGCTGCTGTTGATGCTGGAATGCCGGATGCATCATTGTAAAATTGGTTGTGCTTTGTCCATTAGCCAGCGGCACAGCATCGTTGACGGCTCCATCATTGATCAATGATTCTTTGCTAGCCGTTGCACTGCCCGCCGATAGATTTTCAGGCATTTGATTGTTACCATTGCTGGCTGTACCATTATTAGCTGGTCTGTTTGCACCGCCTCCGGCTATGACGGGCGGCGTGCCCAGACTAAGGCAACGCATCCGCCAAGCATCCTGCAGCAGCTGGAGACGCGCCTGTTTGCGCCACTTGGCGCGACGATTCTGAAACCACACCTGAAACACAAAAGTATCCAAGTCAAAGACTGCTTACGCAACTCACTAAGAAATTGGCTAATTAAAGCATTCAAATAACTGCTTGCTCATTTCTCAACTAAATTATATATGTACATTCATATGCTTGCTCATATCTCAACTTAATTATATATCATATAAATATATCATATAAATGATCAAATCGAGACCTCTTCAAAATGAAGAGTAGTTCTATTCAGCAAAACAAAAAATGTTTTCTTTCTCATCTGGGAATGTTGTAAAAGACGAATAATTTACAAAATGAAATATAACCACCCAGCATGATTGCTTGTATTTAATAGCTATTTTCATAATTTTTTAACTATATTTCAAGTTACTCGCTTAACGTTTTCCAAAATATGTGTGTTCACTTCTACATTTTGACCGCAGCTGTATGTTTATATTGTAGTCAGTTTCACAGCTTGACATGTGCAGGAAAAAATGGTGAAGCCTCACGGCAAAATTAATGTAATATTCAATTTTTGTTTGTTGCTCTTTGATATATCTCATGTATAGCTTATTTACCGCCACACTAAGGTCGATCGTAGGCCGATCGAAAAACTCAATTTTTTTTTTTTTTTGTTTTAACCGAATTGATTCTCAAAAAATAGTTTTGATAAATATGGTGTCAAAATATTTGTTTTTTTTCGGGTATAGATCTGATCGTATTTGAAATGTTTTATGAGAAAAATACCATATCCTAAATAAAAGTAAAATATAAACTTTTTAAAAGAAATTAACTAAATATTTAATTTTTTCAAGTACTCAAAAAAAATGTAAGCGGAAAGGAAATTCATTTTGGAAATATTATTAAAGTGGTTGAATGTGTTTGCTTAAAAGTAATATTGCTATCCAAAAGAGACAAAAATGTTATGTTTTTTTCTTATATAATTTTTATATATTTAAGTCTACCAAAGCTATACAACCAAATGAACAATCAATCAAGAAAACATCAAGCATTTTTCCGAAGCTTTTAATACATGTTATACTTTTTGGAAAGTTAATTGAATTATCTTTAAAACCATTTTCAAAAAAAAAAGGATTGTCTGTCAGAGAAAAATGTTCGGTGTACGGCTTAATAATGGCTTGGCTAGCGTAACTTTGGTATACTTGACAATATAATACTTAAGTAAGAAATATGTAAATTTTTGTCCATTTGTAAATGGGTTTTCATGGTTTCACATGGTGAGGAGCATTATGGAGATACTATACGGGATAGAGCACTGATTATTTTTTGCCTTCGATTAGCCACTAAACTATCCGAATTCTGAGACGCATCTAGCTGGAGCTTGGCTGCCACGTGATTCACCTGGACGCGCGCCTCGCTTAGGCTGATGCGCAGGGCGACTTCCTCGCGCAGGAAGACATCCGGATAGTGGGTCTTCTGGAAGAGTGCCTCCAGTTCCTGCAGCTGCTGTGGCGTGAATGTGGTCCGATTCCGTCGTTGGCGCCGCCTGCCGAACATGTACTCCGTGAGCAGATCGCCCGGCAGCGGCGATATAAATGGCCCCGCCATCAAATCAATATTTGCCGCTCGATTCAAACACTTTTTATTTATTTTAAATTCCGTTCACTGTTTGCTCGCTAATCAATCAATCAATCAATCAATTAGTCAATCACAGGAGCAGAGTCAAAAAAAAAAACAAAGCGCATTTCAAATAATTATGAAGACCGCACACTAGATGGCGCTATATCCACACACACACAGCCACAACAACAAAAAAAAACGTTGACTTTCGAATGGCGCGTTTGGCCAGCAACTGCGGAAATGCAGGCAGCGTCCTTTGGCTTTTATGCATAATCGCTGCCTCAGCCAACTCTATGTGTGTGGCTGTGTTTGGTGTGTGTGTGTGAGTGGCTGCGCCTGCGACTCGTTGCGTTTGTACGAATGTGCTCGTGTGCCTTGTGGCATAATAATTACAACACAATGCAACACATCGCAAACTTTTTGCTAATTAATACTCGCATATGGATAAAACAAATGAAGCAAAACTTAAAATGTTGCTTGCTTTTAGGCAATCGCTTGAAATGTGGATTAGCAAAATATATTAGCTTGTTTCTTTAACATAAATATGATTAATATGCTTTGAGAGCCCCTCTATCCCTCTCTCTCTCGCTCTCGCTCTCTCTCTCTCTCTCTCTCTCTCCCTCTCGCTCTCTCTCTCGCTTTCAGTCCCTGTAGCACTCGCACTCGTTCGCATATTTGCTCTGCCTCGCTGAATTCGCCGTTCGTCGTTCGCCGTCTCGCTCTCGTCTCGGCAACCACTTAGAATGGCAGGTGGCAGCAAGGAGCGCGCGCAGCCTCCGTTCGTTCCGCTCGCTCATTCGTTGTGAAAACATAAACAAATATAACACACAACAATACACACAGACACACAAGCACACACATAGCACTAAGTGCTCGGCTTTTAATGAGCACACTCTCCGCTTACACCAACACTAATACACAGACACATGCCATGTTGATGTCGCAGTTGTTGTTGTTGTTGTTTTGCTGGCTGCGTCGGCTTTTATTGTTTTCTCGTTTTGACTTCGTTAAATTACGGCACAAGCACAAAAACCTCATAAGCGCTGTTTTGCCTTAACGGGACTCTGGCAGTTAGGCAGACTACAAGCCATACCGTGGTATGAATACTGCTGAAAAGTATGCAATTATTTGAGTGTGCAAAATACAGGTGCCAATTGATATTATTAATATTTGACTTGTGAAATTGTTAATAATATTGCTATGTTTTAGAGACTGCATAAATTCTAAGTTCTCATTCTATGATAAAATTACTTATCTTAACATCATCATTTGCATCATTTCATTAGCTGAGTAATGCTGTGGTGTTAAATAAATTAAAAGTTTTTTTTTTATATCTTCGGTTACCAATACAATAATCTAACAATAAAAATAAATGTTGTTTTTTCGTTGAAGCCTGGAGGCTAATTAACAGTTCTAGGCTTTAATTGTGTTTATGTATATTTTCGGTTAAAAATTATATTCACTTCATGTTTTCATAATGTGTTGGTTTAAATAAGACACATTTTCTTATAATCCAGTCATCATATTCTTATTTTTAGTTATACAGAAATTATTTGTATTATTGAGTATTGAGTCAATGGCTAGACAATATGTTGAGCAATAAATTAAAAATAATTTTATTTACTTTTCGACCTTTTAATTTCTAGTCATTGATAATATTCATATCAATACATATACATATAAACATTGAAAAAACACCCCTAAGCAATTTAAATTTGAAGCTCAAGCTCAATTCACATATGTATGTCGTTTGCATCGCTCTCGTTCCACTGTTCACCACTCTCTGAATTGTGCACATGCACACATACATTCATAAATGCATTCATATGTGTGTGTGTGTGTGTGTGATGCACCTGTGAATAATAAAATTCAAATCACTTAGCAGCAGTAGTAGAAACAGCACCAACGTCGCCAGCTAAACAATAAGGCAACATCCCGTTCCCGCACACAAACATGCATACATATATAGAGAGGGAGACAGAAACAGAGAGAGAGAGACAGAGAGAGAGAGAGAGGGAGAGAGAGAGAGAGAGAGAGAGACAGTGAGACAGTGAGAGACAGAGAAATGGAGGGTGAGTGAGACGGAGGGAGAGGGAGAGTGAGTTTTGTAGTTGTTCGTTTGTGTGGGTGAGGGGGACGGGCGATAGCAAAGGCGCATTTAAAATGAGGTTGCCACCACAGCTGATGCCACCTGGCAGCCGAGCCGCATACAAGGAATACAACAATAACAACAATGCACATGCACATGTGCATGTGTGTGTATGTGTGTGAGGCAAACAAATGAAGGGATGTAATTTTCTCATTTACATGCATTGTTTCGTCGCTGCATTGTTGTTGTTGCTGCTGTTGCTGCCTGTGTTTGCCTGCGCTTGCGCTAAAATTATATTTATTTATTAATACTGAGGCATAGGCGTGGCGGCAGCTCCACCCACCTCCTTCCTCTTCCTGCTTCTCCTGTTATTATGTTCGTGTTTGTTTTCGGTGTTGTTGTTGTTTTATTTCATTTGCTTCTTTTGCGCCGAAGCCAATCATAAACGAGCACAGCTGTCTGCTTGTGTGTGTTTGTGCGTGTATGTGTGTGTGTGTGTGTGTGTGTGTGTATGTAGGGTTGACCAACGAGATGAACGTCAGTGTTGACAGCGTCTCATTGAAATTATGAAAATGATTTCGTGTTTGCCTTTTGTCTTTGCCTTCTCCCCATAGCTGCTCCACTCCTCGCCCGCCATTTTTAATTTTGTAATTTGATGCTGCCGTTGTTGTTACTGCTGTTGCAACTGGAATTCATTATGGCAACGCGCATTTCACCTGAGCATCGAAATAAGCATTTGTGAAGCTGGCGTCTTTTTCTCTGTTTTGCTAATCTGTGTGCGTGTGTGTGTGTGTGTATGTGTGTGTGTGTGTGTGTGTGTGTGTGTGTGTCCATTGTTTTGTCGCGCTCATTGGTCTTTCACAGCCTACAAGTGCCTCTGTGTGCGTGTGGCAATGTGTGAGCGAGTGCGCTGCTTTGAGTTTTTCTATCTCGCTTCCGCATCCAACTTCGTTTGCTGTTAATTATTTATTTTAGCGCGCCCCTTTTGTTGTTGTGGTTGTTGTTGCTGAGTTTTGATTAAATAAGTTTACAGCACGTGTGCACACACACACACACAGACACACACATCGCCAGTATGTTGAAGCAAAATGGCGTCTTCTCTGCTGTACATTATCCATTGCATACTTTTGGGGTTGTGCTGCATTTTTGCTTTGGTTTGAGTAAATACGGACTAGATTTTTATTGAGTAAGCAACTATCTTACCATCTACAGACTATTTCTTATGAGTCCTTAACTTAAGTGCAGATTCATTGCGCTGATCGCAGTTAAACTTATTCATAGGAAGCCGCAATTGTTTAAGAGGTATTTGAATGTAAATTAAATAAATATTTTTATACGAATAATTTAAATATCAAATTTTCAATTTATAAAAGGTAATAATTATATAATTATCTCTAGGCAGCCTTATGGTTTGTCTTCATATCACTGCTCTCTCTGCATCTAATAACAAATAGCCGTTCGATCCCTTAACTATGCTTTACTTAAGAAATAACAAATGAAAATGCAATATTAATAAAACCGAGCAGAACTGAACGATCAAAGATGATCGCTCTACTTAAACACTGAGTAAAATCCGTGTCTTCTTTTTCTGTCATTTCCACGGCAGTGTCAATTTAAATGGCCAGGACTTCTGTCATTCTGTCATGTCAGCCACATACTCATCTTCTGTCGCTCTTCTGCCGCTCGCCTTATTCCCCACTCTCCTCCATTCGGATGTGAATATGTTTTGCGGGCCTCAACATATGCATGTTATCTGGCGACGTAAGTGCAACTGCAACTGCAACGGCATGTGGCAAATTAGCGCTCAATGTTAACATTTGCCCACATTGTTACGCTGTGTTAATGCATTTGAATTTTTCTTACCCGCTCCCCCTTCTGAGCTGACTGCCTCGCTGGCTGACAGGCCCCAACACAACTGAAACTTTTCGCTACAAATTGTTGCGGCTGTTGCGACTAATTACAAAACTCAATACAGTTTTATAAATAATTTAATAAATTATATTTAAAATTTGAACTGATTTGAACTAATGCGAAATCTACTTTAACTGAAAAATAGACAAAATCGAAAAAAGGCGAATCGCTTAACTTCAACCTAAAATAAACTAAGTATTTTTTATAGTATTTATTTTTATTTCAAAATGGCAACATTTGTAGTGTGTTTGTGAATTCGTGTTTGCTGCAAGTAGCTCAGCATTTGTTGTGCGGTTCCCTTTTTAATTACTTTTTTTTCCAACTCATTTTCTTTTGTGGAATGCAGTCAGCCGGCAGGCTGGCAAGCGAGTCCTTGCTGCCCGGATTCAAGCAACGGTTGTCGTCATCGCTGTTGTTGTTCTTCTTGTTATTATTGTTGTTTCGTTTGCTTGGCTGCATTTTAGCATAAATTCAGTTTCATCTCTTCTCAGCTCAGCTCAGCTCAACTCAACTCAACTCAACGCAGCTCAGCTCAGCCCAACTCATCTCGTGCTCGTCCTGTTCGTCAACGTTGCATCCTGACAGACAGACGGACAGACGCCGTGGGCATCTCTGTCTATCTCTCTCTTTCTTACTCTCTCACTCCCACTCTTTGTCTCTCCGCCCTGTCCGCTTGCTGAAAATGACATTGTGACGATGCAATTAGTATTATGAAAATATTTCTCATGTTGTGTTTTCACTTTGTTTTTTCTCCATTTTCTTTTTTGTATTTAGTATGTTTTTGTTATTGCGCCCATTTAGAGAAATCCCCGACAGAGTCCAAAAGCTGCACAGGCGCCAACGTTTGTTGTACGGGTTGCTGTTGTTACTTTTCCCCTACCTGCCTCACCACCTCTCTACCTCTCCCCTCCCTCGTCGCATCATCACACGTAGCTAACTTCAGGCGCGCCGTGTCCTTTTGTGTGGCGCTGATTATAATTTTGATATGCCTGTGTTTTGCTCCCACCCCCCCATCCCTCACCCTCCTGCTCGTGTCTATGTGTGTGTATTTTTCTATTTAATGCATTTTCCTCTTCTCTCCTCTCTCACTCTCTGTCTCTGTCTCTGTCTCTGTCTCTGTCTCTGTCTCTGTCTCTCACCAGATACACAGATAGAGTCTCATTTTTACCTGGCATTCAGTGTTTTGCTAACTTGCTGTTGTTTCTCGCATTGCACTTGCCGCGTGCAAAAAATGTAATTAACTTAATGATTTTCATAAAGTGCGGTCTGTGCTGGCTCTGAAAGAGACCGGCTGGTAAATGGTGGTGGGGGCGGTAAGGTTTGCAGGGTTGAGGTGCCTATGCTCGAGGCTGTTGATTCCCTTTCCGCGCCAACATTATTATTGGGGCAATTAAAATGATTACAAAATGCAGCGAGCTTTCAGCTTTTCTTTTTATTATTATTTATATATATATTATTTTTTTTTTTTTGGTAGTCCTAGTTTCATGCGTAATACTTTTTTATCCAATATTTTGATTGGCATCCATCTGCATTGAGCTCATTTTGTCTGCTTTGCTTTGCTTCTTTTTTGTGATTTGAGTGTGTTTTTCTTTTCCGTTTGCAATGACAAATCATAATTAAAAATTGCAATTAACCACCGTCTTTGGCCAGAGCACACGACTCCGCCCCCGGCAGCTCCTCATCGTCCTCATCATCAATCGGCATTCATCAGCATCACCATCAAACACGAATTTCATTGTTGGGTTTTCAGCCCCGAATCTTTGACTTTAGCCTGCGTCCCTTGTGGGTAGCACAAAAAATGCATAAAAAATGGCAAGGAAATCTGGTTTGAGATGTATCAATGATGTATATCAAAATCCACGTATTTGGACGATCTGAGTCGGACCTATTTAGTTTACTAGATTTTGATTTTGGTCTTGAAAAATTTACAAAAATGCATTACAAAATTGTATGCTGTTTTTAGAGGCATATTAAATAAATAAGAAAATGAATGAACTATGAGGATCTGAACATGGAGTTGGATACCTAATTGTTGAAAGGAATATATATATATATATATATATATATAAATTCTAAATTAAATTTTGTCATAGATCGCTATCGGTCGAATGATAAGTTCTGAGTAAGGGGATCGATATACGATGGCTATATCAATATTGTATTTCTGATGCAATGTGTATAAAGTCCACAAGAGTACGTAATTTTCGGCGTGCCAAAGACATTATATTCATTATATTGGATGTATTGGATATTAATATTAATGTTTAAGCAATAATCTTGATATAATGTAAGCAGGTATTTAAAAAACAGTCAAAAATCAGTTGTGAGTACGATTTGAAATACAATCTGATCTATTTAGAAGATTCTCAATTGATACCAAACAAAGTCAGCAATTCAATTGTACAAAACTTTTTATATTTATAATAAACATTCTCGTATATCTTGCGCAGATCAAGCAAGTTTATCGATACAAATCGATTGCAGATAGCAATAAAAGACACTTTTATAGAGGCATATCCCTTTAAGGACATATTTTTGAGAAGCCGTGCAAATTTCATTTTGATTTATTATATTTTGAAGCAATTACCGAAAGGTGCAAGAACTTTTATTCATTTATTTGTCATACTTATGCATATTTTGGCAAATATTTTGGCAGGCAAATGTAAACTGGCCCCGTCCAATATGGATTGATTTGTTTGATTTAAGTCTTACATGTATCGATAGATGGTGGGGCATGATAAGGCTGCAGCTGGCATTCATCGCATGCTATTCAATTACCAAAGTCAAATGCCGTTCATGCTGAACTAATCAAATTAGCCGCAAAATCCGTAGAACTTTCGAGGGCCGCTATTCAAAAAGCATTAAAATACGCCTGGGCAAGTTTTGCTGCATCGGATTCTGGTCCAATAAAATGCATATTGAAACTCAATCAAAATTGCAACAAAATGCATTTTCATTATATTTGATTTCGGCATAAAAAGGGGCACGCTGGTAGGGGAGTGGCGGGGGGGTGGGTGCGATGGAGGGCGTGGCACGCTTTGCCGCAATGCAAATGCAATCAATATAATTGATATGCATATGTGTGTCAGTGTGTGTGTGTGTGTATGTGTGTGTGTGTGTGTGTGTGTGTAAAGATTAGAAGTCCATTGTGGATATCCACTGAGAATTGCCAGGCTTGCTTAAAGTATAAAATACGTTATAATTTACAAAATTGGTTTGCAAAATGGAATTCTGTTTCCCCCCCAGTCGCTCTCTCTCTCTCTCCCTCTCCCTCTCTCTCCCTCTCCCTCTCTCTCCCTCTCCTTCCTGTCTGTGTCTCTTCATCTGTCTATCTGGCTTGTGTTCATTGTTTCTGCTGCTTGTGTTCAGTTGCTCTGTGTCCGCCATGTTGATTTATTAAATCTCAATGTGGCAACATCTTCGTTCCATTTGTGTTCCATGTCTGGCCACACTCCCCAGCCATCTTGCCAGCTCTCTCTATATACCGTTATTACCATGGCACGAGACAATGCGCACCGTCAGCTTTCATTGTTTACCGAAAGCGAGCCGTAAAACTACTAAACAAAACAGCCACGCCCCCATTACCCCGATCCCCCGCCCACACGCCCCCGTCCACAGCGAGAGCAACAGCGCAAATGCAGTCAGGCAAATGCATGCGAGGGGAAGGGAATAGGGGAGTGGAGGGGAGGGGGGTTTAGGCTAAGAGGTTGGGAGAGTTTGGTGGCTGCGGCAAAAATTAATCAAAACATTGCATAAAGGCAGCAAAAATAATAACAATAACAATGTAGAGTGTCAGGCAAAAAGAGCCGACAGCGGAGAACGTTGACAGAGCGCCCAACCCACCCAAAAACAACCCCACCCACTCCATTCCCCCCTCTCTCCTTCTATCTCATTGTAATGATGATGCCACTGACACAAAAGCAACAAACAACTGTCGACAAGGATCTCATTTGTTATACTGATTATGTTGGCGCCTTGCGACAAGCACAACAAGCACTAAGCAAGACAGAGACAGAGACAGAGAGAGACAGAGACAGAGAGAGAGAGACACAAAGAGACAGAGCGAGAGAGGGAGAAAGAGCTCTCTTATGGGTGAGTTGATGTGGGCGGGAGAAGGGGGCCAAGACTCCAAGAAATAAGGACAAGACAATTTATAAACAGACAAATACCAAACACTAAATGCACTGAATACCTCGATGCTCTTATTTGAAAAGTAATTAAATTAAAAGCGATTATTTTACTTAATATAGAAGTAATGATATTTTAGCATCATATTCTTAAGAAACAAATTTATAACTCGAACTTCTCGGGTCGAAATTTATGTAACTCTCTTCAACTTGAGTGCGTTTAGAGAAATAGAAGCTGATTAGATTTAAAAAAAAAAATTCCATTGTAAATAGTATAATAACAAAATATAATAATTTGAATTGAAATTATGACTCATTTTATGGTGATAAAATTGCGACCTCTTCAAAATCTTCAATATGAGAGAAAAATCATGTTCCGCAAAACAAAATGTGTTTGGAGTGGTTTTAAAATTCAATTATTTTCCAAATGTTGAATGTAATCAAATCTAAGTTTTTATGTCAATAAATTTAAATAATAATGCAATTAAAATAAATATAAAATAAACATATACACAACAATTTTAAGAACTACATTTTTTTGGCAAATAAATTTTAAAGCTATGCTAAATTTTAGTACTTACTTATCTTAAGAATTGATTGCCTATGCTCAAATATAATTTTCAACAATTTTACCTTTATTTTAAGTGTTTTTTTTTACATTTTCCAAAACACAGAAATGCTTTTATTTCGTCAAACTGAGTCGGTAAAGTTATGCATTGGCTTAGCTTATTTTGGCAATCGGTTTCGTTGTGGTACCATATATATTAACAATATCGGTTAAAATGTTTAAACGTATTGAAATGTATCCTTTTGAAACAAGTTGTGCAACAGGTGCACAAGTAACAAGCAACTTGTGTTGCAGATGTAGAGCATCAAGCATCCGCATCCACGCAAGCCGAGATTGAGGCAGGCAGTCAAGTTTATGCTAGTTGGCAGCCCATCCGGAAAGACTCAGCTGCTGCCCTCAGCAGTCTGCCCCACAGTCCCCAGCCCACCTCCGCCACCACCCCCCTCTCAGCATCTCTCGGAAGCATTTGATGTTGTTTTGTTTCTTGCGCTGTGTGGTTCGCTGTTGAATGTTATCTGCTCTTTTCTTCGTCTTGGTAAAAATGAAATCATAATATGTAATCAGAATTTCTGCTCGGAATTCTGCTCTCCACCCTTGCCACCCAGTCGCAGTCATTGACAAGCCGCGGAAGCCATCAGAAGGCCATAATTTGTGCCAAATATGAAATCTGCTGAAACATTTCAAGACATTTGAAATGTTAATGATGGATTTGTTTTTAAAGAAACGTAAAATGAACATTCGATTGTTTTTGTATTTATACGTTGAACATAAATCGGCTAAAAAGTCGAAATGATTTTGTTCTTCTTTAATCTGCTAGAAGTGATTTAATGGCTTCAGTTTTTCTCTAAATCAGCATCAACACTCTGCAATCAGCCGGCAGTTACTTAAAACAAAACTGAAGTGTTTTCTTTATTACTTATTTTTGTCATTTATTCTCGATTGGCTTCTTTTTTGGCTACACTGGCTTTCCATCAAGTTCTAATTAATTATTCCTCAGGCGGAAGAAGGTCCAAAGAGCTGCTGAGCTCAGCTCGCCTTGAACTTGAACAACAATTGTCGGGTAATGAAATCAAAACTCAGTCAAAAACAAAAAAGAAAAAACCCAAATAGAATTAAAACAATGCCAAAGCAATGCTCGACAAAGGCAATGTCGAGGGGCAAATGTTAGTGCAATTAATTAAAAAACTAGATGCTCGCACACATGGTAAAAAAGGCAAACAAACAAAAAAAATGTGAAAAGCTCTGTTTTCGGGCATAGCCGACTGGGGCTCTCCTTGGAAAAAGTTGGGTTTGGCATTTTAAATGAATATTGGAAAATAAACACAGTTGAATTGTTTTCCCCAAATATTTTATGGCTAAATTTTATGGACGAGATTTTATTTGTTGCACAACTGGATCTTATGTGCTACCCTCCTCAGTTACACTTCCACTGCTGGTGGGGTATGTGAGGAAAAAAACAAAAACCAAACAATAAAAAAAAAAAACAAAAAAAAAACTGTGCACAAATTAAAAAAAAGTTAAGCGTGGTGGCTGAGGCCGATTTTGATTTGGATTTCGATTCTCTTTTCTCTCTTGCCGCTTTTTGTATTTTGTACGTTCGTCTGATTGAATTGAAAACATTTTATGCATTTGATTTAATCAAAAGAGAAATTCAATGCGAATGTGAATCTGAATGTGAATCTGAATGTGAATCTGAATGTGGATGTGGATGTGAATCCGAATGCAAGCTCTGTGCGAAGACAACAGCAGCAGCAACAGCAACAAATCAAATGCAAAATGGCATTCATTCATGCAATTTGCATTGTTTGCGGGACAACAAAAACAACAGCAAAAAGCAGCCAAACACGACAACATGTGCAACAACAACAATGGCAACTAAGCCACAGTAGGGGAAGCCCTATCACCACCACCCGAAAGAAAACACTGTGAAAAATACATGCTTACCTAACCGGAACCGATCAAAGCTCGGAAACCAAAATCGAAGCCAAAACTCAACATTTGTTTAGGAACCAGTTACCCTTGGCAACAAAATAAAGTGCAATTTAACAATCTGAATTAAGTGGATTTTTTCCAAATTTCAATTACAAGTTTTAAGAAACTTGATTTGTAATTATCGAAATGATCCATTTACGGACATATTAAATATTATTTCCAAAATGCAACTTGCAAGGTTTTTGCTGAGTGCATAGCTCAAGCCAATCCGCTCGAACTTTCTTGCCGTTGCAAGTTTATTCTACCACCTGCACCTGCACCTGCACCTGCTGCGCCAAAGTAAGCTGAAGAGTTAAGTTTGATTTGATTTGCTGGTCAACACAGTCATGGCAGTTGTTAACCCGTGTGTGCCTGAAACAATGCAGCAACTGACAATGGCAAACAACAAGAAGATCCACATCGACAACAGGATTGCAGGCAATTCACACACACACACACACACACACACATACACTCGTGGAAGCCTTGCACGTGCGCAGAGTCCTTACTTTGTTTGTATTGGAAAAGATGGAAACTTAAATAATTACACAAATATCAAAATGAAAAAATCCAATTCAATTCTTTAAAATATCCCAATTTCCCTTAATCATAATTTATTGCATAAAAATAATATTTCTCAATTGCGATTTCGTTAATCACAATCCGAATTTGAAATTGAATCGAATTAGCTTGCTTCAAAATTGAAATTCAGAATCAGAAAACTTTCTTCTTACGCATAAAAACATATTTCTGTGGAATTTAGTTGATTAGTTTATATTTGTGGTATTTATTTATGCAATTATTATTTATTTATATTTAAAATCTAGAGTGCCGCTAATTAACTGTAATAAAATGCCAGTCAATTTGTTTATTTTTTATTTATTTATTTTTTTTCTTTTCGTTGCGTTATCTTTATTGCTGAACTGCGCGTGTTTCGGTCATCATTTGCTAATCAAGTTTGCCATAAGTTCCGTTATTCTGTTCGTACAACACGAAGGGGCAGGACAAGCCCATCTCATATTCCGGCCGCTGAACTCTATGGTGTTTCGGAGTCCGGGGTCCGGGGAGTCCCCACGCCCAGCCCGCCTCGTCCCATCGCTCCGGGTTTTTTCCGTTCACTTTTTGTTTCTGCTCGTTTTTGTTTTTTTTTTCAAGCTGGCTTTTTATTTTGTAATTTATTTGCCGTTTTGCTTGTAATTTGTTACAGCTTTTTAATCTCGCATTGTTCTAAGCAGCCGTTGACTGACAAACTGACGGACTGAGGAACTAACTGACGGCCTGACGGACATGCCCACTGGGCGGTGGACACCACCCATGGCGTCGGAGGCTCGTCAGAGGGGGCGGGCGTGAGAGGGTGCGCTGCCACAATGTAATCAACGTCATAATCAGTGGCGGGGGTTGCATCTGCATTGTCCTGCAGTCGACCAAGACCGGAGCAGGAGCAGCAGCAGCAGTAGCAGCAGGAGCTGAGAGTTTAGTCGCAGTAGTTTTCGAATACGGATTCTGCCGTCTGCAATCCGTGTCCAGAAAGCCATAAACTGTTGAGCAAATTCATTTCGCTCCCACATGTGCACATGTGTGTGTGTGTGTGTGTGTGGATCCCTAGAGATGGACACGAATGAGGACCATGACATGAGTCACGCAGAAGTTATGATGTACCGAAATTAACCGATTGAAATTCCGAACTGAAATTCAAAATTTTTGAAGAACCAGTTACCAAAACTGAAATGAATTTGAAGCAAACAACAATCGTTTTTATTAAAAACCACTTTACCGAAATATGTTTCGGTTTAATAATATGAATATGAATTAATCTCAATCGTAATACGAAATCCTTTTGGGTTTTTTGAGAGTTGTTTCTACTGAAACCTACTGCCAAAGATTACCTTTATTTGAAGCTAAGCAATCCTATAACAATAATAACTAAATCTCAATAACTTAATGGGAACCGATGACTATTTCGTATTTTATTAATTGAAATTAAATTTTTGCATTTTTCACACTTTGTATTTGTGTTTTTGCGTCTACTGACCTAAGTTGACTTTAAATAAAAATGACATAAATAAAAAACAAGTAAGGAAATTTATCCTTTATAATGCACTGCATCTACTCACACACACATGTGGAGTTATGCAGATGTGTAGGTGTGCGTGTGTACGTATATATTTATTATTTTGCAGCCGAATACTTTAATGGCACTCGTATCATCACCAATTATTCTTTGCCTCGCATGCTGCCTGGCTTCGCTATGCACAAGTTTTTAATTATTCTAACTGCATACTAACTAAGCCACACACACGCACTCGCACTCGCACTCGCACTCACATCCGTATTCACACTCGCACTCCCACTCGCACTCGCACTCGCACTCGTGCTCGAACAACAGCAAAAACAACAACAAGAAGAACAACAACAACAATGGGCCAAGGCGGCGCTTTCTCATAATTCATTTGAAAGCGCACAAAAGCGCACATGAAATTGAAATGAAATTGAAATACATATAATAATAATAAAAAGAAATAATAATGAAAATGAACTGTGAATGTGTTTGTGTGTGTGTGTGTGTGTGTGAATGGGTGCGAGTGTGTGCAGATGTAAATGCCGAATACAATAAAAATAATAATCAACAATGCTCGCACACACACACACGCACACGCTCACACACACACAAGTTCACATTTCAGTTTTCAGCTCATGGATTTGTGCTTTTTAATTTGCTCTCCGACTTATTCTTTTTGAGTTTTGTTTGTGCGAATCTACTAACATAATGGAAGAGGGTGTAAAATATGCGGCGGATTTTGTAAAAAGCATAACCGAAAACAAGCAAAAAAATATAAATAAAAAAAATACTCTAATTGAGATCTCTCGCCCAAGGGATATTTCATAATGTAATCAGTCAATATTTTACTATTCGTATTCATTTTATTAACTTTTATTCAAAATGACGCAATGTTTGTAAAATAATAAATATGCATTGCCATTCAAGTGGGTTATACAGTTAAATATAAAAAAAATATCTGTAAATCAAAATGTTTGCTGCTTAATCACTAAAGTGATTTTTCCCGTTATGAGGTAATTTTCTTGAGTGAGTCGCGACTTTGAAGGGGACATTGACTTAAGGCAAGCATTGATATTACAGTACAGTAATATATATATATATATATATATATATATATATATATATATATATATATATATATATATGGGATTCAGAAACTGCACTAAGCCGGAATTATTACTAATCAGAGGAACCCAATTGACTTGGTCTGCATTGCATTCGCTCTCCAATGATTCTGCGCTGGAATCTTTTGAAGTATTACATAATATTAGCGTATATATGCAAACGTACAAAAAATAAAACAAATAAATAAATAAGCATTTGAAATGTTTCAATCCCTCGAGGCAAATACATTAATATTGAAGAAATTCCAAGAAAGTCAAAAGTGACTTTAGAGCCACATATCTCAGTCTTATATCAGTTTTTAACAAAGAAATACTTAAGCTTTAAGCTCTGATCCGATATATATACATATATACATATATTTATATATCCAGCAGTTTTGTGGACTATGACTGCAACATCGTACGTTCGTTCGGTTTGCCACTGCCGCAAGCTGCTAGGTCCCGTTTCAAGTGATTTGCATGCAAGTGCAAAATTTCTCATTCGACTTTGCAATCAACAAACTTAACTTGTCCGTTGACTTTTTGGCATGCGAATCAGTTTTGCGCCAATTTGGAATACATTTTGATCCATGTTATGGCTTTCCAATTCTCGTGTGCTCATCTACTTTCCATCGGGCATATCAACTTAATCATGTCTCTGGAGCTCATTATTGTATTAAGAGCACTATTGTTGAAAGCCTTATTATATGGCAAATATATCAGTATGAAAATCTGAGAGACACCAATTCATATAGTATTAGTCGTATTTTATTTTTATAAAAAATTGAAATTGAAAGACATACTTACATTATTCATATCGTATTTTATTTTTTGAAAAATCTAAGTCAAAAACAAAAAAATATTTGCTTTTAAAATCTTCTTTTTTTTGGCGAAGACATCTAAAAAGAAATGCTGAATTTAAATCATTTCCGGCATTTATCGTATGTCCAAATTGTGACTTTTTCGCACTAATTTTAAATTCAATCGAGGGCAAAAAATGCTGTGATTTTAATAAAGTGCATTTGAAATTCGGAATGCATTTTGAGGGAATTTTTTTATAGAGTTTTGTTTATTGTTGTTGTAGTTGTTATTCAGTTGCCATTCTTTTTATCAGGTCGCCCTCGTTTATGCTTGTCCCAGATGACAGCGGGAAAGCAGCAGCAGCGACAGCAGCAGCAGCAGCGGTAATAACAGCAACTGCAAAGCCAATACGATTGCCTACCCCTCCCCCCTCCTCCCCCACTCATCAACTACTATTTCCCCTCTCCCATTTCCCACAACGCACTGCAGTAACAACAATAACAGGAACAGCAACAGCAACAGCAACATAATTTCGCTCTTTGACTCTGCCAACTTGACGAGCGCAACCCGACACAAAGCAACGCAACGCAACGCAACGCAACGCTTCAACGCCGACGCGACGCCAGCGCGCGCTGCTACAAAAAATAAGCTCAACCGATAAGCTAGTCTTTTTTCAGCATTTAATTTAGTTTTAGTTCGGTTTTTGTGCTGCGCCTATTTGCATGCGCCGTGGTCATTGGTGCTGCATGCGAAATTCGCAGTCAGGTTGGGTGTTCTTTTGCCGTAGCCTGCTTACACTTAGCGGTTATCAATTGTAGTGCATCATCATAGTACATAGAACGGAAGAAGCGCACCAAACGGTTACGAAATGCTCTTCATCCGTTTCAAGTATTGTTATCTTACGCTCTTGCTCTGTGCAGCGCTCGCAGCCTCTGTTGATGATAGCAGCGAGAGTGCCGGCAACAGCAGAAGGTTTGTGCAAATGCTAAACCAATTCAATCGAAACATAAATACTCCGCCGGATTATGTTTTTTGTTTTTTTTTTGTGTTACTGGTTTTATATACCCCGCGCAGATAAAGTTTGCTTTGATTTCGATAACTGTATCCGTATCTCCAATATCGATTCATTTCGATTTCCGATAACAACAAAGTCCACAGTTTTATTTGCAGAGGCTTAAACCAATATATATTTTACATTGACATATTATTGAACAACTGCGAAAATTGCGTTAAGGTAAAATTAGAAACGTCAAACTTATAGTCGAAAATATATTCTCATATTGATCTCATTACTATCAACAGGCGTAAATATACTTTGACTCAATATGAGAATATACTTTCGATTATAATAGAAATACAAATTGTTTAACAGCAGGGTATATCGCAGTCGAGCTCAATCAATTACTGCAGTCGTACCCGTTGTAAATCTGTCAATTAAGTGATGCAGCGATGAGTTTGCCTTATGCACGAGAGTAACAGCCTCCGAGCTGTTAAATACGAGCATAACAGCCATTGAGCTGTTAAATATTTGCAATTCTGTAAACGAAATTCGAACAAGCAGACGAAGAGATATGAGTATTTTAATGGACTGAACCCATTGAAGCTGGGTAAAAAGGGTACAATAGTTTTGCGCTTGAGTAAAACATATAGCAGGATATAGCAGACGATGATGATTTTAGTGCTGATTCGAATTTCATAATTTACTTGTAGCAAATGGGTCTGCGCGTCGACCGATCTTTGCCTGCCCGAGAAGGAAGTGCTATCCGCCGCTGTGGGCGAAAACAATCCACACCATTTTGAGAGTCAACGGGATTGTCGGCTATCCTGCGGCAAATATGGCTCGATCTGGCCAATGCCCACGGTTGAGTGCAGTCTGTCCAACGAGCGGGTGCACTTTGATCCGTGGAAGGTGCGGTTCAATGTGGTCGCCCCCAATCCGGTAACAACCCAGTTCCTACGCGAAACGAATCGCTTGTTTGTGAGCAATCTGCTCAAGGAATGCCTGCGTAATTGCACGCTGGGCAGCAGCAAGGAGGTGCTGGTGAAGGCAACAGTCACCGATAACAGCCTGCTGCTCGACTGGACCACAGACGAGAGCTACATGATGGTCGTGCGCACCACGGACGCCGTCACCTTCGTCGACATCAAGGCGTCGACGGTCTACGGTGCACGGCACGCCTTCGAAACACTCACCAATCTGGTCACGGGCAGTCTGTCCAATGGACTGCTGCTGGTGAGTGCCGCACAGGTGCATGATCGACCCGCCTATCCGCATCGCGGCCTGCTCCTGGACACCGCTCGCAATTTCATGCCGCTGCGGTATATGCGAAACACCCTGGATGCGATGGCAGCGTCCAAGTTGAATGTACTCCACTGGCATGTGGTAGACACGCATAGTTTTCCGTTAGAGATAACGCGTGTGCCCGAAATGCAACAATATGGTGCGTATTCCACGGGTCAGACGTACTCGCACATGGATGCAGTGAATCTCGTGAAATATGCACGGCTGCGTGGCATACGCATCCTCCTCGAAATCGATGGACCCTCGCATGCGGGCAACGGCTGGCAGTGGGGACCCTCCGCCGGCATGGGCAACATGTCCGTCTGTTTGAATCAGACGCCGTGGCGCAACTATTGCGTACAGCCGCCATGTGGCCAACTGAATCCGCTGAACGAGCACATGTATGCGGTGCTCAAGGAGATACTTGAGGATGTTGCCGAGCTGGGCGCACCCGAGGAGACCATCCACATGGGCGGCGATGAGGTGTACCTGCCCTGCTGGAACCACACCGACGAGATCACCACTGAAATGAAGCAGCGCGGCTATGATTTGAGCGAGGCGAGTTTTCTGCGTCTCTGGTCGCAATTTCATCAGCGCAATCTTCAGGCATGGGATGAGATCAATCGGCGCATGTTTCCAAGTGTCAGTGCGGCGAAGCCGGTGATCTTGTGGTCCAGCCGTCTCACCGACCCGGAGCACATCGAACAGCTGCTGCCCAAGGAGCGTTTCATTGTCCAGACGTGGGTCAGTGCACAGAATCCGCTCAATCGGAATTTGCTGCAACGCGGCTATCGCCTGCTCATCTCCACCAAGGATGCCTGGTATTTGGATCACGGCTTCTGGGGCAGCACCAGCTACTACAACTGGCGCAAGGTGTACGACAATGCGCTACCAGTTGCCCCACACGCTGCCAACAACCAGTTGCCCCAGGTGGATCAGGCGACTCAGGTGCTCGGCGGCGAGGTGTGCATGTGGAGCGAGTATGTGGATCAGAACTCCCTTGGTAAGTAGTTCCTCATACACAACAGATCACACACACAATCTCTCTCTCTCTCTCACACACAATCTCTCTCTCTCGCTCTCTCTCTCTCTCTCTCTCTCTCCCTCTTGTCCCTCTCTTGTAGAGGCGCGCATCTGGCCGAGAGCGGGTGCTGCCGCCGAGCGTCTATGGTCGAATCCAAGATCATCCGCTTCCTTGGCTCAGCGTAGATTCTATCGGTATCGGGAAAGGCTAATCGCACGTGGCATCCATCCGGATGCTGTGGTGCCTCACTGGTGTGTGCTGCACGAAGGACAATGTCTCTGAATCAATCGCCTCGATCTAATTGTACCCTGTATCATAATTAACTATATATGCAGACTTCAAATGCTCGACTAGAAGTCAGAAACCTATTTTTAAGTAAAACTTACATAGGACAAGCTCAATATTTGCTTTGATCAAGTTACTTTCAATATACTTACATATATGTGACCAAAATTTTGTTCAGGTGAATAAACTGTACTCTATATACTTGAACTGTGGTATTTGCATAAGGACAGTATTCTCAATTTGCGACATAGACAAATGTAAATTGATTTGACTGCCATCAATTCTTCTAGTATACAGCGAACTAAATGGTATTAATTAATTAATCAACTTAAATTGTTTGAATTTAACGCCCAAGAGTCGTCTGTCATCTGACAGTGACTACACAATCCACCAGAAATAGAGGGCGCTAACCACCTACACTTACTGGTTGAAATCATGGATGGAAGCATACTGCGACACATAGAGACATCACATCACATTATGCAACAAATGAAAAGTAAAGTTTACTGCGCCGAAGACTTTAATTAATGTAAAGTTGAGTCTTTCTTTGGAGCTTAGCACAGTAGGCACTCGCAGCATCGACACAGATTAGGTTGCGCCATTGGCTAAGTTGCTCTCAAGCAAGAAAAAGGAGCACACAAGGGACAAGAAATAGATTCTAGCTAGACCCACATTCTTGTCGACCTTTATAAGAATAAATCTATTTGCTTATTAACAACAGTTTTCATTCGAAAATGTGGCAGCACTATTTGCCTTAGTCAGCTGTTTGCAAAATCTGGCAGCACCATCACTTTGTATGCAAAGCGAACAAAAGAAAAAACAACAAAAAGCCGGCACTGTTGAAGTTAAAAGTAAAATGCGTCTTGTCATCTGTGCACTTTATTTGATAAGCTGCTTGTACTTTGGCCGTGGCAACAGCAGCAATGGGAATGTCCTGCCCGTGGTACTGTGGCACGGCATGGGCGACACATGTTGTTTCCCCTTCAGCCTGGGCTCCATCAAGAAACTGATCGAGGAGCAAACAAATGGCAGCTATGTGCGTTCCCTCGAAATCGGTGCTAACATTGTGCTGGACTATGAAAGCGGCTTTTTCATACATCCCAACAAGCAGGTGGACTACGTCTGCAAGCAGCTGGCCCAAGATGAGCAACTCTCCAATGGCTACAATGCCATTGGCTTCTCGCAAGGCGGTCAATTCCTGTAAGTAGACTGTGGACAAGGATTTGCATTATTTTGATTCACTGAAGAGCTGCCTTTCTTTCCACTCCGCTGCAGTCGAGCGGTGGCCCAACGCTGCCCCGAGCCGCGAATGCGAACGCTGATCAGTTTGGGCGGACAGCATCAGGGTATCTTTGGCCTGCCCAAGTGTCCAACGCTGAGCGCCAGCAGCTGCGAGCACATCACCAGACTGCTCAACTATGCCGCCTACGAGAAGTAAGTAATATCAACGACACATATACAGCTGCGGTCAAAAGAAGATTAGTGTTGAACCATGCCAATTAAAGTCCTTGAATTGATTATGTGTATATTTATTTTTATTAAATTATTATTTATATTTATCATTATAACTGTAATAGAATAATAGTGAAGTATTCTCAGCTTTCCCTGCGGCTTAATAATGTTTATAAATACTAGATATGATGCGCGGGTATATTTGACTACAATCAGTATTTGGAAAAGAAAACATTTTTTGCAATGCTTCTTAAAGCAGCAGTACTATTATTTTGACCGCAACTGTATAAATATATACATATATATATATGCTTGCAATATGTGTGCAGATGGGTACAAAATGATCTGGTCCAGGCCACATATTGGCACGATCCTCTCGACGAGAGCAGCTATCGGATCAAGAGCAGTTTTCTGGCGGACATCAACAATGAGCTGTATGTCAACGAAAGATATTCGGAGAATCTCAACAAGCTGACCAGGTGAGAGGCGTGTCGATTATTGACATTTGAGTTGATGTGATAATAAATGCTAATGCGAGTTCTTGGCAGATTTGTAATGGTCAAGTTTCTCAACGACACCATTGTGCAGCCGAAGGAGTCGCAGTGGTTTGAGTTCTATGCACCAGGCCAGGACAAAACCATATTGCCGCTCAAGCAGAGCAAAGTCTTCGAGAATGTAAGTTCCGATGAAATCGCATTCCATTTGATATTAATGCCTGCCTGCTTGCAGCTTGGACTGGAGCTAATGCATATTCGAGGAAAACTGCAGTTTCTCAGCATCGAAGGCGATCATCTGGCCATATCCAAGGAGTGGTTTGTGAAGCATCTGGTGCCACTGCTGCTGGAATCAGAGTGAGGAACGTTGGGCCAACAAAGAAATGCTATAGTAGCGCATATATACATGTGCTGATTAACGCACGATATGACATACATATATGTACATATATATGGTGAATATATATGTTATATGTATATATATATATATATATTATTGATATTTTCGAAATTCAGGTTTGCATACAAAAAATTAGGTTTGCTTAATTTAAAAGTTTATACATATTCAGTAGTTGTGTGTTTGTTTTAAGGTTGTGTGTAATAATAATTAATAAATATTTCCGAGAAATATTCAATGCAAGGCAGTCGCTTGTTCCGACTATGATTCGCGCGCTGTAATCACACTGATTACACACGCTGATATTTAGATGTAAATATATGTGTGTGCTTAGCTATGTACATGAGGCAGTTAACAAAAGCTTATTGACAACCATCGAATTGTTGAATTTACATTTGACATACATCGTAGATACATTTACCAGCAGTAGGCAAACAGCAAAACATTAAAAAGACGGAAAGAGAAAAAAAAAAAAAACAAAACAAGTTAATAAGATAACCAAAAGCCGCACAGAATCACCATGGAGCCGGGCTTTGGTGAGGGTATTTCGGAGTTGAACTTCTAGTTTTTTGGTAGATGCACCATATACATCATGGCAAATGAATGACAGCGCGACAAGACAGGACAAGCACATCATAATTTGGACTTTGTGTTTGTGTTACGCGCAAAGAAGATCTCGGGATCCTTGTGCGGACGCTGAATTTCACGATAATTGCTGACTATCTTCTTGGACTGATCTTTGGGGCACGACTGCAAGTTGCGGAACACGCCGACCTACACAAAACAATGCGAAATTTATTTAATCAGATTATGTGGCGATATAGTTGTGTGTAGCTTACCTGGCCACGCGACACATAGATGGGCGTCCGGTAAATTATCCATGTGACACTCTCGAAGTACGGCGCCGTTGTCAGCGATCCCTTGTATGTATAATAGTGTTTGCTCAGCTCCTGCAGACCGATCCAGGACAGACAATCTGTTAAATTTTGAATGATCAATTTTTTTTATCTATTTATTGGTTAGTTTTTTGTGTGCATACCCGAATCGAGGGATGCGCTTGTGTGTATCTTTTGGACAATGCGTATGCCCTCGGTGATCTTCTTGAATTCGGGGCAATCCTTATCGCCACAGGCCTGTATGAAGAATGCGACAACAGCGAGTCCGTCCGGTTTGTTTTTTGCCTCGGCAAAATCCTTATACTTGGCATTATAGTGAACGGCATGCGCCTCCATCGAGTACTTCATGCCCTCCAGCGTGTGCTCGCAGCCAGACTCATCCGTGTCGGACCAATGGAAGTGCAGCTGCTCAAACATGTACATATCCGTGTCGAGGGCGCCGCCAATGATATACGGCTGTTGTTTGCGCTTACTGAATGTGACCATCGCCGAGGTGCCAGTGTTTTGAACGCGTGCAACGCCCACCGGCTCCCAATGGCCATGATATTCGAGCGGATCAACATCGTCGATATGCTCGATGGCACGATTGCTTATCTCAATTGGTGACTGTACGGGCATGCTATGCTATCCAGTATCCGCTATCCTCTGTCGTCTCTGCTCTGCTCCTCCTGCTGTTCCTGCTGATCCTGCTGCTGCTGCTGCTGCTGCTAACCTATGTAATCTATGTGATGTGCGCTGCGTTCAAGTATTTCTTCTTCCTCAGCTTGTAGACACGCCCGCGATCGACAGCGCTGGCGTCGTCCAAGTGCTCGGGTGACAAAGGTGGCGCTTGCGGCGGCGACGTCGTGATGGCGACTGTTCTCCTCGACTCCGGCGTGTAAGTGTAGGTATAAGGATGCGACGGCTCTGCCCCCAAGCCGTCCGTTTATCACTTCAGTTAGCTCCGACTCTGACCTTTTCTACTGGCTGAAAGAAACGCAAAGCGAATAAAATTGATTACTCTGGCATAGAAAATAGGCAAAGCAAATGACCGCTGTGTATTAATTGAAGAAACTCTTGACGAGCAATAAAATCAATTGAATTGAATGCGGTTGGTTGTTTCAGTGTGGTTCAGTGTGGTTGCGTGACCAATGCAACAGTCTGCCATCCACTGGCCAGGTCACCACCACCAGGCACCAAGCAACTCCTCTATTTGCAATAGAAATTGATACACCTCCAGTGCACCACCAGATAACACTTCCTAACCCCCCAACCCAACCGCTGAGTAATGTTTGATTAGCCATTTGAGAAATTGAAATGCCTTCAAGGTGGTTCTGAGTGTCAATGCAAGTGTGAGTCGTGGAAACGACTTCTACTTCTACTTCTCGTGCAGCGACTTGTTTTTCTTTTTAAATATTCAGCAGCCTTATTTGCTTGTTCGCACCTTCATTGCTTGAGTCGGTATCGATTTGTTATTCTCTTGCATATTGTATAAGCTACTAATTGATAGGTCACAATTTAGTTATTAGCCATAAATGTTGATGGTTAAAGTATTAAGAACTGCACAAGCGAGGACTCCTTGTCAAGGATATATGTATATATATATATATATATATTGTCAGCACCAACAACAGATTCTTCAATTTGGCACACAGTAAACGTATAGTGATTAACGACAATAAATGAATACGTTGTTTGATGAACTTTAATCAGGACTAAGATCCGATATGGCATTCAAATGACAAGCGTAACATTCTATGCAATTTACATCATCAATAAATAACAATTGAGCTGTGTGCGGCTGATTTATCACTCTGGTTTTCCATGAGCGCACTTAAGCGAACAATTAACGAGTCGACAAAAGTCAATTAACAAGTGTTATTTGCAACAACATAAGAGTTTGGCCATAAACCGTTCTTTTTATATGGACAGTACACAAGTGGCTGCGAAACTTTACCATTGTATATGGTATGTACTTATTTATATGCGATGCGAAGTTGCGATTAGCTAGCGACTAGCATTTATTAAGCCAAATACGAATTTAATTGACATTTATATAATACCCTAAATTCTCGTGACAGCTGCAATCAATGCCAGTCGCCGGTCGCCGATCGCCGGTCGCCCACTTGGAACCATTTCAAATTATCGCCAATGGCAGACAGGCCAGAACTCTCCGCGTTGCTGAACTTATTGCCATTATACTTAGTATATAGTATAGTGTATAGTGTAGAGCTTGTGCTCATATCAATGGCAATTTATTGATAACAAAAAGCAGGTCAAAATTCGGCGACAATCTCGGCCGTCTGCTGTGTCCAGCCAAATCAATCAACTGGTATACAATTGTAAATATATCGGCTATGCAGAATCGACATCATCAACATCATCATCAATTGGTGCACTAAATTTTCCGTTTGTCGTGGGCGTGTCATGCGTTTTGGATCTTTGGCCCCGTCCTGTTTTTGTTGGCCAATCGTATCTTTTGCGAGTTGTACACGTCGAACATACTTGTTGCTGATATCTTATCGTCATATGAAGCAAATGCATCAAGATTATACACTATATATACACATTTTTCTGCCGTTAATTGCGTCATTTGCAGTAAGTAACATTGTACAGCCAGCAATATTAGTAGTTGATAATTTTAAGCAGCTTGAAAAGTGCAAGTTCGTCCAAACGATTAAATACTATTTGTTTATTCCTTGCTTTGCTTATTGGCATTGGTATTATAGCAGAGGCAGTGTTATCAGTGGTATCTTGCCAAATGTTTTACTCTGATGCATTCCTCAGTTTCCTGGTGATTTTCATCATGATTTCCGCATCTAAAACTAAACAAATTAAATTAAGTATGTCTTATATCTCGCTTAGGATATTTCAATTACTTACCTCACCAGAAATCGGGTCTGGTTCAAGGCTACTTCTTATCTGTTTGAACTTGCACTGTTAATGGCTCAATGGGCAAAGTGCATGGATATAAAATATCTGGTTTTTCCCAACCTTTTTTGCTTTGTATCAATATTCTTCATTATCATTATCAGGCAAAAAGCGGGGGAAAAAAACTTACAGCTAAATAAACATTGAGATAAACGAAAATCACGTTTTCTACCATCATTAAATATAGAAAAATGTATATATAAATATGTCTGTATATGTCGATCTGGTTGCCGGGTGAAGCGATGTGGAAAATGAACAGAACGAAGTCAAGTGGCTCTCCAGATATATAGATATCTATATATATTTATAGATATATGTATCAGTTTAGGTTATGTGACGGCAGCTATTAGATTGATGCATGTACCGGGCAGCTCAAGAGTAAAAGGTTGTTGTGAATGATAAGAATCTGCTTATCACAGTCATCATCAACATGTGCTGTCAACATACACCACACACACACACACTCACACACACACACACTAACATACAACACTTGACCGAGTAATTACTTAAGTACTACAACCCATATATAAATCTTATCGCTGTTGATCCATATTGAAGGACTCCATAAATTGGGGCGCAGAGCGGAATAGTTAAGTAATGACAAATGTGCGGCAATCGAATTTTGTCCAAGAATACATAACCTTGCAGAAACCGGGAAGTAAATAGTAAATAGTCGACAGCAAATAGAATGCTAATTTGCCAGCTACGCAACGAATGACCTCATGCATTGTTTATCCAGGTATTAGTGGCAGGCATACGTTTCAAGTGTACCTGTGTGTGTGTGTGTGTGGAAGCAACAGGAGCCTGCCGCCATCGACCAAATAACAACAAGAGTCCAGGTTAGAGTCAAGGCTATCTCTCTCTCTCTCTCTCTCTCCCCTTCTATCTTTCTCTCTCTTTCTAGCTTTCTCCCTCTTTCTATGTCTCTTTATTAGTTCAGTGTCACACTCAATAGGTGGCGCCACAATGTACGCTTTTAATATTTGTTAGCAGTGGTGAAAAGGTCCTTTGAAACGTAATTAGATTATTTTTATTATTATTGTTATTCTTCGAACGAGAGATACATTTTAAAATTTAATTATGTATATGATTAAGACAAATATCAAATAAAAATTGCACATAATTAAAACGTTTTACTTCAAGAAAGACTTGTCTCTGGACAATGGTAAAGGCAACTGATAAGAAACACTCAACAATTATCATACGTTTTGCACCGAGGGGTGTTGAAAATAATGTTGACATTGGACAGCTGTTATTGTTGCTGCTGCTGCTGCTCCCAAAAGCAAATCAATAAACGCGCGGCAAGTGCATTGTCAGCCTTACACTACATAGCTGACCTTAAAAATTCCAGACGGTAATTTGGAACGTGGTGCGGCGGGAATGAAACTATAGCCATATTATATTTTTCAAAACGCACAGAATATTGTCAAATTTACAGCGCAATTAAATTGCGTGCACAGTCACTGTCACTGCCACTGTCACAGTCACACTCACAGTCACAGTCACTGCCGGTGTTGTGTTTTTGTTGTTTTTTGTTGGCCAGACAAAAATGTTTAATAACTGTGAGGCCCTGACTGCTTGGAATAACACTTCACTCCAAACATGTATATACATATTTATGATTGTAGGTGTATATATATATTCATATATAATGGTTACTGTATATGTATTATATGTGTACATATGCATATATATATACATAAATAAATACATATATATACATATGTATGTATATATGATTGTATACCCAGTTGTCTGATCTAATTGTTCGTATTTACCTGTTGATTTTGGTTTTGCTTTTGGTTTTGGTTCTGCACGTAGCTGTCACCGCATAAAATCTATATAATGTATGCAAATGCAAAAAAAAAGAAGAGAAAAAATTGTTGACACACGCGCCCGCAATTTTCTTTTCTTGTGGAGTGGGGATTATTGTTTATATATGCTTATGTGTATATTATTTAATCCCAACAACAAATACCACATTGCCAGCAAATACGGTCGCGTAACGAGCTAAAAAATTATTCACTGTACGAGGACAAGGGACTATGCAGTGTTGACAAAAGTTCAGAGCAATACAAATTAAATGTTATTTAACAGTTGCGATAACATTGCTCAGTTCTCTGTTAGAAAATAAATTAAATTCGGTTTGTTAACAGTTTTTCGGCCCCTTGAGTTACGATTACACAATCGCAGTGTTGCTTAGCTATCGATTAGGCATTTAAAAAACAAAAAAAGGGAAAATATATTGCGAGGACTAGGGAAATTTACTAAGCCGCTGATCAAAACCCGGTGTGCATTTGCGTTACGTAGACCTGCTGGTAGGGTAAAAAAAAACCCTTAAATAATCGAAGCAAGAAAATCTACATGTGGACACCTTAAAAAAGGCCAACTCAAACAGAGTGACGGTTTTTTTTGTAAGTTGAGTTTGTTTTACTAACCGCTAATTAAATTTAAATTGAAATGCATTCTGTAAATGTTCAGTGCTGTGAAACGTGGAATTTGTACATATGTATTTATTATTTTTTGACACAATGAGAGAACTATCAGGGACAGTCCCCGATATAGACTTTTAGGATATCCATGTCTTCAATAATTTGAATTTGTTGTTATCATTGGTCAATGGCTAGTGCCCAAATGCTGGGAATTTATTAATGTAATTGATCCGAAATTTCTTCTAATAAAACGTTACTCATACAATAGATTGAGTTTCAATGTTTTACAACTCTGGCGCGGGTAGACTAATCGATTAAATGCAAAACGCACATCGTAATCAGATTTCGTGTTTTTCTGGATATACTGAATTTCAAGTCTTGCAAATAGCATAGACAGACGATCGCTCCAAAACATTGGAGCAAATACGTATCAAAATTCAAAATAAAACTACCTGATTCGCACCGACGACGCTGCTCATCCTCAAACACCTATCGAATCTCGAACAATTAATATGTAATTGTGGTAAAGTGTGTCTTAAGAAAATAAGATGGTGCTTTTTGTAGAGCGTTTATATTCAATATTTCAAATTTAGATGTTTTACACTAACATGTGTGTGGTTCCTGTATGTGAGCGTGTGTACATTGTATAGCTATCCAAAGATTGATGCATTTTTACAGTTATTTATGCACACACACACAGCGAGAGAGAGAGAGAGAGAGAGAGATGGATGTATGCTATCCTTATGCAGAGTTTTTCTGCTCAACACGCAAGCTTTGTTCGTGCATAATGTATATATAATAATAATATATATACACGATTTTGCAGATCAATATGCCGAACATTAAACTGCAATCGTCGGACGAAGAGATATTCGATACGGACATACAAATCGCCAAATGTTCGGGCACAATTCGCACTATGCTGGAGGATTGTGGCATGGAGGACGATGAGAATGCCATTGTGCCCTTGCCGAATGTGAATTCGACAATTTTGCGAAAGGTTCTGACTTGGGCCAATTATCACAAAGATGATCCGCAGCCCACCGAGGATGATGAGAGCAAAGAGAAACGCACTGATGACATCACATCGTGGGATGCCGATTTTCTCAAAGTGGATCAGGGCACATTGTTTGAACTGATTTTGGCTGCCAACTATTTGGATATTAAGGGCTTGTTGGAGCTCACCTGCAAGACTGTCGCCAATATGATCAAAGGCAAGACACCGGAGGACATTCGAAAGACGTTCAACATCAAAAAGGACTTCACTCCCGCCGAGGAGGAGCAGGTGCGCAAGGAGAATGAGTGGTGTGAGGAGAAATAACCGATTCTCGTGACTGATCCCCTAATGGGAATCAATTTAAAAAAAGCGTTTTGATGAAAATTGAGCAAAGGATCACAACAAACACTCACAGTTAAACAAAATTAACACTTAACATTTATATAGCTTATAAATAAACAAGAAAGTTAACAGAGATAATTACACACATAAAATATTTGTACGCAAAAATCAAAATTAAATACATATACTCAACAGAAAAGTAAAAAAAAACCAAGGGATTTCAATATCAGGCAATTTAAACTAATTTACCCAAATGTGGTTGGAAAATAGTGCAACGTTCATCAGCAGAGCATCATCATCGGTCCAGCAAACAATTCACCCACATTGATGGATGCGTTAGCAGACATCGCCTATATTTATTAAAGTTTATTTCGCCAGTTCTTAGAGAGAGCAGTCAATCGATCTCAGCAAACCACTAGGAATTCCCTCTCCATAATCACATTGTATATTTTCTGGCTATTTGGCTATGAGGATAAACTGCAGCAGCAGGAATCGGCAAAGCACACCAAAGTGTCATGAAGAGGCTATCCAAATGTATTCCATTGTAGCAGAATTTGCCAGTTGCTGTTGGCAATTATTAATTCAAGTTTAGTTAGACTAAATTGTTGCGCATACTGGCAAAGTAAGTTTTCTACTTGCTTTACTATGGATTCTAATGGGGTTCCACAGCATCCACAGCTGTGGATTGCTTTTGCTGATTTGGCTTGGGCAGTTTAAGGACGAATTACAAATTGGTTTAAGCTCACAAAATAATTTCCAGTGTGACGATGCTCTAAAATCATAAATATTGCCAGGACCTCGGCTCTCATTTTTTAATGGAATTCAAAAATAAAAATTTTAGTGCAAATCACTCACTCTCTCTCTTTCTCTCTCTCGCACATTCGCTTAAGCTGCAGCTATCCCTTTCTGTTTGAGGGCACAGTAAGTTCGATTTGTTGTTTACATATTTAGTTGGTTTTTAATTTTATTTAATTGTTTTAAACACTACAATTAATTTGTTAAAAGGCCATAAAACAAAATTTTTGTTTTTAATGTGTATGATTGTGTGTGTATATGTGTGTGTATGTGTGTGTGTGTGCGTGCGTGCGTGTGTGTGCGTGCGTGTGTGTGCGTGCGTGTGTGTGTGTGTGTGTGATTATTGTGTGTGTGTGTGTGTGCGTGCATGAGTGGGTATGTTACGAGAGAGTTGTGCATGTATTGTTTGCTAATTTTGTAGTTATTCTTTTGCTTCTTTCTGTCGGATTCGGTTTACAATATGCGTAATAAATTTGTGAATCTTACAATTAGAATGGCAAACAATAATAGTTTCAATAAGTTTTTTGTTTTTCTTGTTGCATAAGGATGCGATCATGTTTAAAGCATTAATGTTGCGAAATTAGAATTTCTGCATATTTCTGTATTGCATATTTAAGTATATGTTTCTATGTAGGTGTATGTGTATGTGTTTATGTGTGTGTTTGTATGTATATGTGTGTGTGTGTGTGTGTGTCTGACTGTTTGTGTGTGTGTTTGTGTGTGTAAGTTGTGTTAGTTGTCTCTTCTTTTTTTGTGTCGCTTTTTTGTTTTTCTTACTTGTTTGTTTTCAATTTTTTTTGGTTGTTTTTGAAACGATTTTCAATAAATTATTAATAAACAATTGAAAGGTGTTTGAAATAAAGATGTGCCGCTACTTTTGCCGTAGTTCTTTTGTTTTGTGTTCTTTCTTTTGTTTCTTGTTTGCTGTTGTTGCTGCTTCTGTTTGTTTCTGTTTTCCTACTGCTTTTGCTATTATTCATTCATTTAAGAAGGACGTCAATTCAATGAGGGCATATATTCATGCCAGTTGACCTCAATGTTGGGCCACTTGGTCTGCAGGCAAGTGACCATCGGATTTGAAGTGCATATTGACTTGAGATCACCTTCCAGCAGTATGGCCGAGCCACAATAGTAACGCACCTGTAAACAGTAAACAGCAACATTTAACAAAAATATATTTCATTTTAGTCATTTTATGGTGATCAAATCGAGACCTCTTCAAAATCTTTGATATAGGCAAAAATACAATTATTTTCGAAATACTCGAATACTTTCAGAAATATTATTTAGCCGAGGTGAAAGCTGATTCCACTGCAATTATAGTGATAAACTACAAATAACTGAACAATATTGTAGTAAAAATAAATATCCAAATTAATAAATTTAAATCAAATATTCATCATTTTTAAACTGCTTTAAGTTTTTTTTTATAGCATTTTCCACAATACATATGTGTGTACTATTACTATCCTTATATATTATACACACATACGTCTCTACTACTATTATTTTGAATGGGCAAGAAATTGTTTATTTCAATGCGAACAGGTGTTTATAGTGTAACCCGATTCTTGGCCACTTCCTATGACAACCTTAATATAAGCGTTCGATCAGAACCACATCGATGTGCTATCTAATCTGGATGAAATTTCTTGATTATAAACATTAACATTCCAATCAAAAAATAAAATTTACTGGTCTACGGCTTGAATATCATATTTCGAGTACATCTATAAAGATGTAGCTCAAGAGTAGAAAGATTGCAGCTGATTCATGGGTCATTTATAGATCTGTTTACTCTATGGGATAAATGGGAGTGAATGATGCCCACCTTGTTGCTATCATTGGAACCGGGTATGCCATTGTAATGCAGCAGGTCGAATGTGTCCGGCGTTGAGCGGCGCTCCAAGGGAAAGAACTCATCCATGAAGCCGTTAAGGAGTATAATACCGAGATTCTCTGGATCCAAGCGCTTCTGCATGAAATTGACACTGTGTACAGTTAAGGAGGAGATGGGTAAGAAGGAAAGGAGGCAGGAGGTGCTATTAGACATTGGCTAAAAAGCAGAGCTTAGGACAAACTTACTATCCCGGCTCGCTGACCAGATTCAACGCAGCTAGCACATCACGCAGTAAGGTGCTCGATATGAAATTGTTACCCTCCGGATCATATGACTTGAAGATCCGACGTCCCGTCTCGGATGGTGTCTCTGGCGAGACGAGCCTCTTTTCGTTGCTAAACAAAACTGCGCAAAATACAAACAAATTTGTTTATGTAAACATTGGAATTAGATGACTGCCATTGTTTACCAGTTAAATGCGTATCGGAGCCCATGACCCAAACTGGATAGCGTGGATTCTTGAAGAACGAGCCGACTGTACAGTAGCGCATCTGTTCCATGAGTGTAATGAATCCGATGTCGTTCTGTTCGCAGATGCCGCGCAGCTTTAAGCCGCCCACATCCTGCTCATTGTCCCAGACATGCGCCACGGCGCGTCCCGTTAGCATCAAATTGATTAGCGACTGTGCCCCATAGCCATATGTGCTGTGTATTAGCGGCTCCGATAGATCCGATATATCCGCTGTGACCAGTTCGGTGCCCTTGGTAAGGAATACCGAATACATAAACAACAGCACACCATACGTATTCGACAGCTGACTATAGTTATCCAGATAGTGACGTGCCACATCCGCAACATTCTCGAAATGCAGTGTGTGCAGGCGCTCATGAAATTGTTCCGGTGTCAGATCCAAATTCAAGCGATTCCCTATACCCAATGCATGTTTACTGCTGCCAGCAGGAGCAGCAGTCAGAGAAACAATCGAAGTAGCAGCAGCAGTCGACTCCTCCGCCTCGGTGGCCGCCTCAATGGCATCGGCGACGGTGGGAGGCGTCAGGCGACGCTCTTTGGTTGATCGCCGTTGCAGTGTGACAATCTTAAAGCGCGGTGCACGGCAATTCTTCAATATGTTGCACAGCGCCTCGATGAGCAGTTTCTGGCATTTCTCACTGGTCAGCTGTTGCAATTTGAAAGCGAATCATTTCAAATAATTGTATTATGGAACTAGATTTTGTTGCATTACCTTTGTTAGTTGAATACCGGGCATATCCATAATAATTATCTTAAGCAAGTACGCCTGCACGGGCGCTATCACAGCACAAGGACCGCCCTGTTTTTGCACCAATGCCGAGGGCTCCACATCACTAAACTCAAAGCCTGCAATATATACATACACACACAAACGCGCACATGAGTGAAAAGCGCGCGCTGATTGAGGGGGGCGGGAGGGAGCGCAAAACTACATGTGGGTGGGAGAGGAGTTGGTGGGTGGCCAGTTGCATAGACTTACCTTGAGACCAACGCTTGAATACATCTTCGCGCACACTGGCGCCCCACAGCAACTGTTTAATTTCGCCCAGTTCACGCATATCATTCTCATTGCAACGCATCAATTGTTGTTGTTGCTGTTCTTGCTGCTGTTGTTGAGGATGCCCAGCTGTCGCTGATCCACTGGCGGTGGCCATGGCTAGTTGCTCTTGTTGCTGCTCGGCTGTTGTCTGCCTTTGTGATTCCAAGGCTTTTGACACCAACTATTCGAATCACAAAATAATGTATTAGCCTTTACAGAAATCGAAAAACAATAAACGCAAAGCCAACTATTTAGGTTGGCATCTTATTTGGCTGTGCAAATGCAACAGTGTAGGGAGATGTACAAAATATGGGTGCATCAGTGTCTATCGATAATTTGCAACACTAGCGATGACACTCAGTCAGTGTCAATTCATCGATGACGCTCACTAAATCATTTTGTTGCATCTTTAAATCTCTAAGTATTTAGTAGATAAGTGTCGATTTATCGAGAGGTCGACAACAAAGTATCTTCAACCGCATAGTTTTTTGTGTTTCGCTCACAACATAAATATCGCATTTAAAATCGATATATCGATAGCCTGACAACGGACTATCTGCGTGCAAGGAGTTCAGTTTTTGTTTTTGGCGCTATGGCGCCGGCCAAAAAGATATTACCCAAAAGCACCAATACTGAGCGTGGCACACCCGCATCTATGGCAAGTAGCAAGTGTCCGTCGGCTGCTGGACGCGTCTACCACTGTCGCAGCTGCCTGGTGAGCTTTCCACGATTCGTGGCGTGCAAGGCGCACGAGCAGCTGTGCGTCGCACGAATTGCCCGGCTGTTTATGTGCAAATACTGCCTCACCATGTACGGCGATGAGCAGCTGCGTCAGCGGCACATGCAACGTAAGCACGCCGACGGCCGCTTCATGTGCCTACAGTGCGGCACGGCCGGCAAACGCTACAGCTCCTCCATATTCCTGTACAGGCATGTGGTTTCGTGGCACGGTGAACAATCGCTTTTCTATTGTGCCCTGTGTGCCACCAGCTGCAACGATGCGCGTGCGTTTAGCTGCATGGACGGACTGATGGGGCATGCGGAGAGCGAGCATGGCCTGTGCTTGGGTGGCGATGGCCAGAGTGTTGTGGACGAAACAGAGGATCTGGAAATGCTTGAGGAGAACATCGACGAGCTGTTGCCGACGGTTGACTGCGGCGATGATCTGACATTTGGCTGGCCCATGGACCTCGACAAGGAGTCGTGCATCTACGATCCCCAGCTCAAGCCCAGTGCGTATGTTTGTCCAATTTGCGCCAATGGGTTCACCGGCAGCATCTGTCTGCTGAAGCATGTAGAGCTGGCGCATCATCGCAATCCGCTCGACTGCATCTTTTGTGGCAAGGCGCACCAAAGTCGCGAGGCAATCCGTGCCCATTTGCAGCGACAGCATGTCCTGTTGCGCGCCCACATCTGTAAGGTGTGCCAGGCGGACTTCACCACCGCCGATCATTTGGCGAAGCACACGAAGAGCCGGCATCTGGAGCGTGCCCACATTTGTCCCGAGTGCGGCAAATCCTTTGCCCAACTCGGCCATCTATCGGCCCACCTGGTCACCGAAAAGGGCCACATGACGTACACCTGCCATACATGCAACATGCAATTCTTTCGCTTCATCGATCTCACCCGCCACAATCAACGGAAGCACTCCACAAACTCTTAAATCACCATCAATCAAAAGCGAAATGCTTTCTTAACTGAGCAGGAGTCGCTCCAAAGTTGCAACTTCCAACAAATGACAATCATTAGATAAGTTTTCGTGAATTAAGTATTCCTATACTAAACTATACTACTAAATACTGTTTTTATTTTTTTTTTATAGATGTTTTCAAACTTATTTTAAATCGTTGCGAGGAAAACATTAATTGGTAATATTAAAGCAATCGTGTTTTTTGTTTAATTTCTGTTAAATATGAGTTCGATTTTCAGCGGTTTAGATTAAAGAACTCTAAAAGTTAAAAAGTTAAACCTTGTCTTTTCGCGCTATTAGTCATTAAGTTCAAGTATATGCATAAATAAATGATATTAATAATTTTTTTCCATTTCTTATTGACTTAGTCACTAAATACTAAGCTTTGATAACAGTATTCTTAAAAATTTAAATGAATTTTGAGCTACCCTATGTATATTAAAAGAGGGGTTTGACATTCACCGTTTTGCGTTCTGCACGCACTGTTAATTAACAGCGCACCTGCTGCACCCATCGCTTGCACACGCAACGCAACGGAAGCTTTAACAGTTACTGTAACAGCAAGAGACAATTTGATCGCAGCAGCCGTGCGAGCGAGCGAACTGAGAGCGTCGGAGCGCAACAGCGACAAAATGTAAACGTTATTGTCATTTAAAGTCTTACTGATGGCTAACACAGAGGACAGTTTTTAACGAATCGTGCAAGTGCTTGGATTGGTTGACGCCGACGTTGCCATTGCCGTTGCCGTTGCCGCCGACGCAGCCGTCGAACAGTTATAAAATAGTTGTTTTGTGTTGATTTTACGTGCATTCTGTTAAAACTTCAAAAGATACTTACTCTTTCCAAAATTGCTCGTGTGTGTTAAGTAACTATTGAGAGCCAAAGTTTCGCGTAAGTGCATCCACTAAATATGCCAAATTTCAACTCCAAAACAATCTATTGGAGTTTAATCCACCCAAATACAAATACAGTGGCGTTTACCGATCCGGCGACCCTCGGAAGCTAACAACTTTTTGTTATTGTCTGTTGCTTTTTTTTTTTTTGAATTGACTTGTTTTTGTTTTGTTTTGTTTTCAAATTGTTTTCCATTTGGGTGCTCTGACTAGCTAAAAAGCTTTCGTTGTTTTTTTGTTTGGTGACTATTTGATACAAAAAGCAGAACAACTTTTTATCAGTCATCACACCGAACTGTAATTGTTGTTCTTAATTTCCTTCAAAGTAAACACGCGAAATCCGCAACAACAAAAATACAATAACAATAACTATAGATAAAAAAAACCCGTGCAAGTCGTTACGCTTCGCTTGTTTTATGCTATTCAAAGTTGATTTTAAATCGGCAGGGACTTGGAATAATTTTTTTTTATAGTCAAACACCGATTGTAATGTGTGAATTTAATTAGTCAATGTGAATATCGGAGAAAATAACGAAATTCACTTTGCACACACAATTTCCGATTAATTCCGGTTCTGCCCAAGGACGTAACCAGGGAAGAGAGGAGTTAAGTGAAATTAAGTCGCATTTTCGTCCGATATTGTTTCGATCGAATTTGTTGCGATATAAAGGTGTGGTGGGGTTGTGGGCTGATCCCCCTTCCTACACCTGCTTACGCCCATGACTGGTGTTGATCTCAAATGTGTCAAGCTTTAATCTCGTGTAATTAAAATTGTAGAAAAATTAAATCTGAATCTTTACAACTTAATTGTACAGATAATATAGAAAAAAAAACACGCAAAAACACAGACCTTAATGGAAGTGGAGCTATATAATTTCCATAGCTTCAAATACATAGTTGCTTTGATCGTAACTCAGTAATTTTGAAGTATGATCGGTAGATCCTTATCACTTTTTGCTCCATCTTTTAGCACATGTTTCCCGTTGGCTTTGCTAAATCGCCTTCCCAGGTTTATTTCACTCGACTAGTCAGGGAATGAGCGAGTTAATAGCCATTTTGGGGACCAATCACCAAATTCGTCATTTATTTTGTCAAATTGCTGCATCAGTCGCCCGCCGCTCCTCCATCCCATCCCCCACTGCAGATGGATGTTTGTTATTATACAAAACATGCGCTCTTTTCTTGCACATACAAACAAATTCGTATTAATACCCATTGCTCGTAGTATAAATTAGTGCATTACTTCAAAGGGAATTATCATTTCTGTAAGTTATTTTTATAAAAAAAAGGTATGTAAAACACGTAATACACTTTAATTAAACTATTTATATAGAAAACTAATTTAAATGTATAGTGAAAATAAATATTGATTCGATGAGTATAGATAATTGCGTAGGCTAATTGAATAGTACCTTCGGCAACTACAGGGTATCTGGCTATTCGAGCACCGCTCACAAAATCACTACTTATTTCCATAACTGTAATTGATTTGCCTTTCTGCGTGAGCTTCGCGCAGACGCTGCTATTATTCGCCCACTGCTCACAGCCCTCTGCCTCTGCCGTTGTCGCTGCCGCTGCATCCACCTCTGTCGCTGCCTTCAACTCTGTCTGTGGCCCTTTTGTTTGCTGTTATTACTGTCCCAACAGCGCAGCGAAAAGACACCATTACGAATTCGATTCGTAATCTATTCTTTGTAGGCATATACTTTTCCATAAGCCCCTTACTTTTTAATGGAGAGAGTATGCGTTGCCCGAAGCTTTTTTATGTGGCTAACAGGCTCGCGTACCTTGTGTGAATGGTCGTTATTGGAATACTATACGACTCCATATACCAAGAATTAGTATTGTAACGGAAAAGTGTTTCAAAGAACGTACCAATTTATTTTAATTTTCACTACACAAATTGCATAACCGTTAAAAAAAACTACTTTACTTAACTAGAATAAACAAAAAGCACAAGAGTGAAGTATTTATATTTATTTATTTAATGTCAACTAAAGTCAGTCAACACAAAGAAAACACAAAGCTAAATAAATGAAAGAAATATGTATTCGATTACTATGTAATTAATTACATTCAGTGCGTACAAAATGTATTCGGAGAAAATGGTTCATTCACTAGTTCGCAGCTGGGTATGTTATTGTTGTTATTGTTGTTGTTGATGTTGCTGCTGTTGCTATTGTTTTTGGAGTCGCATTTCCTTTAAATGAAATTGGGAGAGCAGCAAAGTTCATGATATCTCGAGGCGACAACTTACCTGGCAGCGCTGCACGCGTCGAGAATAGCATGACGCATCGCTCAGCAATGTCTCTCTCCCTGTTGCTCACGCTCTCTAAGTCTCTCCATTTGTCTCTGTCTCGGAGAACAGGTAAAACCGCAGCGACAATCAGAAAACACAAAACGCATTGTTTTATTAATTAAAGCGTGCTTAATTTGTAATCTGTAGCCAGTCAGCGTCGCCATAGACGTCATTGGCATGCGCGACGGCGGCGGCTGCTCACTGCTGCTGCTGCTGACGAAACCCATGACTAAATAACGAACCGTTTGTGATAAGCACATTGGCAAATTAATTCACGAAACATACATGTGCACGTACAGACTAGCAAATAAGCATTTAACCAGCTGCATAGGGAAATACATATAAATATATTTATATACTATATTATATTAAATATGGCAACAAACAAACTAACTTGCAGCTTACAGAGGCAGAGGCAGCACCATCAATAACCTTGAGTCACACTAACAGTGCCCTGTTAACTGACTCACGCAGGTGAACAACTTACGTACGAACGACAACAACAACAAATCTGTCATATCAATTAGCATTTGTTTGCTCAATGGCACCGAAGAAATACATGTGTATGAGAGAGAAGGCTGTCTCATGATTGTCGTTTGTGTCTCGCTGATTGCACAAATAATCGCTTGCACGCGTGCGCATATGTTTTACAGTTGCATACAGGCATAATCAGGCGTTTATAACTGAACACACACATATGTATGTGTATATGTATATGTATGTGTATATGTATATGTATGTGTATATACAGCTGTATTCATGTTATTATCGTTCAAAACAAAGCTTTTTTTTTCTTAAGTTTTATGCAAACTTCCCTTACCGTTAGACTGTGCGTCTGTTGTTCTTTTAAGCTCGCAGCGCAGGCAGCGCTATTTTTAAACACACACACACGCACACACACTTCCACGCAACACTTATACACCCGCGCAGTATGTCACGCGTCGTCTTCTTCCTTCTGCTTTATGCCTGGAAGTAAAAAATGCCTGCGACTTGTGGGGGGCCATTTTGCATTTAGCATGCTGAATTTATGAATAAATTGCAGTACATTGTTGTTGTTGTTGTTGTTGTTATTGTTGCTGTCTTTGCTACTGCTTAGCTGATAAAGTGCCTTGAGCTATGCGGTATCAGCTATCAGCGCGTATGTGTTTATTTATTGTTTTTCTTATGCTTCGCATCGCATCGCATTATTATCGGCAACAAGCAGCAGCAAACTGAAAGTAAATCGCGCTCACTGACCTATAATAAGAAATTTCATATTTACACATGCAATTTGCATTAAACTTCCATTCACATATATAACTACATACATATTTACATACAAACATATAAACAAAAATGCTATATCAGAACTGAAATTCAAAAATCATTTCATACTTCTGAGTTCGTGTTAACTCTTGCAAATAAAAAAAGAAAAAACAACAACAACAAAAGCATGCTGAAATCAAGTAAGCCCGACTTCGATACACCCTGTTGTTATATATATTATAGTTTTACTGCAAAATTTGGGCAGTCGATCAACAATATGTCAATGTAAAATGTATATTAATTAGTTCTCTCACTAAAAGAGTAGTTTTTCGCTCTGGAATCCATTCTATGTCAATGCCAATAACTTGATATATGTTTATATGTGTACTCAAAAGTCCACTTTGATCGCATGCATTTGTTCTAGTTTAATAATCAACGCTGAAACAACAACGACAAAATAATGAATGTAAGACATTGATATAAATCACTTTTTACGTATAATTTATAATTAGAAAATTGCCGTATTTCCTGATCATATAAAAATAATAATCTTATCTTTATTTATGAGCATTGTGAATCAGAAACTACAATTTTTTCCACTGTTTTTCGAGTCATACCCTTGGCCCTTCCGCTCTCAGGAGTGTGTAGAAAGACAGTTTCCCAAATGTAAATGAAATGGGCAGGAAATATTTGGTTTTGCCGGTTTTTCCCTTTGGGTTTCAATCGTTTCCTGTCCACTTGCAAGAATTCTTGCTTTTGGTTCGATTTGTCCAGCTGATTTACGGGCAAGAGCAACCAGGTCAACAAAACAAACATTGTCCATTCATGGCCAAATGCATGAAGTAAGCGATTGCCTCGCATATCAAAATACCCAGTACCAATACCAGTACCAGTGCAGGAAGGGCATATACACTTGCTTGGAGTATGACAGGCAGACTTAATGAAGGAATCAAAAATTTTCAATTTGTGATTTTAATTTTAAATTCTTATTAAATGCAATCACCGAATATATGTATATAGTAGTGGTTAGTTTATAGATCTATATATTTTTCCACTGATATTTATACCCTGAACCCATTGAAAATGTCGATTTAGAGCGGCAGACTTCAAATTCCAAATTTAGGAATTCGTATACCCGGCGCATATAAAAAAGCCAGAGTACCTTCATTCATATATTATAAACACCAACATATATCGTAACCGAGTGCATCGGGTACCCGACTCCATTCCTACTTTTTCTTACATTTCACTGAGAATGCTGCGTATTTCGAATACGATCAATTATTGTAAGTTTGAATTGCCACGCAATCTTTTTAATGATGTACTTATTGATATGCCTGACGCATGATTGTTAGCCCAGACACACACATATATATATATATATAGAGAGGGTGTTTATTTATGATAAGACTGTATTTGTTGTTGTTCTTGCTGCGTTGCGTTTACTTTTTTGTATCAATGTCAAGTTAACCATTTCAAAAGATTTTTGTCATTTACAGTTGACAACAAATACAAATACCAAAACTGACCCCAATTTGTGCAGCGTCGTCTGTATGCAGGAGGTATGTGAGTGGGTGTATGTGTGTGTGCGTACGTGTGAACACCTGTTGCGCGCGTATACACACACACACACACACAAGCATATACAAGCACCCACATCGCGACTGACGTGACTTCTCGCTCATTATAAATTTAGCCATAAATCAGAAGCAAGACAGTTGCATAGTTTTTTTTTTTTAAGCTTTAAAAGCAAACATGTTAATTAAGTGACGTATGTAAACACACTACCCTTTTCCCTTCCACTCTCACTATCACTCTCACTCCCACTCTCACTCTTTTTCTCTTTCTTTTTCTCTATTTGCAGACAACATTTGAGTGACAGCGATATCTCAGCGACGTAACAGTACAGTGCATACGTTAACAGCGAATCAACAATCGTTCACACCGCTAACATCAGCAATGACACAAACCCAGCACACAACGCGCAGTTGCAGCAGCAGCAGCAGCAGTAGCAATGATTTACAGCATGCGCAGCAGCGACGCCGCCGTCAAATGTCAAGGCAATTTAATATAGTGCTCGTACTGCTGCTGCTGCTGCACAGCTGGATGGGAACAGTTGCAGACGCTGCAACGGCGCAGTCGCGTTTCTTTTATACGGCTGCAGAGGCACAGCGACAAAAGCAGAGAAGCGATCCGGCTGCTGCCGGCGTCGTCGCAGAGGCAACCAGCTGCTGCCAGGGTGCAGCCGACGAGCCTGTAACGGTGAGCCAGCAGTGCATTAAGAGTAAACATTTCTCAGATGGCGCCAATGCTTTGAATATTTGGGTCAGCTTTCAGCTCGTCGTCTATCACATTTCTTGCACCCATCTGACTGTATTTGCTCTGTGATGTTCTGATAACGTCAGAATACAGAGGCGCCGTATATTTTCCTCCGCATCCCCCGTCCCCCACATTACGTCGCACTACGTCGTTTTTTAATTAGGCGTTACTCATTTTATTTTTGTAGCTCGCATTTGTATTTGCTCAGCAGTTGTTTGCGTTCGTCGCAATTAAAAGATAAATCCCCAGACTCGCTTGCCTAAACAAAAAGGCTCAAGACCAGAATACGTAGCGGAATTGATAATAAACGGAATTAACAAATAAACAAGGATACAAATCCGTATTCAAATAAAGGAATACAAATACAGTTAGTGCAAAACAGTGGATCTAATTTCGCCGCTTATCTTTTGCCAACGGTTCTTTTTTCTTTACCGCTCCAATGACGTCCGCAGAAGATCTGTGAAAATCAACTAGTCGAGGAAATTGTTGATCAAAACAATTGCGGAAATTTATTTTAAAACTCCTTTTGGAAAAAGTTCTAAACAATTCTATAATTCCTAATTAGCTGTTAACTTACTTTAATAACTGAATTGAGATTAGCTGTATTTGGGTATTATGCTTGGCACAAATTTGTTGTTTTTATTTTAAGTCTTAAAATCACGTCAATTTCTCTGGTGCCACTGAACTTTACAAGCAACCGTGAAACGGAAGTTTGAAATGGCGACACCAAATGACTCATGTCCAACGCGCTGCGACTGCCGTGCGACTTCAATGCCGACGTGTTAACTGGTCAATTGGCAAACTAATTAATCCGACTGTCACCAAAAGTCACGTGCACCGGCGGCAACTATAATGTCGAGCAACTGTACCTGCAAAAGGTGTATCTAACTGATTGTTAAATTAGACGCGATGCGCGTGTTTCTTGGAATTTCTGCTGTTGAATCGAGCCGCGATATTTACAAACAGATCTGTCTGCGACTAGTGACTAATCCACACAGCTGCCTTGGCAACTAGATTGTCGCAAATATCATCTTTGTGCAGGTGTTTCTTTTTGTCTATGCCCTTGTTTAATTTTTGTTGTTTTCTGCGAAGTGACAAAAAAAATAATAATAATAAACGTAAAAATTGTGCCACGCATTTTCTCTATGCCATACAACTTTCGCTGCTTGCCACAACTTGCGCGATGGTTTTTTGCCAAATTTCCAAGAACTAAATGTATAATTCTACAATGGATTAATATTTCCCCAACCAATCCACAAAACATTTGCATTTTGCCACTTACAAATCGATGTTTTTTTTCGTTTCCCGTTACCAAATTGATTTTTATACTTCTGCAAGGATAAAATACTCGATTCTCTTTAATACGGATTCAATGCGGATTTTTAAGTGACACTTGACTTTTATTAATCAAATTTGTAGGAACTACATTTTAACTGATTTTGAATTTCGTTCGCACAGCTTACGTTGGATCTGAGCAATGTGACAGCTGACGGCTATGGAGGAACAGACGGCTCCGGCGAGTCCTTCAAGGGTATGCCATAATTGGAATAGATCACATTAAGCCACAATCGCTAATCAATTCCTCTATTCCAGAGAACTTTAAGCGCAGTGTGAAACGTGGTAAGTGCGATCAAAATAATAGAAATGCATAAATATGTTTTGGAAAATGTTGAAAGATGAACACTTCAAAATTAGGTTTTTAACTATTTTTATTTATTTTTTTATAAACATTTTATTTGAACAAAGCTGAAGATAATTTGTGTTCAATTATTATTTAATTTCATTGTAAAAGTAGTGAAGATTTCTCGGCTAAATAATATTAAAAAAAAACTAGATATGATGTGAGTGGAAAATAATAGTATTTTAAAACATTCCCTAATGAGACACCAAACATTTTTCGTTTTGCATAATTGAATTTTTCCTAGTGTTGAAGATTTGAAGAAGTCTCACTATAATCAGCAATATTTTTTTTATTACCGGCAGTATTATTATTTTGACCGCAACTGTAGATGCACGGCCAGTGACTAATTTATTGGGTTTTCTCTCATTTAACAGACATAAAGTATGCGGCGTCGGCAAGCTGCTCACCACAGCCAACCATTGTGGACCTGAAGCCGCTGGCGGAACAGGCGGGCGAGTTTAGCACTGGCAATGTGGACTATTCGCCGCAGTGTACGCGAATCAATAGGTGCAATGGATGCTGTGGCGACGCGCTCTCGTGCCAGCCGACGCAGACGGAGATGCTGCAGTTGGGCGTGCGCAGGGCGCACTCGGGTACGACCAGAAAGCTGCCCCCTGTCATTGTGAATGTGGAGCAGCATTTGGCGTGCAGGTGCGATTGCCGCATCAAGGCCGGCGATTGCAATGCGTACCAGGAGTACCGCAGCGATCTGTGCCGCTGCGAGTGCACCAATACGGATGCCCGCGACAAGTGCCTGCAGCAATCGGATCACAAGTATTGGGATCCAGCCAATTGCACCTGCGCCTGTCAACACAATCAGAGCTGCACCACCGGCACCGTCTTCGATGAGACGCAATGCAAATGCACTGATGTGAGTGACGCCCCCGCCACCGACTTACCACCCACAACTGATTTATAGATTGATTGATACGATCATTAACTAAACGCGGTTTCGGTTCCGGTTCCGGTTTCGGTTGCGGTTCTGCATCTGGTTGTGGTTTGTGGTTGTTTCTTATTTATTTTTTTGGCTGGTTAATGGTTTGTTTTTTTTTTCACCCATCTACAATTAAATTAGGCTCATATATATATATATATATATATATATATGAAAAACTACAAATATAAATATTTATATATATATTCATATATGTATGTTTGTAGTTTTTCATTTGTTTATCTTGGTTTAAGTTGCATTGCGTACTTGTGTCATTGTCTGCATATTTAAATTGTACTTTTGTTTTGTTCTCTTTTATGTCTAATTTTAGATCAAAAGTCTTGAGTATTATTCCTAGAATACACACACACTGATATTTGTAATTTGTTAACCTAGATCCGAATTTTTGATTGTTGCAATTTCAAATTATCGAAAAAGGCAGCTTTGTTTGAAGAAATTTCGTAAAATTTCTGATTATTTTTGCATACCATTTTATATAGCAACAACAAACGACTTGAATAAATCAAAATCTGACCAAATAAAATTCAAAAATTAAATGTGTGAAAAAAAAATATATATTTTGATTGGCTTTGCGATACGATAAAATATTGTAAATTGAAAGTTTAAATTCAATGTAAGAAATTAGGAACCTTTTGATTTGAGCCTGATTTGAGGCCATAATACAACGTTATTGTTGCATTGCGTGAGTATTTGTTATGTTTTACCATCAAGAAAAACCCCAATCTTTAATTTCCCGCATGTGCTTCAATTGTGTCTCCCAATTATAATCTTCCCAGCTTCATATAAATCCGCATACTTTTCCCATTTATGCTAGTTAACGGCAATATATCAATATCAATATATAATATATATATTCATATAGTATTTAAATGTGCACTAATTATTTCCATATTTCCACATCTAATCGCAGCCATCGGCATCTGCCAGCAGGAACATTGTGGATCGCAGGCGCTTCATCGTCCAGGCCGTGGCCGTGGAACCGGACAATAGCACCCTGTACAGCGTTTAGGGAGCGGAGAACTGTACTGGCGAACTTGTACTGAACGTTTACACTAAGGCATGCCTATATAGGTGCTTTATACTATTTATAAAACATATAGCTTTATTACATAATCTAGCTACACTCACAAATTCCTCATCTTCAGTATTCCATCTTGTTTTTTCTTTTTTTTTTTTCGTTTTTTCTTTTGCATTTAGTTTGAAATGCAATTTTCATCTGTTTAATATTTAAGGCATTAAATGTGTAGCTCACACACAACTCGTCCTCGTGCATTCCATTTAAATATTTTTTCAAAAAAATGTTTGATTTTTGATTTTTTATTTTGTCATTTGGCTCATTAAAGTTTGACAACTTTCTATGATCATTTTTGTTAGTGAAGTGTAGCTGTAGGCTCTGATTCACGTGTGAACTAATTTTAAGCTGCTTATTATCAACATTGTCAGCGTTAATATTATTAATATGTATAATAAATTTGTTTCTTTCGCTTTCGCTGCATTCCTGAAGCGAGCAAATAAAGTTGAATTTATGTACGTGATTATGTTTTGCTAGTTTTTATTTACACTTTTAGACTATGAAATTAACCCGCTTCGGTTAAGATGTATTTATACACATAAATTTACAATGGGATATGGACACATCGGAGCTGCATAAGCGTTTCGTTGTCGATAATAGTATTGATAAAGGCTAATTGATAACAATAACAGAGTTATAAATTGCTCCGCTGAATGTCAGAAGATAAGATAATTGCGACTCAGAAGTAATCGCTGAAATCTGAACGTGTTGAACAATTATGGCTTCGGATAGTATCGATAGTCTATAAAGGCCGCTAGTTGGCACTGACGAGTCTTAGTCGTAGTCTTAGTCTTTTAGCCCCAATGTTGTCCCGTTTGGTGTCTGTGATTGGCTACATTGTGCTGCTAGCTGCCATTTGCCAGGCAGCACCCAGTCCAATCGAGAGCCGTATTGTTGGCGGCGTCGATGCCACAAAGGGCCAGTTTCCGCATCAAATATCGCTGCGCAAGGATGGCTCCCACAATTGCGGTGGCTCGATCATCTCGGCCAACTATGTGCTAACTGCGGCGCATTGTGTCACCTACGAGGATAGCGATGGCAAACTGGTCATCTATTCGGCCAGCGTGATGACGGTTCGCGCCGGCAGCAATGATCGTTTCCAAGGCGGCGTTCTCAAACAGGTGGTGGCCATCGCCGTGCACGAGGATTATGGTAATTTCTTGAACGATGTGGCCGTAATGCGTGTGGAGACACCGTTCATCTTCTCGGACTCCATCCAGGCAATTGGATTGCCCAGCAAAGATACGCCAGCGCACGCTGATATCATAATCTCTGGTTGGGGTCGCATCCGAGGTGGTGGCGATATTCCACGGTATCTGCAATACAATACGCTCAGATCGCTGTCGCTGGCCGAATGCGAGGAAAGTATTCAATATGGCTATGCGAACATGTTGTGCCTTAGCCATGAGGTAGACAATGGGGCCTGTAATGGAGATTCCGGTGGACCAGCCCACTACAACAACGAAGTGGTTGGCATTGCCGGCTTTGTCTACGGTGGCTGCGGCAGCAGCTTCCCAGACGGCTATGCACGCGTCTTCTATCATGTGAGCTGGATCAAGGCGAACACGGATTTGTAGGCTAAATGAATTACAACTTGGCTTACCCGAACTATGGCCAAAAAACGTGGTTCGAAATAAATTGTTTATTATCCACATGCATTTGATTTGTTTGTTTGTTTTTTTTTTTTTTTTGATTGAAGAAAAGCACATTTAGATTTAATACACACAAATGTGATCCACTAATATACATCAATATTATATAATTCGATAGCTACATACAATGCCGACCAACTGAATAGGTACACGAAATCAAATTCGCATTATTATACATAATTATACATCTCAACTTCTATTGCACATTTTGGCTTCAAGCTTGTAAGCTTCAAATTAAATTTACCTTTAACTTTGCTTTGATCGATATGTGCTCGGTAAATGATTATATATCTAATATCGTCAGATTACGCTCAAGTTAAATATATAATGGCGTCAATGCGTTCATTTTCAGTAAATACTAATTTAAAGTTAATTCGTTTATTTTTACCAAATGGGTGAATTATTGCCTTAAGTCATAACGTACTAATTCAGTTTAGCCAATGTGGAATCAACTCGAATCGGGTAATCGGCTAGGAAAATGATGTGGCGACGTGCTTTGAATCTATTCACTTGACCGACACTGTATGTATATAAATATATATATATATATATATATATATATTGTAATCTCGGACTTAATTAAGGTAATTTTGGTGAAGCCGTGGAACAGTTAACATCAGCTGCTATCATCACCATCGTCTCAGATCATCATCGTTTCCATTGCCAGCGCTCACATTCTCGCCGACTGAACCATCGTCCAGGCCATGGGTATAGATTTGAAAATCAAGTCTATAGCTGTACGGCTCGAGTCGACGTTGAGTGATCGGATCTCATTTGACGTCGAGCGAGCGCTGGAACATATTCCGGGCCAGCGAGCGCAATCCATCGCTGACCAGCGGCACGTTGCGCGGAAATTCGCATTCGCGGGCGGGCAAACCGCACAGCTGGCGGCGCAAGCGTAAATCCTGTCGAGCGCTGAGCGCACGACTGCCCGGACCGCAAACGTTGCCAACGAGACGCCTCCGTTCGGCGGCCACACTGCGCAAGCCCATCTGAACGCAGGCCAGCGGCTCCACGGGATCGCTACCCAGCAATTCGCTGTAGTCGTCCAACAGTGGCAATTTGCTATTGGCAAACGGCTTGTGTTCCGCCGGTTCCGTCTTCACCACATCCTCGAATTGATGATAGTGCTGCTGCTGCTGCTGCTGTTGTTGCTGCTGTTGTTGTTGTTGTTGCTGCTGCTTCTTTTGCTTCTCCTTTTGCTTCTCGAGCATGAGCTGCTTGCGCGAATCCTCGAGCACCTGTTGGGCATATTGTTCGCCGGCCATCTCAAAACTAATGCCCATGTCGAGGAGAACGCGATGTGGCTGCCAGCGCTGCTTGGCCGATGTAATGCGCTCGACACCCTGCAGTGCGGCATGATCCAATGCCTGCTGTCGCGTCTCAGCAATCAGGCCCTGCCAGTCCACGCCCAGCGCATCGCCAATGCCTGCAAAGCCACATTAGCGAATTAAGAATTTTTCAGGTTGTTTTTTTTTTTTACATACTCTGTACCGAAAGTACTCAGAGTATATTGGTTCTGTGCAGTGTCCGTCTGTGTAAGCTAGAGCCTAAAGCCTGGAGCACCAGAAGGCTACGAATACGATAAAGTCGATAATCGCAAATCACAAATCGATAAAGCAACACATCTCCTGCAATTTTAAAACTTCAGTCCCCAAATTTAGTTGGTAGTTTGTCGCCTACACCCTCCACCCACAGACCCCTCAGGCTGGTAACTTCCCTTAAAGATCGGCATATAAATGTACACATTAAAGCTAAGCTTTGTGGGTAGATTATTAGGAAGCCCCTTCAAAGATCAGTATTTCTTGTCTACACCCACCCTGTTATTGGTATCAGAGTATTTTGCAGTCGGTTACGTCCGACTGCAACGTTCTCTCTTTTTCTTACCCTTATTCCTGGCGTCCTCTTCCAGTTCACCGTCGGAGATCTCCTCGAAGTCGAGCACCTCGTCGATCTCCTCGCTCTTAATGCTCGACTGTGTCTGCGCCTCTGCCTGGGCCGGTGACTCTGGATTCGGATCCGGCTGAGAATCCACCTCGCTTTTGATGGGCTCCTCGCTAGGGGAGAGTGCATCGGTTGATAGCTCCTGTGTGCTAGCCAGCGTCTCCTCATCCATTTCCAGTTCGCACTTGGGCTTCACCTTGTCGGTTGTGTTCAGTATATCATCATCACTGTCGCTGATCTCGCTCAGTTCGCCGTTTGTCTTTGGCTCCTGTTTCACTTGGCGCAGCGACGCATCCATCGATAGGCTCTGTTCCGAGGATGCCGGCTCAACGGCACCGCTGCTCGTGCTGAGCTCTGGTGTGCCTACCGAGTCCTCGGATGCATCCTCCTGCTTAATGTTTGGCAGCTTGCTAACCTGTGCCAATATGCCCGGATTTGTGGTCGCATTTGCAGCGCTCTGTGCCGCCGCCTTTGCCGCCGCGACCGCAGTGGTTGCCGCTGCCACAGCACTTGCCTGGGCTGCCGCATTGGTCGGCTTGGCCTGGACATGCACCGGCGGCTGTACAGTGGACACCGCCACAGTAGCTGCTACGGGCTGCATATGTGGATGCTTCTTGAGATAACTACCACCACCGCCACCGTATGGCATGCGCTTGTGGAGGAAGCCACGCGAACTGCCGCCATGATAGCCACCGGGTGGCTGCACTGGCAACGTCATCAACGGTGGCGGATGTGATCTGAAGCCGCGCTCGCCATGATCACCATGATTATGACCTGGTCCGCCGCCACGTCGAAAGCCACGTCCGCCGCAGCCGGCGCCGCCTCCACGCTCTCCACGCGGATGCACATGATGATGATGATGTGGCGAGGCTTGGCTTGGTGCATGATGTGGCGAGGCACTCGGTGCATGATGTGGCGCCGCCTGCACCTCAATACCAGCAACATTGCTGCTCCGGCCAAAGTTCGGTTCGTCGCTGTCGCGCCAATCATTGCCGTTGTTGTTGCTATTATTGTTGTTGGGCTGCTGCCAGGCACGCGGCTTCTCGCGCTGATCGTGCTCCAGCCAGGTGGGCTCGTTCTTAATCACGGGCACACCACCAGCGACGCACTCCTCCCGCTCATCGGCATCCCAGTCGGGCTCCGATGCTGAATGCTGCTGCTGTTGTTGCTGCTGTTGTTGTTGCTGCTGCTGCTGCTGCTGTGCTGTTTGCTGGATTGGTGGCTTCGGCCGTTTGGGTCCGCCAATGAATCCGCTGGCACGTCCTGGTGTCGCATTGTTACTGGCAGCCCCAGAAGCACCGCCAACGCCGCCAGCAGAGCCAGTATCCTCATCCCATTCACGCTCCCACTCTGCACGATAATCACCGCGCGAGGGCAACCGTTCGCGGTCTCTCTCCCGCTCCCGTTCGCGCTCCCGTTCCCGTTCACGTTCACGGATCATGCGCTCGCGCTCATCGTAGAGCACATCCTCGGCATCCAGTTCACGATAGTCACGCATCTCGCGCGCCTCCAGCCACGCCTCCCGCTCCCTGGAGTAACGCTGCTCCATATACGCACGCTTATAAGCCCTGCAACACAACACAACACAATTGATAATGATTCCAATTCAAATCCTATTCCACAGATACACACGTAGGCAGTAAAAGAGGTGAAAGCAGTGAGAGTTGAAGACCAAGCTCAAAACACAATATTCAATTGAGGACAAGGGAGAAATTGACAATTTACTGCCGAGGTGTGTGTATCTGTAAATACAGGGTATACGCGAGTATCAGATGCATATATATGTGCAGGGTATGTGGCAACTACAAGTTCCGTACGGAACAGTAAATGTTTTCGGGTTTACCTTTCGCGCTCCTCCTCCGAGTAGATGTCCCGCGGATCGCGCAGTCTGCCCGGGTAATGATCGGGGGGCAGGGGGCTCAGATCGCGACGCCTTTGGCCGCCGCCGTAGCGACGCATCTCATCGAGGACGAGACCGTGGCGCTCCGCCTCGATGAACTCCTGTTCCCGTTCGTAGGCATCAACCAGGTCGCGTTTGTCGCGCACATGTCGTCCTGGACGCTCCACAGCTTCCAGCGAACGCTCCCGACTGCCGTAAGGCATGGTCATGGCCATGTCCAGATCGCGGCCAACGCCAACAACGCTATACGGTTTTTTACCGCCGCCCTCTTCCTCCTCCTGGCGACGCATCTTCTCGCGCGCTAAGCGCTCACGCTCCCGTTGTCGCTCTTGGCAACGGGCCAATGCCTCGGCACGCTCCTTGTCCCTGGCTGCCTCCCGCTCGGCGCGCTCACGTTCGCGCTCACGTCGATCTCGTTCCCGTTCGCGCAGCGACAGATCATCGTGCCGCTGCAGCTTGTGCTCGTGCTGTCGCTGCCGTTCGTGCTCCCGCTCCAAGCGCTCCCGCTCCCTGTCGCGCTCGATGCGCTCCCTTTCCCGCTCTCGCTCCCGCTCCAGCGACGGCGTACGTCCGCGCGCCCTCGTCTGTATGATGATCTTCTCACGCGACATCAGCGCATGGTGCATCCGAGCAGCGGGCATACACTGCGGACCCAAGCCTAAGCTGCTGACAGAGCCGGGACTCTTCTGGCGCTTGCCCACATCCTGATGGATGCGTATCTTGGTGGTGGTCGTCGTGCTGGCCAGGCCCGTCGGCGACCGGCTGTTGCCCAAGCGATGATGATCTCGCTCCCGCTCGCGATGCACACTGCGCAGCTTCTCGCGCTCGCGTTCGCGCTGCTCCTTGCTGGCGGCACGCATATGCTTGCGTTCCGCCAGCTTCTTCAGCTTGGCCTGCGTTGCCGGCGACAGGGCGCGATGTCCGTGGCCGCTGAGTGCGGCGGCTGCCCGCTTCTTGAGCCTGGCCTCCTTCAGCTTGCGCTTGATGTGATTGCGCTTCGCCACGAGCTTCTTCTGCACATGATCTCTGTCCCGGTCACGATCGCGATCCCGATCACGTTTATCCCGTTTGCGACGCTCCTCGCCGGACGACGAGGGGCTGCCCGCTCGTCGTGAGCTCTTCTTCTTACGGTGATGACGATGCTCCACAACTGTCACCCTCTGATGCGGATGGGGATGCGGATGTGGATGCGGATGGCCGTGGCCATGATGGTCGCGTTCGCTGTCGGAGCTGCTGTACGAACTGCTACCGCTCTCCGTCTCCGTGCTCGAGCTATCGCTGCTGGAATGCGTGTGCCGCGACTTTTTGTACCGACGCATTTGCTCCTTGGCCTTTTTTTCCATTTCCATTTAAATGCACATGTGCGTTACACACACACACACACACACAAAAGTCGAACACAGTCGTTTTCCCGCGCCTTATCTGGTTTATGTTCCGTATGTAGCGTCGTTTATTTTGCAATTTTTTGCAGATACAATTTATCTCTCTATTTATTTTTCTAATTTAGATTTGCATTTTACAAAATTTATCGATAAGTGTGCAGCATCGCTGTGTTGGCATGGTTGGCCGACGGCGTGTAGACGAAGCATAGATGGCGCTAATGTGACAGTTATAATTTAATGCTTTATTACTTAGGCTTTCTGCAAAAAAAAAGAATGCTAAGATATATTTTGTTTATGGTTTGGTTTGCAGTTACATATATATCAGGCGCTTCTCAGGGCTTTCGCTGTGCATCGAACAGAGGGTAAGCAAGTGGAGCGCTAATTCAAGTATTTCGATATCCATTGCAATGGGTAAATCAATTTTTATGAGAATACAATTAACAATGTTGTAAATAACGTGGCAAAATGAAGAGTCAAACGTAGTTTCCAATTCTTTCGACCAAATAGTTAAAATGTTTATTGCGAATGTCATCGCGAATTGTTATTTAAAATTTGCACTTATATTTATCGAATGCAAGATTTATCGATAACACAATATGCCGGCCCTCGTGAACACTTGCCGTATTTTCGATCTGGCCACACTGTCGCGTCCACGTAGAAAACAAACCGACAACATTGTCGACGTGCATGCCTTTATTTAATATTTAAACGCAACGAGATGCAATAGACGCACATCAATAATAAGGATCAGCGATCTGGCAGGCGCACTGGGTGTGACACTGGGCCGCTGACACTGACAATAGCTACTGCTACACCTAATTAAAAGAAAACACATATTTTAAAAATGTTGGGTGGCAAGCGCACAAATTCGCGTCATGTTGCAGTCGTGTTGCTGATGTGCCTGTTCTGGTACGTGATCTCGTCCAGTAACAATGTCATTGGCAAAATGGTGCTGAATGAATTTCCATTCCCGATGACTGTCACCCTCGTCCAATTATGCAGCATCACGCTGTATAGCGGGCCATTCTTCAATTTATGGCGTATCCGCAAGTATCAGGATATACCTCGAGCATATTATATGCGACTAATTGTGCCGCTGGCCATTGGCAAGCTGCTCGCCTCGGTCACATCGCACATATCGCTGTGGAAAGTGCCCGTCTCTTATGCGCACACAGGTGAATACATACCAATACATAATTATAAATATTTGTCAATCATATCTCACACGTCATCATGTTGATCAATGTTGATTTTAGTTAAAGCGACTATGCCGCTTTTTACCGTCATTCTGACGCGGCTCTTCTTTGGTGAGAAACAGCCCAAACTGGTGTACCTGAGTCTCTTACCCATCATAACGGGCGTGGCAATTGCAACAGTAACGGAAATCTCATTCGATATGCTTGGTCTGATCAGCGCACTCATTTCCACAATGGGCTTCTCAATGCAAAACATATTCTCAAAGAAGGTAAATCGGTCAATAGCAGCAGAATTCTAAAATTGTAATATTTCCTCAACTCTCCTATGCTATTCAAATGACAGGTACTCAAGGACACTGGCATACATCATTTGCGGCTGCTGCATTTGCTCGGCAAGCTATCCCTATTCATTTTCCTGCCTCTCTGGCTTTACGTGGACAGCTTAGCTGTCTTCCGTCATACGGCCATTGTAAGTAATATGTTTATTTTGTGTATTATTATTATTATTGATCATCATAAGCATTTTAATACAACTTGTTGCGTATGGTTTGCAGAAAAATCTGGATTACCGAGTGATTGCGCTGCTCTTCACCGATGGCGTCCTCAATTGGATGCAAAACATAATTGCCTTCAGCGTGCTGTCGCTGGTATCGCCGCTTACCTATGCGGTTGCCAGCGCCTCGAAGCGAATTTTTGTAATTGCCGTATCGCTTATAATATTGGGCAATCCGGTAACATGGGTTAACTGTCTCGGAATGGCGCTGGCCATTATCGGTGTGCTCTGCTACAATCGGGCCAAGCAAATCACAAGGGCAAGCAAACTACCGACGCTGGCGCATAGCAATCACATTAAGTACACGCCGCTCAATGATTCTTCCCATTATCGCAATTCAATCAATGGCAGTATGGGAAATGGCGGCATGCACAAGACGCAAACGACAAGCTCGGCAATCGTTACAATGCCAATGACAATGACAACCGGCAACAGTCTGCTCGCAAATGGCAGTGGTATGCCAAGTGCGAGCAACACGCGCCTGCTCTTCGTTTAGTATTGTAGTTAGTGAAATTGTATTACAACACAGCTTTATTGTACAATTTTTTTCTTCTTTTTTTGACACTTCAACCCACCCGCACCCACCCCTTTTGTCTCGATCTGTTGCATTGCATATAGAAATTCATCACAATTACCATGAAAACGGAGCATGTTATCAGCATTGACTATCTATCAATATGGCCACCTGAATAGTATTCAGCATATATATCATACTTGTCCTGCTCTCTCTTCCCCCTCTCTGATTGATTGTCAAATTCAATTGTTTTGTGTTACCCCACCCTGCACCACTACCACCACCTCCACCACCCCCACTGCTCATGACAACCTGTCCCAAACCCATATTGTAAATTATTGTATCATATTTGTAGGTATGTGTAGATGCATACTCGTGAAGCGGTATGTAAATAAGTATAAAATCGAGATGAACCCCAGATTGGATTAGCCTCAATTGCCGCTAGAAAATGACATTTGTTTTCAATATTTGAATTCGATTAAGCCTTAAAAGTGTCTGTATTTACAAGAAAGCAAAGAAAAAAAGAAAAAAAAATTGTAAAAGATCTAAACGCATCGAAATGCGTAATAAAATTTGTTGACCGTGTACATAGGCATATGGAGATACTACGTAGTCCTATATTAAACCCTTTGACTTTTCTTGCCGCTGCCCAAACCTCATTCACCACTAGCTAATGCCTTATGCCATAAGTATATAACCAAAATCAACATACACTCAACAGGTTGCCGGAAGTTATGCGGGCAACAGTTTGATCCACTCGTTGACGACTGACTTTTGGTAGCCAATGCGGGTGAGTAGCGCCTCCGAGCGCCAGTTGCCGTCGACAATCCATGCGGTTAGCGTAACCTGTTCTTGTTTAGCAATCAGTTTGGTCATTGCCGCAGCCAAGAGGCCGCCAAGGCCTCGTCGTTCCACCTTGGCCAGCACCGTTAGCATGCTAAAAAAAAAAAAAATATAGATGCATATGCAAGGAGCGCGCCCAGCTATCACAACACCACAAACGTACCCAAGGCCAGAGAAATCGTTCTGGAATATCCAGGCGACCAGCTCACCGGTGTCGCTGCGACAGGCGCCAAGTGTTTGATTGTGTTCGATTAAAGCACGGATGTAGGCGAGCGAACCTTCGCCATTGTTGGTCCACTTTGCGTGTACCAGGGCCGCATCCTCAACGGTCAGGCGACGCAGCTCAAAGTCAGACAACGGGTCGGGCACTTTCGCCCCGCGGGCATCGGCATTGGCCAACACCATGCCATGGCACTGACGTGCTTGGATGCCAGCAGCTCCCTTCCTCGTGGCCAGCTCTTTGACCCGTTCAGAAAAGCCCAGATTAACGTTAGTTAGCAGCGCTCCTTTGGACCATTGAATGCGTTGCGTTTGCTCGAGGCAAGCGAACAGCTCATCGGGCTCGATTGGCTGCCATGTGAAGAAGGACACGCTCTGCACAATGTCCTGGTGCAGACTGACGTATGTGCCATAGCGACGAAAATCCCCCGTCCGATGAGTGTAGAATCGTTTGCGCATCGAAATGTGCGGCTCGTCATCTCGGGAAATGCCCGCCGCGTCCAGCTGGTGATCCCATTTGCGCTGATTGTACAGCAACAGGTAATGGAAATTGAGCACACCATATTTGTCGCCATACAGCTGCATCAACTCGTCCACTTCGCTACCGCTGAGCGGACGCAAAATGTCCTCATCCTTATCATTGGCCATTTCTCGACTAGAGCTACTAATTGCCGCCACAATGTTTGTGCTTGTCTGCCGTCTGTCGTCTGTCGTCTGCCTGTCGCGCACGTTGGGGAAGTTCAATGAGCTGAACGCAAATTTAGCCGCAGCCCCACAGGAGCGGATTTCACAATGAAAAGGTGTTCGAGAAATGTATGTTTGTATGTACAGTATTCATTTACACAGCTGGACAGTAAAATAAATGTGAAGACAATTCAGAAAACAATAATTTCTCTATTGATTTTGTTTGCAAAACTTGAGATTTGAACAAACTCTATATAATGGAGGCTTAACTAAGCAATCAAATAATATTAAATATGCCTAGCACTTCACTACAGGGCTGAGCTCAAGGATCAAGGGAAAAAATTAACAATTGAGCAGCCACATTAAAAGGCGAGTGAGATTCAAGAAAAGTTCATCTGCAACCGATAATCGTATTATGTTAATGACTAAAAGTGATCCATTTAAGTCATCAAGAGCAAAGTTAGCTGGTTGAATATCCAGTAAATTTCCTTTTTTGAGATGCCGAAAAATTTCACGTTGATGAATGATGAAAATCAGATACAGAAAGAAAGAAACATTCGTCACTGAAATATAAATAATTGCAAATTAAATGAACAAATTTTGCAGTCACCTATTTCACTGTCCAGTTGTGTATAAGTAAATATGTTGGGTGCTTATTTTTCACAGACAGGTGTGCAAACAAATGTGCACGTTTTATATCAAATATATTACAGGTGTTGAGCTGCTACTCTTAAGTCGTCCAATTATCGTTAAAGATTATTTTGAAGCGGAAATAATTGCAAGCCACCAACAACTGTACTGTTTCTATGCTATATGCATATGTGTGTAGAACACTCCAGGCTCAACCGCAGTCCGGCCCTGTATTTGAGCATTTAGTGGGACAGCTAACTAATTCAACTGATTAGATTTGCTCCGATCGGAAAGACAGGGTGCCGCTTGTGCCAAATTCGCTGCGGTCATGCAAATCGATATGTTAATCAACACAAACTTTAAATTTGAATTAGCTGACAACAACAACAACAACTACAAATAACATCAAGTGTGCTGTGCTGTTCCTAGCAACGCTGTTTGTTTATTTATTATTTTATTTTATTGACCCAAAGCTGTCGGGTTGTAGTAGCATAAATACATATTCATAAATACGGCGAGCAATTATGGTGCGCAGTAAGTAAAACGATTGCCGCAAATCATTTGCATTCTTGATTATTGGCGTGTGTTTTTTTGGCACTTTCCCCCAACATAGTCACCGAGGAGCTGGTGCGCAAAAAGTCGGAGCATAATGAGCGATTAATTAGCACACTCGAGGAGCTGTCGCTGCACCAGGAGGACATTGAGCGCATCGAGCACGTGCAGAACTGGTGTCGCGATCTCAAGATACTCCTGCTACAGTCCAATCTGATAGCACGCCTGGAGAATCTGCACAAGCTGAAGCGACTCGAATACCTCAATGTGGCAGTCAATAATATCGAGCGCATTGAGAACCTTGAGAGCCTCGAGTCGCTGAATAAGCTCGATCTGACGCTCAACTTTATTGGCGAGCTGACCAGCGTTGAATCCCTCCGTGGCAACTACAATCTTCGCGAGCTGGTCCTCATCGGCAATCCGTGCGTCGACTATCCGCACTATCGTGACTTTGTCCTGGCCACGCTGCCCCAGTTGCAGAGTCTCGACTGCACGGAAATTGTTCCGTCGGCACGTTTGCTGGCACAGCGTCTGCTGCCCCAGCATCGAGCGGTCATCGTTCAGTGCCAGGCGGCACAGGCAATCGAGCGGGACGAGCAGCGTATTCGTGTCGTCGAGCAGCAGGCCGAGCTGGCCAAAGAGTGCGCCAGCATTGATGATGAAGAGGAGCGCGTGCGCGCCTTCTGGAATGCCAAAAGCGAACACTGTCCCGAAGTACGCACGGAGATCGCGCGTCAGCACAAGCTGGGCAAGGAACGGCACTCGTCCAAGCCAAACCCATTGACCGAAAAGCCAAAGCGGACAACGAACCTATTTGCACCCTGCGGACGACCATACAATCTGAACCAGGCCAAGCTGACCTTCAAATTTGAGGACGAGCCCAACCATTACAGTCTGCTACTGGAAGTGTACAAGTTCGTATTCGATTCAAATGTCATTTACTGCACTCAATCATCAATCACCAATCACCACAACAGGCATCTGGACACATCCCACATCGATGTGGATATACAGATGAACTATGCACGTGTCACTGTCAAAGGAAAGATATTTCAAATAGCCTACAGCGAGGAGGTCAAGCCGCACGAGTCTGTTGTCCAGCGCTCCCAAATCACTGGCCATCTGCAGATCACGATCAAGAAGCTCAAATCCAACGAGCTGCTCAGCATCAGGTCTTCCAATCCGCCGGGACCGAAAAGGTACACAAACCAAATCAAATTTCTCTGGCCTCCTTCATAGTAAAATCAATGTTTTTCAGGCCAAGTGCAGCTGGTCAAAAGGAACCGCTCGGAATTGTCGATATTGGCAGTATTTGTGCGCCGCCCGATCTGACCGATCTGCCCGATTTGATATAAGTGAAGGCTCGCATTTGATGTTTATTTAAAAATGGTTTATTTAAATAATTTCTGTTTGGGATTTTCACTTTCGTCTTTCCTTGCTGCTCACACATTCCTGCTGCCTCCTAGTTCATCACTCCGCGCTGACCCAGCTTGATACCAGATGTCTTATATACATATATATATATATATATATATATATATATGTGTATACCAACATTTGAAACTGTACTTCGATTTTGTAATGCGCGTATGTGTGTATAATTTAAACATAGAATATTAATTTATAAACAATACAAACGAAACGGACAAAACAAAATACACAAAAATATTGGTTGTTTGTCTTAAGATTACATAATTATAATATGCGTGTGCTTATGTGTAAGTGTGTGTGTGTGAGTGTGTGTGTGTGAGTGTGTGTGTGTGAGTGTGTGTGTGTGCATATGTATGTGTGTGTGGTTTACATAAGTTCGTATGTGAGTATGGATGTGTGTGTAAGTAAGTATAAAGAATATCTTATTTTGTCAATGATCAATGAATGCTAAAAGTTTCGGAAACCGTTTGCCAAATAATGCTTGCTCATGCTTTGCAGTATGTATGTATGTATGTCTATGTGTGTGTGTATATATATACATACATATATATATATATATATATATACACATATGTGTGCGTACAAGTACATATCAAAAAGGATGTGTTTTGATTCGATTTGATTTGGGTTCGGTTTGGTTTGGTTTGGTATTCGGTTAAATCTTCTTTATTTTTTATTTCAGTTGCTTGGCTTTATATGCGCTAAGTCTTGTCAAGTGTTAACAGCTGCTGATTGTTATTTATATTCTTCTTTAACGTTTTCTTTCCTTTGCTTTAACCAGAAACAAAAAATCCAAAAATATGAACAGAGTGAATAGGCTTTCATCGTATTTACATACAAATTCATGAGCAGTATCAGTATCAGTATCAGTATCAGTTGTAGTTTTAGTATATTTTCCAATAGATTACTCTAAGCAAACGGAAAGGCATCTCTTCTAAGGGATCTCAATTAATTTCAGTCTCAGAGCGGCGCTTACTATAGTTTCGACCGTTGAAATGTTCGTGTGTGTGTATCTGTGTGTGTGTGTATCTGTGTGTGTGTGTATCTGTGTTTGTGTATCTGTGTGTGTGTGTATCTGTGTGTGTGTGTATCTGTGTGTGTGTGCGTGTGTGTATGCTTTGGTATTCTTAGTACTCTCTGCTCTCAGTGCTTACAACTTATTTTGCGGAAGTTGGGGGAATCGATCGATCTTTCGGCCTGGCTTTTGTATATATATCATGAAGTTATGGTAATCGTATGCAGTCAATATTTTAAGTGTTCCTTTTTGTTTTGGTTTTTTTTTTTCATATTTTTCGTTTTTTTTTCTTTTTTCGTTTTGTTTTAAATGGATAGCAACAATCTTGTATTCTCTCTCGCTCATATAATATTTCGGTTTTTTTGTTTTAGTTGTATTTTAAATAGTATGTATTGTATTTAGCTGTGGTTGTGCAGTTGTTGTTGATTTTTTTGTTTTTCCTTTTCTTAATGCAAGTATTTGTTTCTTGTTTTTTTTTTTTTTTTTTGTTTTCTTTTTTTCTTTTTTTGCTTATTTATGTTTGCTTTGCGTTTGCGATTTTCGTTTGCTTAAGTCCTTTGTTTTTATATTTTGCTTTTGTTTTTTGGTTCTCATAGAAAACGTATAATAAAAATCTGAACAAAGAATTA